>JAUPMV010000014.1:9412176-9894985 GCA_030848855.1 Branchinecta sandiegonensis | reverse complement strand
CCCCCGCTCCCCCGCATATGGTCGGATCGGGAAACTGATTAATTCCAGGTTCGTTCGGTCGGGTCCCTGATATTCCTGCCAAGTTTCATTGTCCTAGCTCATTTAGAAGTACCCTAACTCGGAAAAAAGTGACAAAATGCCCTAAATTTTCAAGTTTCGAGCGCCCCGCACTCCCCTGCATATGGTCGGATCGGAAAACTGATTATTTCCAGGTTAGTTTGGTCGGGTCCCTGATATGCCTGCCAAGTTTCATTGTCCTAGCACATCTGGAAGTACCCTAACTCGGATAAGTGGGACAAACAAGAGCTGTAAGCTCATATGGCACTTGCATGGGTCAAGATGATTTGATTGATCAAAAGTAAGTTTCGACTTTGCGGTTGAGATACGCGCTCTAAGGGAGCTGGAACTTCATTTGTAAGCAAAACCCTTGAGGCAAAACTGCTAATGGGCTGATGGGCATCACGAAAATGCATATATTGCTTAAAAGTATTTTTTATGGCACTTGCAGCCTCTGGCTCAAGTGCCATATACCGATCACAATTCCGTCTGTCGGTCTGTCGGTCTGTCGGTCGGTCCGAGTTTTTTTGTCCCACATATCCGAGTTAGGGTACTTCCAGATGTGCTAGGACAATGAAACTTGGCAGGCATATCAGGGACCCGACCAAACTAACCTGGAAATAATCAGTTTCCCGATCCGACCATATGGGGGGGAGTGCGGGGCGCTGGAAACTTGCAAATTTAGGGCATTTTGTCACTTTTTTCTGAGTTAGGGTACTTCTAGATGAGCTAGGACAATGAAACTTGGCAGGAATATCAGGGACCCGACCAAACGAACCTGGAAATAATCAGTTTCCCGATCCGACCATATGCGGGGGAGTGGGGGCGCTCGAAACTTGAAAATTTAGGGCATTTTGTCACACTTTTTCGAGTTAGGGTACTTCCAGATGAGCTAGGACAATGAAACTTGGCAGGAATATCAGGGACCTGACCAAAGTAACCTGGAAATAATAAGTTTCCCGATCCGACCATATGCGGGGGAGTTGGGGCGCTGGAAACTTGAAAATTTAGGGCGTTTTGTCACACTTTTTCGAGTGAGGGTACTTCCAGATGAGCTAGGACAATGAAACTTGGCAGGAATATCACGGACCCGACCAAACTAACCTGGAAATAATCAGTTTCCCGATCCGACCATATGGGGGGGAGTGCGGGGCGCTGGAAACTTGAAAATTTAGGGCATTTTGTCACACTTTTTCGAGTTAGGGTACTTCCAGTTGTGCTAGGACCATGAAACTTGGCAGGCATATCAGAGACCCGACCAAACAAAATTAGGAATAATCAGTTTTCTGATCCGACCATTTTGGGGGGGGGGGGGGGTGGAGGGCAGGGGAATCCGGGAAACTGAGAAGTGTGTAACTTTCGAACGGATGATCGGATTGTAATGAAACTTCATAACTGAAGAGAATATATATCTGTAATGTCCCGTTTAAAGTCTTGACCGGATTCGGTAGCCAGGGGGGAGTTGGGGGGGGGGAGACCGGAAATTTCAAGAAACGGTTAGAATGGAGGGATCGGAGTGAAACTTGCTGGGAAGAACAAGCATCTGCTCTAGATAAGTCCTTTAGACCATTGTACTGGATCCGGACACTTATGGGGGGGGGGGGGGCGGAATTCCGGTGATGGTGGTTTTTTGGATTTTCACGATGAAACTTGGCAGGCCTATCAGGGACCCAATCAAACTGACTTCAAAATAAAAATATTGTCGATCAGATAATGGTGGGGGAGTGGAGGGAGGGGAATCCGCAGGGGAATCCGGGAAATTGAGAAGTGTGTAACTTTCGAACGGATGATCGGATGGTAATGAAACTTCATAACTGAACAGAGTATAGTATCTTTAATGTCCCGTTTAAAGTTTTGACCGGATTCGGTAGCCAGGGGGGAGTTGGGGGGGGGGGGAGACCGGAAATTTCAAGAAACGGTTAGAATGGAGGGATCGGAGTGAAACTTGCTGGGAAGAACAAGCATCTGCTCTAATCTGCTCTAGGTAAGTCCTTTAGGCCATTGTACTTGATCCGGACACTTATGGGGGGGGGGTCCGGAATTCCGGTGATGGTGGTTTTGGGGATTTTCACGATGAAACTTGGCAGGCATATCAGGGACCCAATCAAACTGACTTCAAAATAAAAATTTTGTCGATCAGATAATGGTGGGGGGAGTGGAGGGAGGGGAATCCGAAATTTTCAGTCATGCGTAATTTTGGAATGGTTGATCGGATTCGAGTGAAATTTAAGAATTCAACAGAGGACATTTCTCCGATGATTTTTTTCATATCCGGACCGGATCCGGCAACTATTGGGGGGGGGGGGAAATACGTGCCCCGTTTAGAATGGAGGGATCGGGATGGAACTTTGTGGGAAGAACAAACAGATGCTCTAGGTAAGTCATTTGCTGAATCGGATTGGCTACGTGCACCGCGGGGGAGCTGGGTGGGGTGGGGTGGGGGGGGTGGACCGGAAATCTCGAGAAACGGTTAGAATGATGGTATCGGAGTGAAACTTGCTGGGAAGAACAAACATCTGGTCCATATAAATCTTTTACATAATTTGACTGGATCCGGACACTTAAGGGGGGGGGGGAGGAGGGGTATCCCGGAATTCCGTTTTGGGGGGATTTTCACGACGAAACTTGGAAGGCATATCAGGGACCCGGTCAAACTGACTTGGAATAAAAAAAAAAAAATCCTCGATATGATAATCTTGGGGGGGGGGGGGGAGTTGAGGGAGGGGAATCCGGAATATTGAGTCATGCGTAACTTTGGAACGGGTGATCGGATTCGAGTGAAATTTAATAATTAAACAGAGGACATTTTTCTCTTGTGACCTTTTTCATTTCCGGACCGAATCCGGCAATTATCGGGGGGAGGGCGGAAAATACTTGACCCGCTTAGACTGGTGTGATCTGGATCGAACTTCGTGGGAATGACAAACAGATGCTCTGGATTAATCATTTACAGAACAGGATTGGCTCCGGTTATTGTGGGTGGAGTTGGAGGAGGGGGAGGGGGGTCTGGGATTCCGGTGATGCGCGTTAAGGTACTTCCAGATGTGCTAGGACGATGAAACTTCGCTGGAATATTGGAGTCTCAACAACATTTGCTTAGAAATTGCTACTTCCCAAATCCGATTATTCCTTAAAGTACCAATCTTGACCGCAAAGTAAAAAAAATACTTTTAAGCAATATATGCATTTTCGTGATGCCCATCAGCCCATTAGCAGTTTTGCCTCAAGGGTTTTGCTTACAAATGAAGTTCCAGCTCCCTTATAGCGCGCATCTCAACCGCAAAGTCGAAACTTACTCTTGATCAATCAAATCATCTTGACACATGCAAGTGCCATATGAGCTTACAGCTCTTGTTTACTTTGCGGTCAAGATTGGTACTTTAAGGAATAATCGGATTTGGGACGTAGCAATTTCTAAGCAAATATTTTTGAGTCTCCAATATTCCAACGAAGTTTCATCGTCCTAGCACATCTGGAAGTACCTTAACGCACGATCACCGGAATCCCAGCCCCCCCCCCCCCCTCCACCAACTCCACCCACAATAACCGGAGCCAATCCGGTTCTGTAAATGGTTAATCCAGAGCATCTGTTTGTCATTCCCACGAAGTTCGATCCAGATCACACCAGTCTAAGTGGGTCAAGTATTTTCCGCCCTCCCCCCCCCCAATAATTGCCGGATTCGGTCCGGAAATGAAAAAGGTCACAAGAGAAAAATGTCCTCTGTTTAATTATTAAATTTCACTCGAATCCGATCACCCGTTCCAAAGTTACACATGACTCAATATTCCGGATTCCCCTCCCTCAACTCCCCCCCCCCAAGATTATCATATCCAGGATTTTTTTTTATTCCGTCAGTTTGACCGGGTCCCTGATATGCCTTCCAAGTTTCGTCGTGAAAATCCCCCAAAAAACGGAATTCCGGGAAACCCCCTCCTCCCCCCCCCTCAAGTTTCCGGATCCAGTCAAATTAAGTAAAAGATTTGCATGGACCAGATGTTTGTTCTTCCCAGCAAGTTTCACTCCGATACCATCATTCTAACCGTTTCTCGAGATTTCCGGTCCACCCCCCCCCCCCCCAGCTCCCCCGCGGTGCACGTAGCCAATCCGATTCAGCAAATGACTTACCTAGAGCATCTGTTTGTTCTTCCCACAAAGTTCCATCCCGATCCCTCCATTCTAAACGGGTCACGTATCCCCCCCCCAATAGTTGCCAAATCCGGTCCGGATATGAAAAAAATCATAGCAGAAATGTCCTCTGTTCAATTCTTAAATTTCACTCGAATCCGATCACCCATTCCAAAATTACGCATGACTGAAAATTTCGGATTCCCCTCCCTCCACTCCCCCCACCATTATCTGATCGACAAAATTTTTATTTTGAAGTCAGTTTGATTGGGTCCCTGATATGCCTGCCAAGTTTCATCGTGAAAATCCCCAAAACCACCATCACCGGAATTCCGGGACCGAAATCCATTTTTCTCTGTCATCCGTTCGAAAGTAACACACTTCTCAATTTCCCGGATTCCCCTGCCCTCCACCCCCCCCCCAAAATGGTCGGATCAGAAAACTGATTATTTATAAGTTTGTTTGGTCGGGTCTCTGATATGCCTGCCAAGTTTCATGGTCCTAGTACAACTGAAAAAGTGTGACAAAATGCCCTAAATTTTCAAGTTTCCAGCGCCCCCACTTCCCCGCATATGGTCGGATCGGGAAACTGATTATTTCCAGATTAGTTTGGTCGGGTCCCTGATATTCCTGCCAAGTTTCATTGTCCTAGCTCATCTGAAAGTACCCTCACTCGAAAAAGTGTGACAAAATGCCCTAAATTTTCAAGTTTCCAGTTTCCAGGGCCCCAACTCCCCCGCATATGGTCGGATCGGGAAACTTATTATTTCCAGGTTACTTTGGTCAGGTCCCTGATATCCCTGCCAAGTTTCATTGTCCTAGCTCATCTGGAAGTACCCTAACTCGAAAAAGTGTGACAAAATGCCCTAAATTTTAAAGTTTCGAGCGCCCCCACTCCCCCGCATATGGTCGGATCGGGAAACTGATTATTTCCAGGTTAGTTTGGTCGGGTCCCTGATATTCTTGCCAAGTCTCATTGTCCTGGCTCATCTAGAAGTACCCTAACTCGGAAAAAAGTGACAAAATGCCCTAAATTTTCAAGTCTCCAGCGACCCGCACTCCCCCGCATATGGTCGGATCGGGAAACTGATTATTTCCAGGTTAGTTTGGTCGGGTCCCTGATATGCCTGCCAAGTTTCATTGTCCTAGTACATCTGGAAGTACCCTAACTCGGATATGTGGGACAAAAAACTCGGACCGACCGACAGACCGACAGACGGAATTGTGATCGGTATATGGCACTTGTGCCAGAGGCTGCAAGTGCCATAAAAATGTCGGCAACATCCGCTACAGTACTTTTTCCGTTCCTGAAAGGAACGGACTATTTCTTTTTCGATAATAATGACACTGGCAAGACAAACACTAGACTCATGTCAACAAATAACAAATAGTATTCAAAATTGCATATCATTTAATTGTCGTTTTTTGTTCCCGGAAAAATATAAATAATGAAGCCCAAACAAAATTTGTAACGTTTCGTTGGTACGGGGCCCATAGGCAGGAGATAATCCAGCATTGCTTACGGTCAAGTTAAATGGACAGAGACATATACAGACAAAACATATAGCAAGATTTACTGAAGTGTCTAAGCTGCTGAAGATATATTTTTAAATCCTCTTCCAACTAACCTCTCCCAGTATTTTGGGAGATTGCCAAAACTTTTACATCAGCTCGTCTCGCTAACTGAGAGTGCAGACTGGCAGTGTTGATTAGGCAACAAATCATCCCTTATTAGTTGCAAAGAAGAACTGGCCGCGCGGCTATACTTTTCAGGAAAAAGTTGTGAGCAGTCACTCATATTATGTCGTCTTTAGCTTTGTCACGTAACGTTATCATTTCACAAACCTATCAATTTAAATCCAGGGTTGGTCACCAAGAACCAGGGTGTACGAGTTACTTCAGTATACTTCGGGGTACTCAGGGTTACTTTGGGTTACATTGCATTGGGTTACATTAGGTTGCATTGGGTTACTTCGAGATAATTTTGGGTTACTTTCCAGGGTGTACGAAGTTACTTTTGGTGACCAACCCTGGATTTTAATGGTCTGAGGTATTGTTCTTGACGAAAAATTTAACAGAACTTTGACAACATTTAACACAAAATCTCGGCACCTTTAAGGCCCTCTCGGAGTCGAGAGCAAATCTGTGTGATATTAAGAGGTGTAACGTATGACCGGGGAGGGAAAATGCATAGTTTTGTCTTCGGAGGAAATTCCAGACTTCGGAGGAAATAGCTTAGTTACATAAACAATGTTATCGTCTATTTCCATTAATTATCACGACATATACATACTATCATTTTAGAGGTCTCAGGAGGGATCAATCAAATACCTCCAGAAGCATAGCTTGTGGGGAATTTGCTAGAATGTAAGTTGTCACGAGCAAACTTAGCTTCTAGCAAATACCGACGAACGATCGCTCAAGAAACAAGACCAAAGGTTCCAATGGGATCCCAAAATGTCAAGGTTAACCAAAAACGGTGGTGTAGGACAATCTAGTTACCCTTCACTTATTCACTTACAGAGGCTTAAAGACTTGATGAAAATGCTTTAATTCGTTGCTCCATTATTCAGGAATAATCGATTTTTATATGGTGGAAATTCCCTGTCAGATTTGTGGTACCTCTACGCGCTTATATCTGTGTTGTTTGCTTGACGAAACCGATTTACGAAAAATGAGTGTTCACACATTGAGATCCTTCCGCTGGCCATTTAAAAGCAACGTTTGTATTGGGATTCAAATTTTCGACGTCATAGTAGAATTTGTCGTTGCGACGACGGCCGTAGATATTCCGAACGTCATATTAGAGCAAATAGCGAAAAAAAAAATCCCATAAGAGAATCCACAAAATGCAGTGTTTTCATTTAAATGATATACGAATAAGTTGACTTTTCAACTAAACTTTAATATCCGATCCAGACAACTAGGTCTTGAAGATATTCAGTCTTCCCCAGACTCCTTAAACATTCAAACAAGAGTATATTTTTTCCTTTTATTTGTCTGTAATGCGCTATTTTCCTCTTCTTAGGTTCGTAAATAAAATTTCATCATCGTCATTTTTACTATTAAAGTTTAGAAAGAGATTAAATCAAATAATTAATCATCTGAGAAAATCAAGTTCAGACATGGGTTCAGCACTTGTGTTTACCCTTATACGTTCTATCTTCTATGACGAAACTGATCAAAATTTCGGATCAGAAAATTCGAACTGATCAGAACTGCTTGTCCGGCAAAAAAACAAGAGCTGTAAGCTCATATGGCACTTGCATGTGTCAAGATGATTTGATTGATCAAGAGTAAGTTTCGACTTTGCGGTTGAGATGCGCGCTATAAGGGAGCTGGAACTTCATTTGTAAGCAAAACCCTTGAGGCAAAACTGCTAATGGGCTGATGGGCATCACGAAAATGCATATATTGCTTAAAAGTATTTTTTTTACTTTGCGGTCAAGATTGGTACTTTAAGGAATAATCGGATTTGGGAAGTAGCAATTTCTAAGCAAATGTTGTTGAGTTTCCAATATTCCAGCGAAGTTTCATCGTCCTAGCACATCAGGAAGTACCTTAACGCGCGATCACCGGAATCCCAGACCCCCTCCCCCTCCTCCAACTCCACCCACAATAACCGGAGCCAATCCTGTTCTGTAAATGATTAATCCAGAGCATCTGTTTGTCATTCCCACGAAGTTCGATCCAGATCACACCAGTCTAAGCGGGTCAAGTATTTTCCGCCCTCCCCCCGATAATTGCCGGATTCGGTCCGGAAATGAAAAAGGTCACAAGAGAAAAATGTCCTCTGTTTAATTATTAAATTTCACTCAAATCCGATCACCCGTTCCAAAGTTACGCATGACTCAATATTCCGGATTCCCCTCCCTTAACTCCCCCCCCCCCCCAAGATTATCATATCGAGGATTTTTTTTTTATTCCAAGTCAGTTTGACCGGGTCCCTGATATGCCTTCCAAGTTTCGTCGTGAAAATCCCCCAAAAACGGAATTCCGGGAGACCCCTCCCCCCCCCCCCCCCTCAAGTGTCCGGATCCAGTCAAATTATGTAAAAGATTTATATGGACCAGATGTTTGTTCTTCCCAGCAAGTTTCACTCCGATACCATCATTCTAACCGTTTCTCGAGATTTCCGGTCCACCCCCCCCCCCCAACCCACCCAGCTCCCCCGCGGTGCACGTAGCCAATCCGATTCAGCAAATGACTTACCTAGAGCATCTGTTTGTTCTTCCCACAAAGTTCCATCCCGATCCCTCCATTCTAAACGGGGCACGTATTTCCCCCCCCCCCCCAATAGTTGCCGGATCCGGTCCGGATATGAAAAAAATCATCGGAGAAATGTCCTCTGTTGAATTCTTAAATTTCACTCGAATCCGATCACCCATTCCAAAATTACGCATGACTGAAAATTTCGGATTCCCCTCCCTCCACTCCCCCCACCATTATCTGATCGACAAAATTTTTATTTTGAAGTCAGTTTGATTGGGTCCCTGATATGCCTGCCAAGTTTCATCGTGAAAATCCCCAAAACCACCATCACCGGAATTCCGGGACCCCCCCCCCATAAGTGTCCGGATCAAGTACAATGGCCTAAAGGACTTACCTAGAGCAGATGCTTGTTCTTCCCAGCAAGTTTCACTCCGATCCCTCCATTCTAACCGTTTCTTGAAATTTCCGGTCTCCCCCCCCCCCAACTCCCCCCTGGCTACCGAATCCGGTCAAAACTTTAAACGGGACATTAAAGATACATATTCTGTTCAGTTATGAAGTTTCATTACCATCCGATCATCCGTTCGAAAGTTACACACTTCTCAATTTCCCGGATTCCCCTGCGGATTCCCCTCCCTCCACTCCCCCACCATTATCTGATCGACAATATTTTTATTTTGAAGTCAGTTTGATTGGGTCCCTGATAGGCCTGCCAAGTTTCATCGTGAAAATCCAAAAAACCACCATCACCGGAATTCCGCCCCCCCCCCCATAAGTGTCCGGATCCAGTACAATGGTCTAAAGGACTTATCTAGAGCAGATGCTTGTTCTTCCCAGCAAGTTTCACTCCGATCCCTCCATTCTAACCGTTTCTTGAAATTTCCGGTCTCCCCCCCCCCAACTCCCCCCTGGCTACCGAATCCGGTCAAGACTTTAAACGGGACATTACAGATATATATTCTCTTCAGTTATGAAGTTTCATTACAATCCGATCATCCGTTCGAAAGTTACACACTTCTCAGTTTCCCGGATTCCCCTGCCCTCCACCCCCCCCCCCCCCCAAAATGGTCGGATCAGAAAACTGATTATTCCTAATTTTGTTTGGTCGGGTCTCTGATATGCCTGCCAAGTTTCATGGTCCTAGCACAACTGGAAGTACCCTAACTCGAAAAAGTGTGACAAAATGCCCTAAATTTTCAAGTTTCCAGCGCCCCGCACTCCCCCCCATATGGTCGGATCGGGAAACTGATTATTTCCAGGTTAGTTTGGTCGGGTCCGTGATATTCCTGCCAAGTTTCATTGTCCTAGCTCATCTGGAAGTACCCTCACTCGAAAAAGTGTGACAAAACGCCCTAAATTTTCAAGTTTCCAGCGCCCCAACTCCCCCGCATATGGTCGGATCGGGAAACTTATTATTTCCAGGTTACTTTGGTCAGGTCCCTGATATTCCTGCCAAGTTTCATTGTCCTAGCTCATCTGGAAGTACCCTAACTCGAAAAAGTGTGACAAAATGCCCAAAATTTTCAAGTTTCGAGCGCCCCCACTCCCCCGCATATGGTCGGATCGGGAAACTGATTATTTCCAGGTTCGTTTGGTCGGGTCCCTGATATTCCTGCCAAGTTTCATTGTCCTAGCTCATCTAGAAGTACCCTAACTCAGAAAAAAAGTGACAAAATGCCCTAAATTTGCAAGTTTCCAGCGCCCCGCACTCCCCCCCATATGGTCGGATCGGGAAACTGATTATTTCCAGGTTAGTTTGGTCGGGTCCCTGATATGCCTGCCAAGTTTCATTGTCCTAGCACATCTGGAAGTACCCTAACTCGGATATGTGGGACAAAAAAACTCGGACCGACCGACAGACCGACAGACCGACAGACGGAATTGTGATCGGTATATGGCACTTGAGCCAGAGGCTGCAAGTGCCATAAAAATAAGCTAAAAAACGAATTCAGCGTATTTCTTTACCCGTATTTCGAACATCTAATCAACTTCAACGTACAACAACTTTTCCGGTTTCAGCCGGATTCCGGGCGAACAATATGTCCGCGAAAAAAATGATTGTCACATACGGATTGAGCATCTTTTCTTACCTTCAAATTGGACATCCAATCAATTTAAAAAAAAAAAACTTGCTTTTAACAAATTTTCCGGTTCTGGCCGGATTCGGGGCGAACTACTTGTCCTGGCAGAAAATTATCACATGAGTGATCAGCATGTCTTCTTGCCCCTAACTGAACATATAATCAGCTTCAAATAAAACTTTTACATTTAAAAAAATTTCCGATTTTGGCCGGATTACGGGCGAACTAGTTGTCCGATGAGGAAAAGGTTTACATAACCGTCTTCAGCATGTCTTCTTACCCCTTAATCGGCTGTTTCATTAACTGTTTTAACATATTTGTTTGCCCCTTAATTTGAACCCCCTCCCCCACACCGAAATATAGGGCTACAAAGCCCATATACGATTTGGACCTTTCCCTTGGACCAAAGAATCCTCACATCAAGGTTCTTCAAAATATTTCATTCCCTTCGAGAGTTATCGTGCTGACAGACAGATGGACGGATGGACAGACGGACGGACAGGCGGACGGTCAGACAGACGGACGGACGGTCGGACTGAGGACGGACAGACGGAGAGCTTATGCAATGTCATAAGTATCCCTCCACTTACGTTTTGAGATCCCAAAAACCAAATACACGAAATACGGGTAACAAGAATAATAAAATAGAGATTAATGCACCACAGAAGTAATTATAATAATTTGTCTACAACCCGCTTCTGTAGTAGGCTACACTGTACCGAAATATGAAAAAAAGGCACGAACGAAAGTGTTAAACAAAACACGTTAACAAAATAAAATTAGAATATTTGACAAAACGACTCGAAATTTCGACATAAAACACTAAACGGGAACGGCGGTATAAGACTCTGGTCTCGAAATTTCGCAAGGTTGTCAGCAGGATTCAGGATCAAACAGGGTTTACCAAATCCGGATCGGATTTTCTTCCGGCTCAACAGAAGAATGAGAGGATATAACCTTGTTTTTTTCTCACCGTTTCCGCTGAGTGCTTTCCTAGGAACGATAAAAACTGACATATTTACTTTCTGGGCGAATTTTATTTTTGCCCGGAGAAAAATATGGGCTTGAGAATCTCAGGAATGCGGCTGGACGTCGAAACTTCGATAATATTCAACTCACGGACGCGCCTTTTAGTGTAGAAGTTTAAAAGAATATGGCTGAGATACGACATCTAGTTACCCATCACTTGTTCACTTAATAGATTTCAAGACCTGATGACTGTTGAAATAATATAAGGTTTAAAGCCAAGCTGGCCATTCGCAATACAAGAAGCACCAAGGCCAAAGGTTTCGATGGGATCCCAAAAACTTAATATCTGATCCAGACAATTGGTCTTGTAAATATCCGGTCTTCGCCAGACTCCTTGAACACTTTTACTAGAAACAGAATAAGGCCATTGGCTAATCATCTGAGAGAACAAAGTTCAGATATGGATTCAGCATGTGTATTTACACCTATTCGTCATACCCACTTTGACAGAATTGACCAGAACATCTCCTTACCCCTATATCGAACCTCAACTTCAGATAAAACTTTAACTTTTAAGAAATTGTCCGGTTTCCACCGGATTCCGGGCGAACTATATGTACGGGTAGAAAATGATCGTCATATACGAATTCAACATGTCTTCATATCCCTAAATCGAACATCTAGTCGTCTTCAAAAACTTTTACTTTTAACAAATTTTCCGGTTCTCGCCGGATTCCGGGCGAACTACTTTTGCGACGAGAAAATGATTTCATATAACCTATTTCATATAGCCTTTACCCTTAAATCGAAGAACTAATCAACTTTTACGAAACCATAGGTATCCCCCCACTTACGTCTGGAGATCCAAAAAAGAGATTTTCGTTTGTTTTTAGATTGGCTAATTATCCCTCTAAGATGTTATGCGACGCATAAAGATAAGTCCGAATATTTTGGCTGCACTTCCTCCTACCGTCTTCAGCGAAGAACAAACTTAAAGTACATTGTTGTTGCTGTTGTTCTTTCTTTTTATTTTTTGGTTCATTATTAGGTTAATTTGTTTGTGTGGTTTGTGTGGCATTTGTCATGTGGTTTTTTGTATGGTGTTATGTCTTTCCGTATTTTACTTTTTCCTCTCTTTTGTATTTATACTCTTTGTGAGTGTGTGATGGGTCATAAATAAACTATTTTTATTATTACTAACACAACAACAACACCAGAGGAAACGACGCGGACTCGACAAACTATAAGACGACCAGACGAACGGTGCGGACTACGGCAAAGAGTGTTCCTTGGAAAAATCCACTATAGCGAGCGCTGCAGCAGCTTTCAGTTTTCGGTTTTCACCGTTTTTTTGTGGAGCTCACAACTCGTGAACCAGTGCATGTATCAAGTTCAAAACTGGTACACTTGTGGAAATTGTGGTCTAGTTGTGCCTTTTGGGGGTCCCGACTCCCCCGCCACCCGGTTCAGGGGCAATTGGGCAAAGATTGCCCATTGAGTAGAATTCATAACCAGTGAACAATGATTTATATCAATTTGAAAGCTGGTACAACTGTTCGTACTGGAGTCTGGTTGTAGGCCTACTTAGTAGCCCGGGCAATTGGGCCCATATTGCCCATTGAGTGGAGATCACAAACCACGAACAGTGACAGAGATCAAGTTGAAACTTGGTACAAGTGTTGGCGTTGGGGGTCTAGTTATGCTTTTTAGGGGTCCCATCCCCCCACCTAGTTCAGGGGCAATTGGGCCCAGATTGCCCAGATAGTGGAGTTCATAACTCGTGAACCATGACAGGCATCAATTTGAAACTTGGGAATATTGTTGGGACTGATATCTAGTTCTACTTTTTGTGGTCGCAAATCCCCACACTCACCCGGTTGTGGGGCAATCGGGCCCAAATTACACCGTGGCTAAGATCTAAACCCTACCATGGCTGGAGCTAGAATGACAAACTTTCCTGTACCTATATCCTTTGGTTACGAAGAAAATCTTGAGACCGCATTTCCCCCATCCTCCCCGTTCACGGGCAACTGGGCCAGGATTGCCCATGATTTGAGATTGTGTGAACCGTTAAAGGTATCAAAATTTAAAATTGGTATCAATGATGATACTGGGGTCTAGTTTAAAGTTATCCCCCCCCCCCACACACAAACACCTTCACCATTCCTTGGTTTCAGGGGCAACCGTGCCCAGTACGTAGCTTGCAAACCATGGCCGGCATCAAGTAGAAACTTGGAACGATCGTTGCCATTGGTGTCTAGATGTGTACGCTTTTTTTAGGAGGAGGGGGGTCCTGCCTCGAATTTCCGGGGCTTTTCAGACACTACTAGGCGCAGATTCCCCAGTGACTAATTTGCGTAAGATAGACCACAATTAGAGATGCGACAATGAAATACCATTTCTCTACGGTGTCTAGGCTCTAGAATACACTTTTGGAGTTTCACTTCCCCCACCCTTTCCGTTTGTTTGCAACATGGTCCAGATTGCCCATGCGTTAAGTTCGTGACCAGGACACTCATCAAATTAAAATTTCGTACACTTGTATACACCACTTTTCGTAAGATGCGCCTTGCGTTTGTTTGGTCATGTTTGCCAAAGGTTTTGAGGTGTCAATAAGTCACAAAATGTATTTTCGCGTTAGGAAGGGTGATGAAATGGGATCTGAAACTTTATGACTTTGACATTAGTGTGTTTGATCAAGGTACAATAAACGAAATACATTTCAAGATTGATGAAAGTAAAGCCAGTAGTGTATTGGAACAAGCCTACGAGGTTTATACGAAGCAAAACTGGAAAGAAAAAGATGAATAATACTGTGATTGAGGAACGGATTGCGATTTACGTGAAGGGATTGCGTTTCTAAGTGAACTAACATGTGTTCGCGCGTGGCAGGTGTCAGATGAGACGCATTTTGAAAATTTATGGCTTTGACATTAGGGTGTTCGAGCAAGGTAGTAAACGAAGTGTATTGGAACAAACCTACAGTGCTCATAGCGAGCATAACTGATTGTATGAGAGATGGCCTGAGACGTGTTTGGAGATTCTTTGAGAGCTCAATTGTTGGTTTCATGGATAACTAATATTTAACTTTAAGGGAAGGTTGAAATCTAATTCAGTTCAATTCATTCTTTTAACTCCACGACTGAGCGCTTGCGCACTTGTTTTTACAAGTAGTTGGTGTGCACATACAATTTAGTATTAATTACAATTATTTTCCCGAAAAAGCTCAGAAGCTTTCACTCGTAATTCCAGTCAGTTTGAACTCTACTCTTAACAAAATACTTCATACGACTCAATGAAATACTTTGTTATTTCAATTTATTCAATAAATTAGTTTTCAGGTTTGTTTCCTTCCTTGACGTTGGACCTGAAGATTGGCAGCCTAACGAGGACCCTTGCCAAGAAGGGCCGAAATATCGCTGATGAAGCATCGTAGCTGACGGATTCGTTGTATACATTATTTGATTAATATTTCATTAAAATATAATTATAATACTACCCGGCCTCCGACCGTGTAGGGCTGCGGTCAAGTAAACTACAAAGTGGGGCCTCGCCCATCCACTTCCGGCAGTCCCAGTATCCCTTCTATCTCAAGCAAGAACTCCCGAAACACCTTCCATTGCAATATTCCCAGAACTCGAAGTCTTACGCTTATCCTGTCTTAACTGTCCTCCGACCAATTTCACTGACATGAAATCCCCGGACACCCCTGAGGAGGAAATAATCCTCCCTACATGAAACTCAATCCGGCTTCACACGAGGCGGAAGTTAATAGCAGACAGCTAGGGCTTAGAATCAATGGCAACGCCAACGAAACATTTTCTTATTCTGGGATCCCAAAAAGGTAGCGATGAGATACCTATGATCCTGTAGTTTGTCCTTCCGTCTGTAAGCATGATAACCCTTTAATCGACATCTACTCTCGATCACGAGACTCGATGACGAGGACCCTTGCCAAGAAGGGCCGATATATCGCTGATGAAGAATCGTAGCTGACGTATCCGTTGTATACATTATTTGATTACAGGAACCGTCTTGGCTATACTGCCAATGTAATCTACTCCCGTAATTGCTCTCATTCAGAAATTAAAAGATTGTTTTCTGGGGCATAAATGTTGAATTTTATCATGGGTGGTAGGGTGGTTAGGGGAGGAAGGGTGGGCTAGGGAGGTAAGGGTGGGCAGGGGAGTAAGGGGAGGTTGGGAGGGAAGAATGGGGGGAGGGTAGTTGAGTATTGACGAGTGAGAGGGATTGGATTTCTTTTTACTTGGATTTCTTTTTTCTTTTTTTATTAATATAGGTAAGTAGTTACATGGACTTTCGCGCGAATGCAAACCCTCATAGGTTTTTTCTCCAGCGCGAAAGTGTTGTTTTTTACTTATTTATTTGTGAATGTTGAAAAATAAAACTTGATCTTGAACTTGAACATTAATTCATAACTTTTCTCGAACAGGTATGCAAAGGATATATTCCTATGTCCCACAGGAAGTTATATTATGACAATTACTTTTAGGGAGGTTGATACGACCTCGTATCATCCTCCCGTGGCGTCCACTTGGTGTGATCACCCTTTCGGTCAAACTAAAGATCACGTTCGTAGACGGGCCTTGTAAAATTTCTTGACGAACGAGTAGTTCGTGAGGAATGCTGCCCAAATCGGAAATTTGATAAACGTAAAATTTGTCTCCGAAGTCGATTAGAGATTCGATACAGGGGTAAGAACACACTGAATCCATCAGGTTTCTACTTTATTCAACTAAATTATATATATATAGGAATTCTGAACACTTAGTTAAACTCGAAAGCATAATTTGCACTTGGCTACGAACACTTACTCACATTATAGCATTTCATTTAGTCTAGAAAGCCAATATCAACCTAGGCTTCCTGGAGAGTCAGATCACCAGCATCCACGCCAGCATAATCTCAGCATAATCGTCTTGTCTATAATGTCAATGCAATCTACTTCCGTAATTGCTTTCTTTAATTCATAACTTTTCTCGAACAGGTATGCAAAGTATATCTTCCTATGTCCCACAGGAAGTTATATTACGACAAGTACTTTTGTGGAGGTTGAGACGACGCTGATACGGTTTCGTATCAGCCTCCGCAGACGTTCATCGAGCACTTTTCTCTACGATATACAATACCATCTGTGTGGGAAAAATATAAAAATGATGTTGCAGAATGGTTGGAAGGAAGCCCATCGCTTATCAGGTCCCGACTCAAAGTACTACTGATTCTTAATTTAAAAAAATTATAATAGTTATGTTTGCAATATAATTTATTATGAAATTTATTGTATAAGAATGTGTTTGTTAGAGTGTGGTTGGTTAATTGAATGATTGTTTCGTGTGTGGTTGGTTTATGCTGTACGCATTCTCGCTTACTTATGTCAAATAGTTTGTCATTTTTGTTTATTTTTTGCAAGAGGGTAGTTTTCTATTTTTCATTTATTTATTTGGTAGATGGCAGGTCATTTAAATTAAGATATTATACAGGTTAGATAAATTAAGTTATATTATATTATTATTGTTGGATTTATAGGGTACGTTGTTGTTATTTATAGTAAAATTGTTAACAAGCATTGCATGTACGAATTCGTGTTCTCCACAGTGCTTGTGTCATGTATTTGTATTTTTGTGTATAATTGTGTATAATTAATTGATTACTTTTGTTCAAATACTGAACTCATCGAGCACTTTTACTCAAATACTAAAAAGTCGATGCGGACCTCTAAAAAATAAATTAAAAACAATACTTTCAGTTCAAAAAAAAACACATAAAAAGTTATAGAAAAACAAATAAAAAATAAATAAATGTTGAATAAATGACAGATCTTACTCTCTTTGACAACCAGCCTATACCCTAGGTCATACCTCGTCACAATCAGATTTCCACTGAAAATAAAGCTTGTCAACTGAAACAACATCCTACTATCCCTTGCGTTCCAAATGCTAGTTATTCAGCATTGATCACTCACTGTCTTGATTCTCGATTTTTTCCTTCTTCTCAAGAGCCAACAGGTGATTTTTGTTTACTTTTTACTTCCACGACCCCCAGAGTAGTCATTTTAGTAGATCTACACTAGGCTTTCACGACCGCTAGATGGTATCTGAACCGCTAAAAAGGTAAAAGACTGTATTGGTAGAAACTGAAGTGCTCGGTCCCAACAGTAGTCAATTTAGGAGGTCTACAGTAGGCTCGGGTCGCTACTACACTAAAATAGAGTTCGACGCTATCCCAGTAGCAAAAATGTACAACAAAAGAAGGGTAAGTCCTACCCATAATAAATATTATGTTAGAAAAAGTTATAGTAGTTAACATACCTCCATCTCGGTTCATATCAGAATAACAACCTCGACGGCCATTTACACCTCGCCTTCGGGTCGGATAGGTTACTTTCAATGGCCGTCTCAATGTTATTTTCCGATATCAAACTCGATGTCTGAAGTTAACTTTTATTAATCCCAGAGATCCAAATTTAACATCCTAAGCCCGCTAACGACACTTCACTAATCTTTGCACTTGCCATGATTTACTAATTTCCATAAACATTATGCCCCCAACCAGTGTTCGCGTATTATGCTCCTGACGCGTAAAACCGGTTATATGAGGTTTTGCTAGAATTCGACGGGCCTTGGAAAAGGCTAAAAACCGCATAAGCCGTGGATAATTTGTTTAACACATCATTCATTCATTTATTCGTACTAGTTAGACTACATAACTTAAATATAAAGCAAGAAACAAGACCCCCTGAAGCTATCTTGTTGGGGGTTTACTGTTTTCAAATAGTTCTGAATATTGGAAGACAAACAGTAGCCTAAATAGTACGAGATGTGCTTTAAAGCTTTATAAAGCAAGTCAGACCCAATGTCGACTTCGGGATGTGTCTAGCCTCCTCTCGTGCAAAAGGCACATCAAGATGGTTGAAGGAGTACAAAGACGGGCAAGAAAGTGTATCAGTGGATTTGGACAGAAGCCTTATTGCAACAGGCAGACCAGCCTGAAGCTACTAATTCTTGTGGATCGTGGAAGACGGAGTGATATTATGATGCTGACATGGAGATAAATGAGTACCCCCTCCTCCTAAACTGTTATCCTTGTCATCCCACCAGCACAGCAAAAGAGGACACTCGAAGAAGCTGAAGAAACAACAGGCGCTCACATGTTTTCGACGAAATATATTTTCGACAAGGGTAGTGAACGATTGAGAGCTTGCTAGCGGAAGAAACCTCCATTAGTGTTGGGCGATATTTGGGTTTTTCGATATATCGATATTTTCACTTTCGATATTCGATAATCGACATATCGATATCGATATTTTTATATAACTCTAACTCAAACTTCGAACAAATAAAAACTGAATTACGAAGAACATATTGCTCCAATTTCGGCTATGTAAATGTGACTTATGTCGGATTATTCACAATAATTATGAATGAACAAATATCGTTTTCGATATCGATATTTACATTTCGATATTCGATACCGATTTTTGGTCCAATATATCGTTATCGATATCGAATATCGCCCAACACTCACCTCCATGGTCTAACAGAGAGCAAGAGAGCGAAAGACCATCCAACCTGACAACCAACCACAAGCGGAGCATAACAGATCCATCATGGACCTTATTCGCTGCGAAGAGCGAATTAAGGTAATGAAGGTATATACACTTACCAAATTAACAAAACTAATAACCCTTCATATTTACCAATCAACCCCATTCAACTTGAAATTAATACTACTGAATATTTAAAGGACGGTCTCTTTCTAATCAGTGGTTCCTCTGAATGAAATGAATGAATGAATTTATTACGTGCAGCCTAGTAAAAGGCATTTGCAGTAAAAGGTAATTTGCTCTTCACTTAGAAATCAGATGATAGTCCGAGAACTTGAGAAGACGAAACTAATCTGAGAGTTCCTCCATAGGGTTATCTTGTCATGCACGGATGAGTTTATTTCACCAAAAAGCCTGAGGGATATGACAGGAAAACAACACTCAGAAATTCTAGTCATAGCAGTATAAACACCAAAGGAAACCACTATATCTGCGCTCCACACCCCAAAAACGCTACCGATGCTTCATAGCCTGACTGAGAAACTTCGCCAACTTACGGCCACCAAAATTGTCTTTCCCGTGTTATCTCCCCCACTCCATTCTCCACAGAATAAACAGGGAATACAACTCAAACGGCGGATCTCCTAACACATCTTGAACTAATAAGCAGAGACATGGAAAGGATTCAAGTAATATTAGCAAAGCAACTAATTTTACAGGGTAAGTTAAGGTAATTCTTTAATGCAGAAACAAAATTCTTCCTAAGATTTAAAAAGCATTATTTTCTTACAGATAGCCTAATAGGTAAAAAAGCTGAAAAAAGGCTAAGGAGGCTTTCATGTCGAAGACGCTCTTGCATACTAGTACAGGCAAATGGAGGTTTGACCCGAAACAAAATGCAACAGAAACGATTTTTACACCATCTTGTATAGAAAAAAAAGCTGAACAACATATCCAAAGTTGCATATCCTGGCTCGACGAAAAATAGGCATTTTTTGGCTTTTAATACATTTTTTTACGTATTCGGAAAAAAAAATATAAAATTTTCGAGGTTGTCCGTTATTCCTGAACTGATCGAAGTACGATTCTAATGCAAAATGACAAGCTGATACCGAAAATGAAGTCAGATTTGGCGTGTAAAGCACCATAAAGAAGTTGATTCATTTTTTCAACCTATTTAAAAAAAAAGTACAAATTTTCATACTGGTCCGGTTTCTTAAACAAAAGTGCGATCCTGACATAAATCCCGAGCTGAGACCGAAAATGGAATGAAACTGGGTGTCTAGCGTACCAGAAAGAAGTTTCATAATCTTATCATCAACATATGATCTTTACTAATTTTCGTAAAACAAGAAAATTAGTAAGAAAAGTCAATTAAACACCAAACTGGTTTTCGAGGTCAATGTTCAAAATCGTGCTTAACACCCTTTGCACACCTTATAAATTATTTTCAAAAGAGATAATCAAACTGCAACTAGTGTTGACTAGTGTTCACAGCTTCGTCCTTTGGAATAGATTAGGCTACCGACTAAGCTTTTGGGCTTTCTGCATCATAATAGTTGTTAATTTTGTAGAGTTGGAACACATTGTCCCCCTTGCAGGTTCTACATGCTGAAGTCGAAACTAAATCGTTTTTTAAGGTAGCTACATCTCTCTGAATTGCACTACAGCAGTCAACACGAGCACTTGACGATTTTTTAGAGCATACGCGGAGCTTGTGGAAGGTCATTTGCTAACGAGTACAAGAAGTCATCTTGATTCTTCCATCCCCATTTCCTCGATTTTCAGTTGAAGATCAAGCTCCCCGGTTCATACCTTAGCTTGATAAGAAAATAACCGTAGCTGTGTTATTTTGCTACATCAGCCGTTGGTGGTGGCTGTTCTGGGTGAAGAAACGACGTTGTCGTTGACACTTTTCTTCGAGAACTTCCCTTCGGAGCTTATTCAGGTCTCCTCCTTTCGAAGCACAATACATCATGAGCAGGGCGTCTTCACCAGAAGTCTTGACTTTCCATGACCCAGATCGTTCATTTTTATGAAGTTTCGCGGTATCGAAGCGTTTACAAATACTGGAACCACAGCTTCGGGTGAAAGCATACCCGATACTGGAGCAGTCCTGATCAGCTTCTGTATTTTTCTAGGGAATGATTACCTTCTACATCCTCAACATTTACTTCCTTGTTCATCAGCTTCGTATACAAGTTTTGTCTTGTAGTCTGATTGTCTTGTAAAGCAGAAAAGCTTGTATCACAACGTCAATCAGTACATCGCCACGTAAGCAATGCTTCTGGCGATCGCTTCTCCGCTGAGAGGTGAGGACATCTCCGGGTCCTGAATGCCAGTCCGCCTTCCGAGTCCTGACTCCTCCAGGATGTAGCCCAATGCTTCGAATAAGCTCACCGTGGCATGGAATCCTCCAAGTTTCAGGACGAACTCTGAAAGCCCAGTTCCTCGTGAAGCTTCTTCGACCATTTTCATGACTTTCCACCACAGGGGTTGGTCAAAGGTTACATCGAGAGTAAATACATGTATGCTCGCCTGGTCTGAGATAAAAAGCATGACCGAGTAAATAGATGTGTCGTCAATTGCTGGAAGATCAATCATTAAGAGTCAACTGTTTCCCTGAGTGATTCCCGACCGTAAGTTATTGCTGTGTTCCATTTCACCCCAGGCTTGGGTATCAGAAGTAAAGCCAGAGTATGTCAAGACCAGAGTAAAGAGTCGATGACTTATTGAACTTCTTTCTGATCGCGGGATATCGAATCATCTGATTTGTGGTGCACAATGCGTAAAAAAATTTGTAAAATTTATGTCATAGGCAGTGGATTAATCATGGGAACATGTGCTCGCATAAGTTTAGTACATTCGGATATGGCAGAAATATCGAATAAACCTCAGTGTAGGGTAGATAGGTCTCAAAGGTAGATGCGAAGAAAAAAAATATTACTAATTTGATTGATCAGGACTAATCTTCTACCCGACTGCATTGTTTTACGTGGTGCCTTCTTCTAAGCATGCGTTATTTGGTCTTCAAGAAGGTCCTGCTATTAATGACCAGCTCAGGTATATATTTTTTTTATTGCTAACAATCGATCATTTTTATGGACAATATATACAAAAACTAAACTATCTTTACAAAAATCACTCTTTTTAAGTCTCAGCTTGTCATTTTGCATCAACATCGTAGGCTACTTCAGTCAACAACGAAAATTGTAATTTGTTCTTAGAACGTAAAAAATTACATCAAGAAACTTAGTTTGCGTCGACTCAGGATCTACAACTTTGGATATGTTGTATTTTTTTTTGAATACTGAGCACTGAAGCAGCTTGATTCGTACTTTACTTTTCTTAATAATTTTCTCGTTTTTACCAAAAAATCGTAAAGATCACATATTTATGGCTGCGAAACTTCTTTCACGCACAGTAGACACCCAATTTGATTCCATTTTCGGTCTCAGCTTGTGATTCTATGCCAGGATCGCAGTTTCATTCAAGAAAATCGGGCCACACAGAAAATTGCACTTTTTAGCGAAATAGGTTTTCCCTATAAAATCGATTAGAAAAAAGGTTTTCGAAAATACCATTACTTTCCACCTGAAACTAGCGATTCTCTTCTTAGCGCTAGTCGATTGTATCCAGCCTTCCTGCTCTCCGACGCGGCGGCTGGGCGCAAAAGATTTGAAAACTGAACTTGCCTTCGTTAAAAAGTGGGAAAGCTAAGCAAATAAAAGAAGTAATCAACAGAAGAATATCACATCCTTATGTGTGAAGGAGTTGTCAGTGGACAATGAGATTCCGGCAAACTTTTCGTTGGGTGACAGGAAAACTCGGCAAGGCCGAAAAAGCGCTGACAACTCGTAGTTCCGAAAGGAAATAATGGAGAAAGGTGGGGATATTAGAAGCTTATAATTCCATATGGGAGTGAAGTATACTATAAAAGGAAGAATAAGCAAGAGCCGGGTCCTTTACCTTTTTTTTGGTGCTTGGTATGCCGAATCCATTTTCGGTTTCAGTTTGTCATTTTGCATTAGAACCGTACTTCAGTTCATGAATAACGAACAACCACGGAAATAGCAATTTTTTTCGAAAAACAAAAAAAAGGCACTAAAAGCGAGAAAACGCTTATTTTGCGTCTCGCCAGTGTATTCAACTTTGGGTATGTTCTTCAATTTTTTTTTCTCTACAAGATGGTGTAAAAATCATTTCTGTTGCAATTTGTTTCGGGTCGACCTCTTTTTGGAGCTCATTTCGCACGAAAAGTGAAATGTCCCGTTCTGATTGAGAGCATAGTTTTAATATCTACATGGTTTACGGGGTTACTACATTTCTTTATACACTAACACGGTATATTAATATCTATATTTTTATTTATCCTTATATTTGTATGGTATATAATATATATAATACATTATAAATATTGGTATTTTACATGTTATATGCCCCTCTGTCGTGTGTGTGTGCTGTTTAATACATATTTATCTGTGTAAATTAATACCGTGTTCATATGTTAATATTGGTATTTTACGTGTTATTTTACCCTGTGTTGTATTATATACCCCCCTGTGTTATATGCCCCTCTCCAGCTGCCTTCCTGTGAGGAGGGGGTTCCTGAGGGCTGCGTGTCCTTAGCGCGTTTTCAATGCTTGTTTAATCTCTATTGTGTTTTTCTTTCATTGTGTTTAATATATGGCCTTTGGCTGAAATAAAGTTATTATCATAATTATATAATACACGTGGTTTACTACGGGGGGTCCTGCGGTTACTCCATTTTTTATGCATTAATATCGTGTATTTATATATATATATATATTTATATTTGTATTCATATATATATATATATATATATATATATAGATATATAGATATATATGTGTGTGTGTGTGTGCTGTTTAATACATATTTATAAGTGTAAATTAATACCGCGTCTTTTTACATGGGGTTCCTCAGGGCCGTGTGTCCTTTGCGCGTTTTCAATACTTCTTTAATCTCTGTTGTGTTTTTGTCTCTTTCTGTTCAATATATGGACTTTGGCTGAAATAAAGTCATTATTATTATTATATAATAAAAAGCTTGTGTAGCTAAGTTCGAAGTGTGTAAGTAAGTTAAAACAAAGCTAAAGGCTGACTGATCAACCATTCTCGGAGTAAGTAAGTAAAAGCAA
This sequence comes from Branchinecta sandiegonensis, assembly GCA_030848855.1. Lineage (NCBI taxonomy): Eukaryota > Metazoa > Arthropoda > Branchiopoda > Anostraca > Branchinectidae > Branchinecta > Branchinecta sandiegonensis. The sequence continues at coordinate 9,870,815 of JAUPMV010000014.1, read as the reverse complement.
AGTTAAAGGATGATGAGCAAATAGATCGATAGATAGATAGATATTTTTATTGATTTAACTCGTAGCGCTGACATAGCACTAAATACGTCGACTATTACATTTCATGTATTCAAATACTTGAATATTATATAAATATTACATAAAAAAATCACTTGGAATCCACCTGTTTTTTGTTCATTTTCTCAGTAAAATATGGTACAAAGGAATTCGATACCGATTAGTGCAACATTTAACTGGCACCAGGAGATTTTGGTGCCGCGTCCGTCCTGCCGCCGGTGCAAGGTCGGGCAGAATATCTCTATGTTTTTCACTGGCAAGGATTGATCGGCCAAAACGCAAAATTAAGTTTTCCCGCGGACATGGACTGGCTCAAGTCTTAATAGGAGGAGGGAAGCTTCGTGACCATCGTATCTCAGTCCTAGCATAATGCGGCACGCTCTGATTTACACTGATTCAACGTCTTCGTTATGTTGTACGCTCCTTTGTACAAAGGGTCTCCAAACTGGGCAGGCATTCAGCAAGCTATTATCATCCTTGACAGGCCTTGCTGGCGGTACCGATCTCCAACTGTCGGCTCCAGCTTAGCCAGGGAGTACAATGGATGGCTGGGGACCAACCATCCTGGTGCTTAAACACCCTACCATGTCACCTTCCTGAAATTTGCTGGGTCGACTGACCGATTTCGGCCCTCAGCTAGGAAGTGCAATAGGTGGTTGAGACACCCTAGTGTTTTCACGCACTAATCTTGCCAAATTCCCCAGATGTGCTGGGCAGAGATGGGCGAATCCAATCATGAAAGGATTCGAGTCCGGATCCAGGGCTAGGTATAAATCCAATCCGAATCCACCATTACATTCTGAGGATTCGAATCCGGAATCGAATCCGACCTGTCTCGACTGCGGGTGTCATTCACAGCCTGAGACTACTTCGCCTGTGCTTGATTGGTCCACAGCCTCTTTACAAAACTTGGCGGATTATTCTGATGCCGTTGGGGTTAAACTGGGAGCTAGCACTGCTCGGCTAGGCACTCTGTCTATGTGTAATAACCATCAGTGTACTGAACCGTCGCAAATTTCTGAAATTAATAGCTTGTATTTATTGGTACGTTATGCTCTTTCGGTGTGTGCCGTGAAGTGTGTCCCGAGAATACCTAAGCGTAAAAAGGGCCGTAATATTCCGGGTTGGAACTCGTTTGTTAAGCCTGTATATGACGAATCCCGTGCTTATTTTCTTCGTTGGGTTCAGCTAGGTAGACCCCTGATAGGGCAAGCAGTTGAGCTAATGAAAGCACCGAGAGCGCAATTTAAAAAAACTTTGAAGTGGTGTAAAGTTAATGAATGTGTTATCCGGGCTGAATGCCTGGCGTCTTATTTTTCGGTTGGGAAACATCAATTTTGGTCGTTTGTAAAACAAATGCGTGGCTCACAGTCTGCTTCATTGCCGCTTTCTTTGGACGGTGTGACTGGTGGAGATAACATTGCGAACCTCTGGAGTACTTCGTTTAAAACTCTATTTAATTCGGTGCCGTCCTCGTTGACCGGCGTCCATGATCTTTGCCTCGGTTTGCCGTTTGAATTTGAACCTATTAATGTCGAGGATGTTCTGAAAGCAATTTCGCGAATGAATAATTGTGGCCCTGGACCGGACGGTTTGTCTGCTTCTCATTTAAAACATGCGATGAGGCCTCTAAGTAGTTTTTTGCCTGCTTTGTTTAAATCAATGATTTCCCACAGAATGTTGCCGGATTCGTTAATAAAAGTAGTTCTTGTTCCCGTTCCTAAAGTAAAAAATGGTAATATGTCGTCTTCTTCAAATTATCGGCCCATAGCGTTAGCCAGCGCTTTCTCTAAAATTTTTGAACGATGTATTCTGTCAGAATTGAACCGTATTTGGCGACGTCAGAATATCAGTTTGGGTTCAAGCCCCATTCATCGACAGAATTCTGTGTTTTTAACCTGAAAAGTGTTATTATGTACTTCTGGTTGTTTGGCTCGGCGGTTTTTGTATGCTTTATTGATGCGCGTAAAGCATTTGATCGGGTTAATCACAAAAACTGTTGTTGGAGTTGCTTAAAAGAGGTGTTCCCGCTCCGTATGTTTTGTTACTTGAAGTGTGGTTTCGACGACAGACGTTTGAAGTTAAGTGGGGTATATATCGTAGTAGCCCGTTTCGTGTACAGAATGGTGTCAGGCAGGGATGCATTTTATCCCCTTTCTGTATAATATTTATGTTGATGATCTAAATAGTCGGCTTTGCGCCATGTCAGTTGGTTGTTTCACTAGTAATAAGTGTTTTAATAATTTGAGTTATGCGGATGATCTTGTCATCATGGCTCCGAGTATTAATGCTTTGAACCTCCTACTTCGACTATGTGAGAAATTTGCACTCGAGAGATATTATTTTTAACACAGAAAATACGGAATGCATGGCATTTATACCACCAGAGTTGAAAATCGAAATAGTCCTTCCTGTGTTGCTGTGTTCGTCACGCCTGAAATTTGTTGCAGATTTTAAATACCTTGGATTCTGGTTTACGCCTGATCTGCGGGATCTTACTCATTTGCGTCATTTAACAAGAAATCTGTGTGTGCGAGGAAATGTGGTTGCTAGAATTCAGTTTTGTTCTGCGATTATCCGTGATAGGCTGTTTGGTACTTTTTGTTTTCAGTTTTACTGTTTTGCTCTTTGTAAGAATTCACTGCTGGTGCGATAAATGTGACCCGCGTCACTTACAATAATTGCTACAGAAAACTTCACCGACTCCCACACCGGTGTAGCGCCTCGGGGATGTTCGCCAATAACCGTATGCCTTCGTTTTACGAACTAAAACGTAAAGCAGTTTCATCGCTAAAAAGCCGCCTTTTGAGGTCAGATAATAAACTGATCCAAATTCTTACCGCTCCAATTTTTCAACTTTCACTGCCTTTGTGGAAAAAACGGAGCGAAAAAATGGAGCGTTCGTTGATTTTTTTTTTTTTTTTATACATATGTGGTTACGTGTGATATTTAGGCTAGAGTGTGTGTTTTTCCTCTGTGTATATGGCTACGGCTGAATTAAATAAATAAATAAATAAATAAATAAATTAACAAAAAATCAACCCATGTTTATAGGCTATAGTTCAAAAGTCAGAGATTAAAAGTCACTGATATCTAAGCTAATCAGATAACGTTTTTGCATTCACCGGTGACAACCCACCGGTGAACCAAAAAACGCGTTACAAGAGAAGGACCGGACACCGGTAACAAAACACCAGAGCCAGCCCGGAGTGCAACGAACGCAGCTATTTTTGAAACAAGTGCGCAAGCGCTCAGACGTGGAGTGTAAAAGTAAAATGTTTATTACATTTATAACAGCTTTAAAACCAAGACAATTCTCTTCCCCAATAACCAAATGTATTGAAATAACGATGTAATCACCCCCTTTTAAAAACTTTAAATGTAAACAAGCCGCCAGTATAAATCCAAAGAAATGTTGAAGATCTTGCACGAATAGCATTTGTTCGAACACTGAATGGTCTGCCTGCCAGCCCCACCCTTTAAACCTTTTCCATTAGCAAAGTAATAACAAGTGCAATAAACCAATTCGTGGCAGACTAAGGCCCCCTTTGTCACAATTCATTAAGAACGGCATATCATGGATCATATGACAAAACAGTCCAGTTTCCAACTGTTCATTAAAGTTTAAAGTACGTCGCGTCGTCTTATTTGTTGATTTACACCAAATCCTCATCCATAGACATATCTCCCCAAATAGTTGTTGTTGGACTTGAGACCTGTCATAGACGAACTTAACTTATGGGAAATCTGGGCCCAGCTGCCCATCATCGGGAGGGGGGGGGGGGGGATCGGGACCCATCAAAATGCGTATTTACACCATTTTTCCTCAAGTATCCCAGCTTAGAGTTTGATTCCAGTCACGGGTCAAAAACTTTTTTTCATGGGCAATTTTGGGCTCACTTGCCCATGAACGGGGAGGATGGGGGTCGTTCAACTCTCCCTGGTCCCTATGATCCAAAAGCACAAAGGAATTTCATCGGCTTATCCCCTGTTATTTTCTAATTAAAAAAAAAATGAAAAAAACGGGCAATCTGGGCCCAATTGCCCCTAAACCAGGTGGGGGTGGGGTTTGGGACCCGCAAAAAGTAAAAAGAGACCCCAATGCTCACAATCCTACCAAGTTTCAACTTGATATCTGTTGATTCCTGGACGAACTTTACTCCTGGGCAATCTGGGCCCAGTTGCCCATGAACGGGGTGGGTGGGGGAGGTACAACTTTAAGAGCAATTTCGCAGACCTAGGATCTACACGTCCAAGGAATTTCATCGTCCTATATCCGGTTCTGGTTATGAAGAAGTTATGAACTCGATCCACTGGACAATCTGGGCCCATTTGCCCCTGAACCGGGTTGGGGGGGGGGGGGCACAAAAGGTAAGCTAGACCCCAATACCCACAAGTGTACCAAGTTTGAACTCGATACTCGCACTGGTTCACGAGTTATGAGCTCCACAAAATACGGTGAAAATCGAAAACCGAAAGCCGAAAGCGGCTACAGCGCTCGCACTAGTGGATTGTTCCAAGGAACACTCCACTAAAAAGGAACATACCTGTCCCCCATTCCCCAAGTAAGCTAATGAATCCTGCTATATTAAGCAATACAAAGAACAGGGGAATGTAATCATTCCTTCATCGGCAACAAAGAAAGGCGATATTCATTCCGAAGCGACCGAGAATTTCATTTGCAGAGCGTGTCATGTTTCAAAGAATTCATAGACGGCGTCTACGCCTGGGAAATTAATTCAGGAAATCTTTTGAACGATTGCGATGTTTCATCTGAAAGGAAGTAAAGTTAAGCAAAAAAGTTACAGCAAACACCAAATAAAAGGAGGAGGATCGGAAGATTTACCTTAAAGCTTCAGCGACCTAATGCGCTATTTCTCTACTCCACCCCTCCCCCTAGTAGATCTGCTTTCATCCGAAACCTTTTATGATAAAAAATCCTTTATCTCGAAGTTAGTGGTCTTCGACCATTTTTCACGGTGATCGTGAGATTGCCAGTGTTTCCAAGTTGTTACTCGAATTTCTACGTTGCCGCTACGTGTGTTTCAGAGAACTTTGCCGTTGCTGCGTGGAAATATTTGAAACCTCAAAGTGCTGTATTTAGTTGGCTCTGTGTTTTGAGTGTGCTTCCAGTGCTTCCACTTCTACTTATTTTGGCAGTAGAATACTTATTTTCAGCCTTTTCTACTTACGAAAGTTTTCATCTACTTACCTAGCCTATTTATTTTTCGGGTCTCCTACTTATTATCTCAATATTTAATCTTTATGCGAAAGCTCTATATTTTAACAAAAAGGGCCTTTATCAAAATTTTTGGCTGCAGCATATTTTTCAACATTGGTTGGTTTTGTCTGCAGTTCTCTCTAGTATAGAAGCAGGTTGATTTTAAAAAACACTATGATTTCACGGTTTTCCCTTACTTTCATTTCGGCTGCTTTGGAAATGGAAAACTGGATACTTGGGAAACTGCAACGCATTTCATAATATTCTCTATTAGAAGGTGGGTTTTTATCTGGTTTTAGGCCTGGGATCTGAGAAACATTCGTTCGAGAGCCTGTACTGGAAATGGTTAAATATTGGCAAAAAAATGCTAGAAGCTACTGTTAGGGTTTCACCCTCTCTGTTCTTGATGATTCTGAAATTTCTTGGGGTCTTAATGTTTGATCCACATTAAAAGCTAGGATTTGCATGGGAAGCAGTTGAGTTCGGCAGAAAAAGAAAATACAAATATCAGAACTTAGCCTGCAGAGCTCAGTTTAATTTGATCTTGGGTTTGATAGTTTTACGCTGAAGTGAAATCAGCCGCAGCAACACGCATGTACTGTCCAAGTTTACTTCACAAAAGTGACGACTAGTAGCTGCATAATCAGCTGCCGAGCCGCTCTTTTGTATGCTGCTAATTGTACTTACAAAATTTTATTTTCGAATTTTAACATTTTAAAGTAACTTAAAACTGGTTTAAAAATTTAAAACAATCTAGCCTAAAGCTCAAATTGTCATTAAATTTCTGATAGATTTTGTGAAAATTTTCACTCTGAATCCTCCCCATCAAAAATGCCCTTTTTCCTTTTCTGAATGAATTTAGGCTACTCTTTTTCATTTTATACTAGCTTCTACTTGCTAAGTACTTATTTTTTAAGAGAAGCCTACTTATTTTGGGACTGCGGGGAGTGGAAGCACTGGTCTAGCAGCAGCAGTTGTGCCAGCACTAGAAGTAGTGAGACCAGTGAAACTAGTGAGGAGGATTTTCTCCAGGAAGAACAGGGCAGTGCTGGATATTTTACCAGCCACTGCTCAACTTCTCAAGGTACAGGAGGGGTATCCAACCTCAGACAAGTCTTTCCTTCCGAATAATCTATCTGGCTTAAAAAGGAACCAATAAATATGACAAACATATTAGACAGACGCTAATTCATTGGTTTACATATTGGATAAATTAATATTGGTTCAATCTTATTGTTACAAATATTTTTCTTTTCAAACATGATCCCTTCATTCTAACCTTACCTCGATTGACTACAAAATGATTAAAAGGGTAGCAAAGTCAATAGCTAGAAAATTCCTTTCAAAACAGCTTCAAAACAAAGAAAAGGCACACAATTTGAATATTTGAGGACACATGAGTGTTCAAAAAGTCATATTTGCCTCTTGAGGACAGCATGTACATTTCATTTTAATATTTGCGCGGCAAAAATCGTAGTAGTATGAAAACGAGGTCAGGTATCCCTCCTGTACAAGGAGGGTTGAGCCTGCAGGTCCACCCGAAAAAATGACGAAGATGCCCCAAACTGGTATGTGCGTGATAGCTTACTGTAGTCTATGTAACAAGGTAACTAGGTAAAAAAAGAGACTCCAGTTCAGGCTTATTAAGTCTGACAGACAGACAACAAAACCAATTTTGGTAAGGTAGGTTGCAAAAAAAGCTGGAGCACTCTAGTAACATGACACAATATTGATTGTTCGAGTCAATAAAAAATATTTGCATCAGGTCAGGGTCCCCAGATCGCAAAGTATAACCTTCTTTTAGAATCATGTTTGTGCGTCATTCTCTGACCAGAAAATTCTTGCTGACATAACCTGACAGACAGACAACCAGACTGGTTAACTCCGACTTAAGTAAAGTTGGATTTGCAATGAGAAAAGCTTTAGCACCCCAGAACACAACACAATATCGGTGGTTAGAGTTAAATTACAAAATAGTTACACTTGCACCAAATATTTTTTTTTTTATGAGAGAGAAGACCCCAGCCTTGTTGCATACCCTACCGTTAAAGATTTATTTATACAATCCTCAGTGCACTGGTGACTGGTGCAGTCTGACAGGCCAGCAACCAGGCCGATTAACAGAGACTTGGGTAGAGTAGGATAGACTAAGAGAAACGCTTTTTTAATTGTAAGGGTCTTCAATTGGTAGGCTACCCTTCCTTTGAATCCTATTTGTATGCAATTCACAGAACAGAGTTCCATGCTGACATAGCTTGACCGACAGATAAGCTGACTGATTAACAGATAATTTGTTAGGACCAGTCTAGTGCACTAAGTCTGTGTGTTCTGGTTGCCTCTCTGTCAAGAATGTGTCATTTCTATTTTGAGAATAGCATAAATGGGAATTGTGGGATAGCAATGAAGAAGCTTAAACACTCTACAATACCAAACAATACTGGAGGGTTGAGTAAAATCACTAAACATTTACAACAAACTTTTTTTTCTAGCTGTTCATGATCCCAAGAGAACTCTCAAACGGAGACTATGCTGATCTAGTCTGACAGACAGTCAGAGCATTTATTTGAGATCCTATGATTGTCTCAGAATTAAACCAGGACTAAAAATCGACACCATACAAAAACAAAAGAAACTACTTTCAGTTTATAAGTATTCCTTCAGCCCAAGGTTTAGCTATCTGGAAACCATGTTCGACTCTCCTTGAAATTCAGTCATGCTGTTTCTTGATGTGCATTTGTAATTCATATAAAGCTAAGACTATAGTGTAGCGCATTAAAATACTTCTACGCTGCTTGAAATGCTCTAATTTTTTAAAGGTGCAAATCCAGAAAACGTTACGTCTGGTCAATAGATGCACATGCTTCCTAATGTGATCTACCAAGTACAGCCCAGGATTCTGACCTGGAATACACCTGTGTATCACAGCATTGCGTCTAGATTTGTAGACTCATAGCTACAGCCATGTTTGCAATACCCCGCTGACTGGTTCCACAGAGAGCTTTAGTAAATAAGTGAGTGTTTATCCTTGAAATACAGCATGTTATCTTTGTTTTCACCAACTAATTCTAGGTGATAGGTTTACTGAGACCACGGAAGTACCATTAACACTGAAATACTGCAGATACTCTCCATTTCTTCAGATTTTTACTTGCAACTGTCTAGCCCCTCTGCTCACCACCTAGATGCGGTTCGGTGACGCCGGGATACTGAGATAATGAATCATCACTGAATAATTATTAGTTTAAATATTTTACTGCGATGATTTCATCCTATTTTCAAGTTCGAATTGGTTGCTATTTAGTACAAGGATGTTTCATGCCCCTAATCTTGGCTGGTATGGATGATTACCTACAATTGAAAGGGTAGAAACCAGATTTCAAGGAAGAGTTGAAGGATAGATTAAGACTAGGTTTATCCAGGTTTGACACAGACTTGCAGTGATTTACATGCTGGTCTGCTGCTTTTGGCTGCAAGTATCGTGAATTTGAACATGACCAAAGGTTTCGATTGGATCCCAAAAATTTCATATTTGATCCAGACAACTGGATCTTCTAGATATCCGGTCTTCGCCAGAAAATGTTTACTTGTTGCTGAGATTCTTACAATGATATATATACACCATGGTAACTGATGCCACGGTAACTGATTTCATTGTAGCTGATACCGTGATGACTGATACCTTGGTAACTGATACCATCGTAACTGATGCATATTCTTTGAGCCCAAGCTGACTTTGAAACATTTATTCAAACAATGTTTACAACGGATACGTCAGCTACGATTCTTCATCAGCGATATTTCGGCCCTTTTCGGCAAGGGTCCCCGTTAGGCTGTCAATCCTCTGATTCAACTTCGGGGAAGGAAACGAACCTGTAATCAACTTGATTACAGGTTTGTTCCCTTGGTAACTCATACATATTTTTTGTCCCCCCCCCCCTTAATTTGAAGACCCTCCCCCACCCCTAAATGTAGCACTACAGAGCCCACCTTCGAACTGTACTTTGACCCAAAGAGTCATCATGTCAAATTTTAACAAAATATCTCAACCCCTTAGAGATCTTGCTAACAGACGGACAGACGGACAATTTTTGCGACGTCATAGGTATCCCTCACTTACGTTTTGGGATCCCAGACTCAGTTTGTCTGTATAGTTGCAAAGCTTGCAGTTGCAAACTTCAGCTACCCTGAAGAGCCCTTTTAACCAAATGGTGATGGTGTTGACAAGCATGAAACAAGCGCTCTGAGGACAAAAAAAAAACGAACAGTCCTACGCAACTTTCTGTCTGTGTTGTGACTTTAGATAGACACGTCATATGTTTGTTTTTTTTCTTCTAGGCAACAGCAACATTGGCATCACGAGTTTTTCAGCTTCACCACTCCCAGGGAAAAGGAATAGTTTTGACATTTTGTATTGATTAAAAGGTCAAAATTTTTCGAATGATTGTGAATTATACAAATTTATTTTTATATAGCCTACTCTGAAAAACTTTGTCTGTGATAATGGAAGTTACTGTGTAGAGCTCATTGTTTCATCTAGACCACAGAAGGAAAAAGTCAGATTGAGACTTTGTAAATATGGATGATATGGACAATGACACCTTCAACTTTGGAACAATCCCTGGAGCAATTAGCTGCCTCGGGTACTTCGAATAGTTATACGAAAGATTCCCATTCATGCTGCGTTATACTTCGTGTAGTATTACAATAAAATAAAGGATCAAAAACGAAATGTAGGAGCCAAGTCCATGCTGGGCAAGATTTGCTGTGGATTATAGTAATTTTATCTCAACAGTGATATTTTTTATGATCGAACTAGCCCCCGGACATTCAAACAGATGTCCCCCATCACTTGGTTTCAACACATGGAAAGGGCCTGCACTACTGATAGAATAGAAAGATATAGTAGATATATAGTACTGTATGGTAAAAAGGTAAATGGTAAAACCAAGCAATTTCTCTGCTACACTCCAGTCCTCTTCTTTTACTTCTTTTACGTCTGAGGGAATATTCAAGTCCTGGGAGCTGTTCAAGCACAGACTAAGCATAGAAATTGCATTTTTTTGTTTGTTTTTAGTTTTGAATCTGAGTTCGGGGTTCTTTTCTAAGATACAAGCTCCAGAAACTGAATATGCGTGCTGCCACAAATCTACGATTTTAGGACATGCTTGCTCTTAAATTAGGATACGCCCCAAGGTATGAGCACTGGTGCTCACAGGTTGGGGCACAATGACTTAGAACAAGACAAGAGCATGCCAAATGCATGTATACCCAGTATATGACATGGGACATACAAAATCAAGGTTTTTTGTAGACTGGTAGGTTACTGTGCCCTTGCTCCACCATACAAGTGCTCATATCATGGAGCACCATCCCCAAAAATTGTGGATATGCTTCTTACAACTCTTAACTGTAGAATTTATTGACAATTTGACTGAAATCTACAGAACAATCATTAAAAATTAATTTTAGTCAACAGGGTTAGCCAGCACAGGTTAAAATGAGTAGGCAGAGACTATTTGAAACTGACGGCGTACCCCAATTTGCCTATGATCATGCATCTGTGGCAGATAGACCACCCCAGCACTGACATATACCCGCTGAAAAATTTACAGACTGCGAAGTTGCATGATAGCTTTATGAAAAAGTTGCATGTATTTACATGTAAATAGTAAATAATGCTATGATTTAATGTGACTCAGACTGGGCCAATCTTAAGCAGTAGTATCTAGCATCCTGTCTTACTATAGTAGCATCCAGTCTTGCTAGTTGTAGCATAGAGTAGAATGCAGTGACACGGTAGGCTTGACATAGAAATATGTAGTATCATCAGTTCGTACTGCATGCTACTTTTGTGTACAACTTCATACTAATATTTTCAGATAAATTTTTCATCAGGTAGCTTGATATCTTCAAAGTTAGCTCATTAATAGCATATCTTGTTGAGGTTGTTGACTTGGAGCTTTGGATGGGAAATATGGTGCTACAGGTGAAAAATTGCACAAGTTTGATGACACATTACCGCCAATTTTGTATGGAGATAAAGCAAAAGGTTGTTCACAACAGCAATGTGACCAAGCAGGTCCTTCATTTCAGCTTGCTCCTCAGCGACACCCAAGCAGCAGCAGCTTGATACTACTGCGCTCAAGACAAATGTAGCCCGAGTGCCTCGGGCAACTATTTTGTTTTAAACTTGCATTTTTCCGCAAACTTCAACTTCCTCCCACCCAAGTTCTAGATTTTAGTGTGACTAAAATGATGAACCTAAGGCCCAACATAAATGATGCGCCTTCCACAAATTAAAACTACTATTAAGACCTGTCGGAGAAATTTTTTGAAAGCATATTTGATAAGTGCCGTTTTGGATCCCACAATATCCTGCCACCTTATGAAATAGCCTACAACTGCCAACCCAACAGAAAGCTCTCATAATGAGATTATGTGGTATTGTGAGATCAAGAACAGAATATTAAACTGAAAAGAAAAGACATCAGATCTCAAGTGGAATCACGAGAAGTAGAAACAATGAACCCAGTAAGATTCCATACCTTGCTAGAGTTATTTCCATGAAGTGATAGATACTTCAGGCTGCAGCAGCCAATAGCCTCTTTGAGATGAAAATTAACCCATCATAATGCAGTTGCAAAATACCAGAGGTATCAAAAACAACTCTGACATAATACAGCCACTCAATAAAGGGTGTAATTGATGTAAAACTGAAGAAAGCTCTGACTTTTGCTGCAACATTCACATAAATCGCAATTTCTTGAAGATTCGGAATTCATCTCTCAGAACACATGCACCGAAGCAATTTCGAATATTGTGGTTTGTAGCGATCATGACATGTCCATGGTACGCTGAGCTAATGAGGTTCTGCAAGAACTCGGAAACGACAATATCGGAAGCGATGGCGCGTACTATTTGGAAACTCTTTATTATTGAGGTATTTACATAAATTAAATCGTAAATACTGTCCTCTGTGCTTTAAAGGACCTGTCTTACCTATAATACTAATGCAACCTACTTCCATAATCTCTCCATATATTTCTAAACCCGGAGAGCCCAATTTCGTACGGTACATTCTAGCCCCTCTAACAAAACAACGCTGATTTTCTCACTTGCCGTGTTTTGCTACCTTCGATGTGTATCACGCTGTCGACGGTTGTCTGCGAGAAGTTTTCCATCAGAAAAAACGGTTATGTAAATTGTTTACCTGTTTTCGCTACAAGTCAGCGGGTATCGGAAAAGGCTTAAAACAGCCAAAACCGTGGATTATTTGTTGGAAACACAGCATAGTTTTAAAGTATTCATATATTTTAAAATACTGTAAACTGAAGAGTTAATAGTGCGAGGGGACTTTAAGGGGAGGATCCGTTCATTGTCCCTTTTGATAATGTTCCACCGAGCGCCAAATTAAGTAAATTTAAAGCTACAGGAACAGCATGATGACAGAGCCAGGCCCGAAAATTAAAGAACCTGTCGTACCTGTATTAGCCTACTGATTTGCTCTTTGTCCCAAATCCTCCCATCCCTTCTCGAATTAGATATTTGTTATTCTTTATCAGTGATAACGACAGTAGCCCTACGCCTTTTGGCACGTGGCATTGTTGACACTTTTCGAGGAGAATCTGGCTTCCACGTTTTGCTCCATTGGCCAGAGAGACTGGTTGTCATATTTTCCTAGATTTCTGATATCTAGATTTCTTTATTTCTGCCTAGAACTGGTTCCAATTCAGAATCGGATGAAACGCGTTGAACTTCCACTAGACAGTTGGGTATATATGAGACACGTTGCAAGAAAGACGGTTTTACAGTGGTTTGCTGTGACGCCATGCATAGGCGTTACTAGCCGAAATATTTGGGGGGCAAAGTATTTACCGACTGGCTGGTAATTTTTACCGAAAAAATTACTTGTTTTGACGATAAAATTGATTGATTTTAAGAAAAATCGACTGCTTTAACGAAAAATTGCGGCGCTTTGCACCGACTCGGCTATTTTTTACCGACTGGCCGACCCATACGTGACGCCTCTGGCGTCATGAGTGTAGATGGTATTAGCGATGCCAGTGCGTCGCAGCGTCAATGCCCTACCTTATACAATTCCTGGAACTGCTGTGAAGGGAGAATATATGGAGCAAAAAGAATCCATGCTAAGACACGAGGTAGCTTTCAGCAATATTTTTAATTGGCAAAACACTGACAGATAGACCACGGTGGACTTTTGCCCGAGAGTGTCTCTCGAGAAGCCTAATTGATAAATCTCTAGCAGAACAATTCCTCTTGGCCATTTTACACCTAGAAAAGCTGAGGCGAGATACTGTCCAAATTAATTTACAGCGGATTTCTCAAAGCAAATAACCCGAAAACGGTGGTGCCTAGGCAAACAAGTCAAGTTAAGCCCAATGTTGTCTTGAAACTTGAACTTGACCCCAGCTTTCACCTAGCAAATAAAACTGACTGACAAGAAGTCTATGCTAAGAACTGTTGGCTAGACACTAGGTCCCGTAGGGCTCTCCCTTCATCAAATTCATAAGGTCATAACGTTGGTCTTATAGGATTCTTATCGCTCTTGCTAATAACCAAAGGTAGATGGTATAGTAAGGGATAACGACGTTGTTAAGTTTCAAAAATTTTAAGATATTATGCTCCGGCAATGCTCGCATGAATTTCCATGTGCGGCTTTTTACAGTGATGATGATAATTAAACTTCGAATGACTTGACCGCTCATTCATCAACGTGTGTTTTTGCCTGCTCAAGCTGACTTTAACCGAGTCAGTTACCATCAATACTCTTTCAGCAATATTGATGGGGAAATAGGGAGAATCGGCAATCAATTTACCCGATGTGTGGAGGTCTGAATGAGTGCGTTCGGCATCTTGTGTGTATGTAGGGAATCAAATGATTTGAGTGTAGAAATATTTAGAATAAACGAGTACGATCAGGAATGGATGGTGCAAATTACGAGTAAGGGTTATTTCAATAAAGAAAATCGTTAGATTCCTCAAGCTGTTGATGAGACACACATAAAACGTTAGTACTTTGTGGTTTTGTTTGTTATTTATAAGTATTGCAATTGCCCATAGCTTTTATTGTAATACATACCATACAATATACAAAAATTATTCAAAATAGATAAGTCAGCGAACAAATTCTTTGGCAATATTTCAGTTCTAGATGACATAATCCCTTCTGAATAATCTTTATTCAAGATATCATGTGACATTCAGACACTACGTACCGTTAAGACAGCAATACATAAATGTGACGTTATGACGGCAAATCTTCGCATTCAGATGTCTTATACACCTTATATACACCTCGCCAATATTTCAGTTGGATTGATAGCATTCATTTCCGGACACATCAGTTCTTATTCGAAAATATGGCAGACTGTTGAGCACAAGTGAGTAAAACCACAAAAAACAAACGCTATTTCTCTTGTAACTTTTTGTTCATCCACCACCCACAAACTTTTTTGTCTTTGATTGTTCTGCTGCGATTTACTTCGACAGAGTCCAACCATGTACTTCCGATGACACCGTCCCCAGGTCAACAAATTATTTGCTGGTTCGAACTAGCGTCCAGAACGTAGCTGATCTAGACATTACAAGCGAGAACGCCTCCGGGTCTATTATATCTCGGGGAACAGAACAGGTGCAGAAATTAATATAGACGATTGAGCCGGAGGATAAAACTAATCAAAAGGGATCAACAGCGGGGTTATCCCACGAAAGCGACAATGCCATTCTCAGAACCTTCCACGTGGCAAGCTGAATAAACAATATTCCCCCGTCAAGAGACAAAGCTGCTACACAGTTTCTAATCTTTGGGAATATTTGTTCCAGGATCAACAGAAAGTCATAGCTGGACAAGCTGCGAGGCGGTTATGAAACATGGACTGATGTAAACAAGTAAGAATAAGGATGACGCCCTTCAAATTCGATGTGGTGTGGTGTTGTAAAACAGCATCGATCCATCTATGGCCGTAAAGCTACGAGCAGAAACAGTCCGGTAAGATTTCGAATGCGAAAACCAATTATGCGAAGGGGTAATGTGCATGCGATGCGTCAAAATTTCGGAGCTGTTTGGGATTTTATGTATTGTGTGTAAGGATCTCTGATATCCGTTACGTTTAGTGAGCTGTTCTACTTCATTACGTGTTATGTGTAATCTTATGTATAATCTCTGGATCCCCCAGCAAAACAGCTTTTTGGGTTCTTGTCTCCTACTATACTCTAACTGTGAAATAAAGCTGTTTATTAGTATGTAAGTGTGTGTGATTTGATTGACATGTTGTTGTTCTTTTTAGACACTACTCTTCAGTTTTGAAGGAATCAAATAAACAATAACAATAATGATAAAATGAATGAAACTGTGTGTCAACGTTAAGTCTGCATGCATTAACTTCTAAGTAGGATTTTAGAGAAAGAAGTAAGTAAGATAGTAAGTAATTTATTTGTAACCCGCTATTTTTAAAAAGCGGAGTAACGAAAAAAAAGTAATAATACCATAAGAAGACACTTTGAATTGCATCTTGAATTCTGAACTTCTCCGTCAGAGTTCCATAATTTCGTAAAATAATTTCGACAAGTGGAGCAGGTGCTTTGCATATTTAAAATAAATCGATCTCATATTTTTATATCTCCTTCTTTCGCAACAGGAGTGACACCAGAACGATAAAATATAGAAGGAGCGCAGAAGGTGCAGTACAAATTTACCAAAGCTTTACGATTACAGCGATCCGGTTACGGACGATGCGCCAATACTCGGTACGGACAGATTTACAAACTTCTGGAACAACCAAAGAGCAAAATTTTGACAATGAATATATGATTGTTATACGAAAATTTAACAGATTGACAACAGACAGATTCACACTAGAAGTAAAGAGAGAAAATAGGGCCTGAGATTGCGTTACATCGTCAAAAGCACCAGCTATATCTATAGAACATATATGAACAGCAGACTTGTCGCGGGTTGCCTGCTTTTGTCAATATTTGATGACCGTGCGCACAAGTGGCGATCGAATGAAATAGTGACAGGGTCATTTTCGTCCCACCAATAAAAACAGACAACCATTTTCATACTTTTCAGACAAACTTCTATTTCTGGGATCCCAAAACGATAGTGACAGGATACCTATGAATTCGCCAGGTTTGTCCGTCCGTCTGTCCGTCTGTTAGCACGATAAGCGTCGAAGGGGTTCAGACTTGGTATGAGGATTATTTGGGTGAAAGTAAAGGTCAAGTTCGTAGATGGGCTCTGTACCTCTATATGTAGGGGTAGGAGTTGGGGTTTTGTATTAAAGGTCGAAAAATATATTTTTAAAAAGCTAATGAGATAGTCGATTTAGGCTTAAGGAGATAAATGATCCGAACAGAACTATATTTCTCGCCGGATAAGTTGTTCAGCCAAAATCCGGCCAAGCCGGATTTGTTTTTTAGGTAAAAGTTTTACTTGAAGTTGATTATAAATTCGATATAGGGGTAATGAGACACGCTGAATTCGTTTTTGAACTTGCCGGACAAGCTGTTCGCCCGGAATCCGGCCGGAACTGGAAATCATGCCAGGAAGTTTTAAAACCCAATGAGATAGTCGATGTAGGGTGATGAGAAGAACACTCGATGAATCCATCTCTGAACTTTATTAAGTCGACTAGAGATGATATACGCGTGGCATACTGAACATTAGTTGTTTGTCAGTAATTTATTAAGAAACACTAATACGGTATCCTTTTTTTTACATTTTCAAGCGGTAATTATGGATTATTAGTAAATTGTTAAAGGACCGGAAATTTACAAGATCTGATTGTTTGGATCAAGATGTCCAATAAATATTCAGTTTCTGGGATACCATCGAAACCTTTGCTCTTGTTTTTTACGTCGGCATAGGGAGTGAGCTGCTCACCCATACGCCGAAAATGGAAAGAAAAAAGTAGTGCACGGTCTGGATGCCTCACGGAAACCTTTTTCCCGGCTGAATGGCATCTAACATTACGGCATAAAGGCACAGAAAACTTGACTACGCAACTTTCGGCCATCAAACCGACCTGGGGTGCCTAGATAAAGATACAGGGACTTATTGTCGACAGGACCCCCCGTCTTTGTTATCTCGAACCCCCTCCTTAGTGTTCCCAGAGCTAGCTGGCATGCCCTTGCCTTATGCACTGTAACAGTTCGCCTTAGGCCGTGTTGACTAACACATCGGGATAGTAGTCAAGAGATCGTGCGTTAGATTCCTACTCCCGGCACACAAACCTTTTGCTTTTTTTTCTACTAACTCAAAAGTCGACTTCTCGAAACTCCCCGGAAACTACCCGGAAACTGCAATGGTCGTAACGAGAATTCCTTCTCTCCATATCGACTCAGGGTACATTCTTGATATGTCAGCTAGCTCCCCGAGTCAAGTTTGAGTCAAGTTTTCTGTTCCTTTAAGATAGGGTTGCCCGAGAGTACGAGAAACATAGGCTTCCTAAATTCGGCTGGGCCAAGAACATAAGGTGCAAGTTTCCCTGAGTACTTTCACAACGGTTTAGTGGGTAATCCTTTTATTTCGGTAGGGGTGGGATAATACCCAAACGGGAAAGTAGGGTTGGGTATAATACCCCAAACGAAAAAAATACGACTACTATAAGGCGTATTCTCGCCGTTTCCCGAGGACTCCTCGGGGGATCGAAGGGAACGGCGAGAATAAAGGGAGTCACTCCACGCGGACTCCGCGTACAGAAAACAGCGAGAACACGGGGAATGCTTTCAAAACGTTTTTTTTTTTTCTAAAAAAAAATATACAGTTGACGAGATTAGTCTGGATCCACTTTATTTTTGGTTTTGTTTCTTCTGATTGTTTTTAATTAATTTTACATTGCACCAACGCCAGCAAAAAATGATTCACCTCCGAATCTGAAAGGAAGTCTTTTTTGATGATGGTGATGATAATCGGAGCATTCCCCGCCCGTGGGGACTCGAGAGAATAAGGGGAGTGAGTCCCCGGGACAAACAAAAACGCGGGAACTCCTCAAGTGGAGTCCTCGGGGAACGGCGAGGAACGGCCTTTAGCCTTGTTCCGATAGCCCGAGCGGGAGCGATATGCCTAGCCCCAGCCGTTAGGATCCGTTCTACTCTTTCCCATTTATGAAGTTTACTGAGGTTTTACCGCACTCAAATTAGTATCCTAATGCGAGAGTTATTCCTGAAAAGTTGTGACCAACAAATAATAGGGAGTCGTAGCACTGAACGTGCTTAATGCAATCCGCTAACAAACTTTAGACAAAACGTCGACGCTTCCTACCATTCCTCATTTGAATAAAGCTTATTTCCACAACTTATGACATTAACCACTTTAGATGCACGAACGAACACAAAGCTGTCGGGAAAAGGGAGTACGAGGAAGTTGTGCAGGGAACTAATAATCCCATCATGTTCTTTGAACTGGGACCATACAGTGGAATGAAGCATAAGGAGATGTGAGGTCTGACTTGTTTATCATAAAGGACGATTTCTAACTTTGCCCTTTCCCAAATTAACGCGAGTACAAAAGTGCACTTCAAAGCTATGAAGTAAGCATGCTGTGCTTGTTGTTCATTGCTTAATTACTGGGCTAAATAATGGTCTCTTCTCTGGTTTTTTCACTTGAGGGCCTCTAATATGCTATTCCTTCTTCCAACTAACCCAACTTTGTGCAAGCAACCAATTTCTTCTAAAGGTAGCATACACACTAACAGAGCCGCACATACACTCACTTCATTCATGCTGCTGCACGCACAGTGGCTAATGTCTTTGCTGCCCAGCTGCATGCGGTTCGCTGACCCAAAGATTCCCAATTTCCTTCCACGAGAATAATAATAACAATAATAATTTTATTTTCACCCATCAAAAAGCACAAGGCAAAGATGGAGTAGGAATAAAGAAAGAAAAGAAGAAGGAAACACTATAAGAAGAGGAGACCAGACACACATAGAGACTACGGCAACATTTTCCTATCTACAAAACTATCCTATTGTTGAAGAATGCTCTCCCATGATGCTTAATGTTATGATATGCCCGCCAAGTTTCATGGTCCAAGCACAACTGGAAGTACCCTAACTCGAAAAAGTGTGACAAAATGCCCTAAATTTTCAAGTTTCCAGCGCCCCCACTTCCCCGCATATGGTCGGATCGGGAAACTGATTATTTCCAGGTTAGTTTGGTCGGGTCCCTGATATTCCTGCCAAGTTTCATTGTCCTAGCTCATCTGGAAGTACCCTAACTCGAAAAAGTGTGACAAAATGCCCTAAATTTTCAAGTTTCGAGCGCCCCCACTCCCCCGCATATGGTGGGATCGGGAAACTGATTATTTCCAGGTTCGTTTGGTCGGTTCCCTGATATTCCTGCCAAGTTTCATTGTCCTAGCTCATCTAGAAGTACCGTAACTCGAAAAAAGTGACAAAATGCCCTAAATTTTTCAAGTTTCCAGCGCCCCGCACTCCCCCGCATATGGTCGGATCGGGAAACTGATTATTTCCAGGTTAGTTTGGTCGGGTCCCTGATATGCCTGCCAAGTTTCATTGTCCTAGCACATCAGGAAGTACCCTAACTCGGATAAGTGGGACAAAAACTCGGACCGACCGACAGACCGACAGACGGAATTGTGATCGGTATACGGCACTTGAGCCAGAGGCTGGAAGTGCCATAAAAACAAGAAGAAGAAAGAAAAAAAAAGTAAATAAAGGTCACAAAGAAATAATAACTTATAACTTCATTCTCTGAATCGTGACTCTCACCCATCCAACAAAAATTTCTTTACTCTTTTTTTAAACAATTGTTGCCTGGCCCAAATGTTTAATTAGAAGTGTACTGGATTCACGTTAGGCTTCACCTTTGGCTCTTTCGTACAGTCACTGAGTCACGCCAATTCTATTCAAAAAGACCACTATGAAGATAATTATTAATGATGATATTTCGCTACTGTTCAAGATTTCGCGAATGTTCCTTTCGCTCACCTCTGGCCTCATAGTCACATTCTCGACCGCTCTCCCTTTTGGCCTACACTGTAAAAAGTTTCTCCGTATAAAGATTAAAGTTAACTGCAGTATTTGCTACTCGGATTCATCTTATCTCTATTTGATATTAATCTTATCTGCGTAGAGATAAGGATAATCCGAGTAGCAAATACTGCAGTTAACTTTCATCTTTATACGGAAAAACTTTTTACAGTGTACCCCATCCATTTGCATGTATATTTTGTCTCCAAAGCGTGCTGACTGTAAAAAGTCCCTCCGTATAAAGATTAAAGTTAACTGCAGTATTTGCTACTCAGATTCATCTTATCTCTATTTGGTATTAATCTTGTCTGGCTGGAGATAAGAGTAACCCGAGTAGCAAATACTGCAGTTAACTTTTTTAACCCTTACGCATTTCCGTAATCTCTCGGGTGCCGGACGTTTTTGGTTTCGCTTCATCTTCCTGATCCACCTCAACGAAAATAACACTCAGAAATCCGGAAAAAGTATCTAGAAGCCGGACCCTGGGTTTTACCAGATTCCACCTTTTCGTTTCTTCTTTTCATTTGCTTTTTCTGCTTTCAGGATCTCTTGAAAGAGGTATTCTTTTCAGTGGTCTCGGTCGCGTAATTTCGATAACAGTCGTTTAACCTGATGACTTTTGCCGACCTGATGCCGATCTGGGACCTCGCCAATCCTGACATACTTCCTCTTTCTTTCGGGAATTCTGTCAGACACAGAAATAATCCCGGTCCCTTTACGAGAGTTATCCATATCCGGCAATTGACGTTTTTGCACACCAGTTCGTCTGAGAAGCGAACCCGTTTTTCCGGTCTTAAAATCCTGAATTCCAGTTCTCTCTCCAAATTGGACTTGGCAATGGATTTCCCAGGATGAAAACGGACACAGAGTTAAGCTCAATTTAAAAGCGAAGTAGCAGGTTTTTGTCTCAGCCAATTGCGATACAGCCAGTCCTTTCCATTCAGCGAGGAGTCACTGCAAAAACTCCAAATTGATCGAGAGCAGAGGCCAAAACCGGAATTTGTAAAGTTATCGTAGAGATAAATTGCAGAAGATCTGAAGGTACGGTTCCAACTCCGACCGAAGGGTCCACTCCCTCAAAGTTGACTGAAAGTCTTTAAAGTTTAACTGAAAAGCCTGCTTATCTTTACATCTGATATTTGAATACACTGAATTATTTTGACTTGCATTAGTGATTTTGTAATTTTTCACCCGGGACTCTAGTCATAACATTCAGAATGTGCGCTGCTTGCACGACAACCTAAAATTCGCCCTGATGCGACGAATTTGAATCTCAACTGAAGCCTGCATTTCCTTGATTCAAGACGACAAGCTCGGAGAAGTCACGGCTGAAGAAAGTAGGAAGATGATTTTAAGATATGTCTCGCAAGGTTTCTGCCATTTTTATGGCACTTGCCTTCCAGCCAAGTGCCATATACCGATCACTTTTCCGTCTGTCGGACGCTCAGTCCACTCTTTTCTAGTTAGGGTACTTCCAGATGTGCTAGGACGATGAATCTTGGCAGGCATATTAGGGACCTAAAAACCTAACTTGGAAATAGTAATTTCCCCAATCCGACCATCGTGGGGGAAATCCAGAATCTTCAGGTATACATAATTTTTGAACGAGAGATCGGACCTGGATGAAACTTGATATTTGGAAATTTTCGTCTCAGATGTCCTATTAGACGTCGGGACGGATCCAGTCACTTTGAGGGAAGCTGGAGGGGGGAACCGGAAATCGTGTGACACCCTCAGTGGGGAGAACAAGCACAAGCGCTAGATACATGGTTGACAAGACCAGAGGGGATCCGTCCCCAGATGGGTTGGATTGACTGTGCAGAAACCCCAGATTTGTGACACGTAACGACAGAAAATATTCAGTAACGTCTCCCATTGAAGTTCGATCAATCAATCAATTTTATTTTAACCCTAATAGCACTAGGCTAACACGGTTGGACATTAGAGAAAAAACCCTCAGGTAGGCTACAATACAAATATAACATAAACTAAGAAACAATAAGTAACGAAACCAACATAAAATCAAGTAGAGATAAAATGTTCAGTGAAATACGGAACGAAGGATTTTAGATATCTTTCAGAAGGTTTCGTTGGCTACCCCTTCCCCAAAGTTACTAAAACTCCACGAAGACTCACAGAACACTTCGCTAACTCGGTATCTTAGTGAATTACTGGAGCTGGTTCCGGTTCAGCATGACGTTAATACCATAAAATATTAAGTAACGTTACGACAATAAGATTCATGTGTCCTAAGACAATAAGACAAAGTATGACGTTAAGACAGCACGATCCGTGCGGATTCAAGACAGTATATCTTTATATACAATATTATGGCGACAGGCTAAACGCCGAATGTAATAATAAATAAATATGGGTTAGTGGCCATTTATCAAGGAGTCAGTCGGTGAGTTGAATAAAGGCCCATTCACAACGGGTTTTAGCTAATACTCGGTACCAGCTAGTTCTGAAAATCGCTCCCGAGACCGAGGTAGCGTTCCAGTGAAGTTATTACAAGTTACGATGATAAGAGGAGGGGCGAGCGCCGTATTGTCGTGGTTAGCACGCTCTCTGGAACGAAAATAATAACAACGCGGACATACGTCATCACTCTTACGGGAGTTCCTGCAGAACCGAGAGTTATTATCACTTATGATGCTCGCGACCATCATAAGTAAATTGTAACGATCGTAACAGTCGTGGAACGAAAATAATAAGTGGGAGGAGCCAATTTACTTATTACGGCGTGCTCGGGAACGGCAATAATAACAAGAATAGTAACCATCGTAACTAATAATAAGTTACTGGAACGCTACCCGAAGCTTTGCCAGGTTTCAGGATTGATATTGGTGCCAGTTTCGGGTACCAGCTAGTCTCGGACCCAAGTTGAAATCAGTTCAGCCTTTGAGGGTACTAGCCAATCAGATTACTTATTGGAATACCGAGTAATGTTCTTATTGGCTAACGTTGAACCACGTCAGGCCACATCTAAATTCACTTTCGTTTTTCAAGACAGCACGGAGTGGATATGATGTTATATTTGACGGGGCAAAACGGATAAGTCAGCTACATTTTATTCGAGCTGTATTTCGGCCCTTCTTGGCAAGGGTCCTCTTCAGGCTCAAGCCGCTCAAGCTGGAAAATAATTAATATTAATTTTTTATTAATTTTAATTATTTTAGCTATTTGTTAATTTTAATAATTTTCCAAGCTGGAAAATGTAACTGACTTATCCGTTTTGCCCCGTCAAATATGATTCGCAGTCAGCTTGGGCTGATGGAACATCTAGAATGTGATGTTATCTATTGGGCTTGGTTCGAAACTAGCCAGTCAGAATATTCCTCGAATTCTCAGGTATGTTCCGATTGGCTAACGCTGAACCACGTCAGATCGAAGAACAATGATCTAAATTCACTTTCGGTTTTCAAGACAGCTAGGAGTGGATGTGATTTTATCTATTGGGCTTGGTTCGAAACTAGCCAATCAGAATATTCCCCAAAATAATCTGATTGGCTAGTACCCTCGAAAGTTGAACTGATTTCAACTTCGGTGCGAGACTAGCTGGTATCCGTAACTGGCACCTATCAATTGCGAACGGCAGAAACCCAGCTAATTCTCGGTCTCAGAGCGATTTACGGAACTGGATGGTATCGAGTATTAGCTAAAACTCGTTGTGAATGGGCCTTCAATATTCCTACAAGTAATCTGATTGGCTAGTAGCTACCCTCTAAAGTTGAACTGATTTCAACTTGGGTCCGAGCAAGAATAAATAAGGGAAGAATTGAGAAGACTTGAATCATGGGACGTTGTTTTCTGCCCGATCCTCAAGTACAGGGGTGGAGCCTATTCGGCGCCTGTCCAGACCACAGAGTAATTATTGGCGCTATTTCTTCTGATCGCCGTGCTTCGCGTCAAGGAAGTGCGCCAAATTCAAATTAAACAGAAAGAGGCCGACATTTTGCCCTTCTCCCTCCAACAAATCGCTGCTACCACTAGTTTAAAAGACGAGACAAGGGGCTAAAGTACAGTGAAATGATAGAAGTCGTGCAATCCTACATTCAAGGATGACGAAAATAAAGGCAGAAAAGGACCGATTTGGACTGAACACTATAAGTTTAAAGAAGGAAGGGACACGGTTCCAAACATTCATGCAATCTCTATGGCAGATTCTTAGTGATGAACAAAAAGACTGTCAATAGGATGGATAATGAAACATTTAGCCAACTACCCGAGATAATGATATACATTTTGACCAAAAATAAAAAAAAAGGATTATCTCAAATGTAGACGTTTTGAATGGTACTGTACAATTATCATTTTCAGTAAGCAATTAAAATTTTAAATCAGGAAATACTTCAAGCCAACTGTTTTTCGCAACTAACCGAGAAATGTTATGAACTGAATTGTGTGTACAGAGTACAACTTAAAAACAAAACATAACAACTCTTTGAGTACAGTTCGCCAGCTATGCCCGAATTCCAACTTGAATGATGTAAAAACATGATAATGAAAAAAAAACGATTACGAAAAGGCATAGACAATGACAAATTTGGGCAGATGTAAATTGCAACTATCCGAGATAATGATCTACCTTTTGGACCAAGAATAATAAGTTGTTATCACAAACTGATACGTCTTGAAAGATATCCTGCACTCAGCAATCATTAATTTCTGTTTTTCGCAACTACACGAGAAAATGATATGAACTAAATTTCGTGTAGAGTACAACTTAAAAACAAAACATAGTAACTCATTGAGTACATTTCGATAGCTAAATATTGTCCAAGCTTAATACCTTTTCTAGGAGCGATTCTTTACAGTCCTGAGAAGACCAAAATAAAATTACTAATGTTCACACCAGTCCTATTGAATCTGAACTAAATGTATGCGTGTTAGGTCTATGCTTCAGCGTTCAAGTTGCTGAATTGCTCCCCTGAGTTATCAGATGCCGCATTCCCTTGGGCTTCACCGTCTTTGTGAAGGGTCGTGACAACATGAGCTTCATATTGCAAATCTGACCCGAGATTGAAAAGGAGTTTCCATTTATATAATCCTCAGAATCTGCACTGTTTGAACTTCCCGCCTTTTCTGACTGCTTCATCACTTTTGCTCTGGAGGTAACACTTAATACTGCAAGAGGCAACACGTGAAGCTCCACCCAGGCTCCACCCCCGATAAATTAGATCGGACGAAAAGAGATCTAGGATGCTGACATCGGGGTTATGTGAGTTCTCAATTCTTCCCTTATTTATTCTTGGTCCGAGACTAGCTGGTATCCGTAACTGGCACCAAGATCAATTGCGAACGGCAGAAACCCAACTAATTCTTGGTCTCAGAGCGATTTCCGGAACTGGCTGGTATCGAGTATTAGCTAAAACTCGTTGCGAATGGGCCTTCAATATTCCTCCAAATAATCTGATTGGCTAGTAGCTACCCTCTAAAGTTGAACTGATTTCAACTTGGGTCCGAGACAAGCTGGTACCGGAAACTGGCACTAATATCAATTGCGAACGGCAGAAACCTGGCAAAGCTTCGGTCTCAAGAGCGATTTTCGAAACTACCTGGTACGAGACCTGGTATCGAGTATTAGCTAAAACCCGTTGTGAGTGGGCCTTCAATATTCCTCCAAATAATCTGATTGGCTAGTAGCTACCCTCTAAAGCTGAACTGATTTCAACTTGGGTCCGAGACAAGCTGGTACCGGAAACTGGCACTAATATCAATTGCGAACGGCAGAAACCTGGCAAAGCTTCGGTCTCGAGAGAGATTTTCAAAACTACCTGGTACGAGACCTGGTATCGAGTATTAGCTAAAACCCGTTGTGAATGGGCCTCAAAAATAATTCATTAAGTGAACAATAACCAATGTCGGTGTCGCAATTTTTTTGTAATGGAGGGAGGTTATGTCAGGGTCGCCGTGTTCTACTCGCAGAAGTAAAACAACGCTTCCACGTAGGCAAGAGAGCATCGCCTAGACACTGACATATATATATCACCGCCGGAGCCCTGCATCTTCAGACTAGATCAGATTCGCGGATACTCGACATCTTTGTATATGCCAGTGCAATACAATATTTATTCTTTCGTACCACCGTCCAGTTTTTGCATAGATAGCCTTACCATCCTACATCTTGCCTTACAACTCAAAACTTTACAGTCGGATTAACGATGTTTAACTGCATGAAGTGGTTCACCATTAAAAGTAAATGGGTTTTATAAAACATTGTTCCTTCAATGTAGGACCTATAAGGACCAACCGTTTGAACTTTCCCCTCCGTAGCTTCGAAGCAACCATTCGAAAATATCGCTCGGATTACCACCAAATTAGTTTGAATATTTTGTCGACGACTTGGTTTCGATAGGTGCACTCTCAGAAGTTTGACAAGAGATAACATATGCTTGCGCATCCTTGTGTTGAACGTTATGAGTAAACATCTGTTATGAGCCTTTTGAGCGTTATGTTGCGAGAAAACTTCTGTTATTACCCGTTTAAGTGTTATATTCTCGAAAAAATAACATATGAAAGGGTTACAAACAGATATGTTCTTATAGCGAATAACACAAAGATGCACACACATGTGATACCTGTTTTCAAACAGATGTTACTTGATTTGGTGTCTTATTATGTCTGTGTACTCTTTTGGTGATTAATTGCTACTTTGGCCCCCGGGCTGCTCAGAAGTTATTTATAATATGTATTTAGTAGGCGATCTGAGGTCGTGGACTGTATTTTATTATTTATTTATTTATTTCAAAATATAGCCAACTGGGGCTTGCTACATAACAACTCATTTTATATACACTAAAAAGAGAGAAACAAAAAGAAATGCTGAAGGCACTAAGCCTCCAACAAACAAAATACACAAAACTCAATCAGGATGGGTCGAACCCACAGTAAATTTCTGTCCCCCATTTTCTACCCGGAAAAGTAGTTCGCCCATCCGGCCAAAACCGGAAAATTGTTCAAAGTTAAAATTTTATTTGTAGTTGATTAGATATCCGAATTAGAGGTAAGAAGAGATGCTGAATCCGTGTATGACATCATTTTACCTCGACATACAGTTCGCCCGGAATCCGGCTGGAACCGGAAAGTTTGTTACAAGTTAAATTTTTATTTGAAATTGATTAGATGTTCGATATGGGGGGAAGAAGATACGCGGAATTCGTTTTTTAGCTTTCTTTTCTCGCCGGACAAGTAGTTCCGGAATTCGGCCGAAACCAGTGAATTGGCAGAAGTAAGGCAGGAAGTTTTCGTCAAAACAGATATGACTTATAGGGGTAAACACACATGCTGAATCCATATCTGAACTTGGTTCAGACAACACGTTTCTCAAAGAGCGTCACATTATATTAACCACTTTTCTATCGGAAACTCGACGGGCTGCTTGTCTTCCTGTCCATCTCTGGTCCAAAGTCTGCTATTTTGCTACCGGTTCTCACGAAATTAATATAAAAACTCAGAAGTCAATAGGAAGCACACCAATGACCAAAACTGTGCCGCTATAATGGATATCTCCAGGGCTCCAGTTCTATTTTAACCACTAGGACGTCGGTGATTCAAATCGGTCTCTTGACTTCCTATCTAGTTCTTAACTTCTAGTCTACTTTCCTACCACTAGTTTATTAAATTAATCAAAGTGTACATACAACAGTACAAAGTCATTTAAAGTCTATTACCCTGCTGCTTCCCGCCTCCCCTCTCTCGTACTTTTCTCCAAGGTTTCAGTTTTGCTTCAACCGCTCTATCACCGGCAACTCGAATCGGTTATGTATATGCCTGTAATTCTGGCTGGTACCCAGCTATCGGTTCTCAGGTATCAATTATAAAAAAAAAACTCTAGACTACAACAAAAGACCAACGACAGGCTACAACTATGCCGCTAAAATGAATTTATTCAGGGCTTCAATTCTATTTTAACCACTTAGACATCGGTAATTAAAGTCGGCCTCTTAACTTCCAATCTAATCGACAGTCTACTACCCTGCTGATTCTCGCCTTTTCTCCATGCAAACTTATCCAGGACTTCAGTTCTACTTTAACCACTGAGTACGCTGAACTTCAGTCCGCTATCCTGCTACCGGTTCCAGGAAATCAGTACAAAACCTCCAGTCTCCAACAGAAAGCCAACAACAGAATAAAACGATGACGCTAAAATGATTCGTCCAGGACTTCAGTTATATTTTAACCACCAAACATCAGCGATTTCGATTGGCCTCTCGGCGTCTGCTGCTAGTCTCACCCGAAATGTCGATCCCATAATATTTAAAAAAGTCAACAGTCCATCCTATCGCTCGAATTTAAGGTTCTCTTTCCCCTGATATCCTAAGCACCCTAGAACAATTCCCTGGACGCATCAGATTTCTCAGTATGTCACTAGAACGAGATAAGAGATACTGAGAAAGCAATCTTCGAAAAGCCCTCATGTGATCAGGAAAGAAGCTAGCAGAGGAATCGATCAACCGTAAGGTTTTTGGGGAAAGTAATCAGTAAGTTTTTGCACCCGTATCCGCTTCCGAAATGGAGATCATGAGTACACAAAACCGATTTCCGATTTTTTCTTTACGGCAGCCGACATGGCGGCATGCCGACAAAATAATAGCAGTTATATAAATAAGCTGGAATGAACAGGTCTATTCTACTAACCAGGAAGTTGAAGAGGTGAAAACGAACAGGGTCGACAAGAACACCCCTGAGGTCCGAATGTTACCTTCTAGTATACTTTCCTGCTCCCAATTCTTATTAAGGATCATTTACACGGCGGGTATTTTTCCCCAGAGACAAGGGGGGAAAGTGTTCAAAAGGGTACCCGGGTATTTTTCAAGGGGAAGTACTGTCATGTGGCAATAGATTTCAAGGTTATGAAGCTCAGGATATCTCTCTACAATGGACACCAACATGTGTACATTTGGATCACTTCTTATATGGACATAATCAAAATTATTGCTCGAAAATCCGATTTTATTGTTGCTGAAGTCGAAGAATACCCTTGGACAAACAAATCTCCGGGTAAAAAGTTCGCAAAATTGAAGTAAAAAATACCTGGGGATTTGTTGCTATTGCGGGGAAAAATACCCGCGGAGTACGGGTAAATACCCTCCGTGTAAACGTAGCTTTAATAATAATAATAATAATAATTGTATTTGAAAAAGCCCGAGGGCCATATACAGGTACAGGTTATTAATACACAGAAACGTCAATCAACATACAACTAATCTACGGAAAGCTTTCTATATTCTAACGCTCTAGATACAAACCTACAAATCTTACTAATCGCCTGGGAGGATTTACACTTCAGGATACCAGAAGTGTCGGGATATACCCACCGAAAATCTCCCTACGGAGATCCGAAAGCTCTTGGCACGGGCTTAAAAAAAATGACCAATATCCTCATCCTGGGCGGATGTGAAAGCTGCCAACCCAACGACCGGACTAATGCACGTCGAATCTCATCCCACCGCTGAAATTGGACGTTTTCTTTGAACGTGTCCGAAAGCTCCGGAACGAACGAAAATGCTGAATTAATTCAGCATGTTATGCAGCATTTCGCTTTCGGACTTACATTTACGCTCAATTAATGCAGCATTAATTCAGCATAAAATTCATCGAAAAATTCAGCAAGAATGCTAAATTTCATGCTGAATTTTCAAGAAGAAACTGGGGAGTACGGCGATTCTCTCGTGTTTTCGGCGTCAAACATAACAGATTCAAAAAGACAACTGACAATTCGGCAAACATTCCAAATTCTAAGACAACTCGCGATCATGGCCAACGAAGAAAGGAAAGATAAGAAGATAAGAAGGCTGGATATCAGTAACTGATCCATTTTGTCAGTTTTATACAGTTAATTCTTTTTTCTTCTTCTTCTTCCTTACTTAAATTTTGGTCTTCTAGAAGTGTCAGAGAAGAAAAAAAGGTAACAGCTTTCGGACAAAAAAAGAAAAGAAAATGCAGCATTAATGCAGCATTTACAGCACCAAAAAGCTTTCGGACACGTTCTTTCATTCAGCACACAAAACGCCCCAGACAATCCCCTGGCCGGGGCAGAAATAGCAAGATGCACATAATGTCACTAGAACAAGAGGTATTGCATGTCATTCATGCCCTTAAAATACTACCATGGAACGTGATGAAGAAAGAAACTAAGAAAGGAGCCGATCAACCGAACAAAGGCTGAGTCGCCAAGACTGGGAAAATGACAAGTGAGGAGATGAACCAATATCCGGTTCCGAACTGAAGATCACGAGTTACGATATCCGATTTCCGGACTTTTTCCGACAAAAAGTTCCTAAAGAGCCGATTCGAAAAAAAAAAAATAACAGTTATAATAAATCAGGAATAGACAGGACAATCCCATTAACGAAAGAGGTGAAGATGCGAGGACAAAAAGGAAAAGAAGAAACACCAAGACATCAAATAATCTCTAAGTAATAAGGTAAGTAGACATGCTGAACACTTGTGTGAAAAGCATTTTCTACCCGGACAACTAATTCGCCCGGAATCCGGCCAAAACCGGAAAATTTGTTAAAAGTAATAAGTTTTATTTGAAGTTGATTAGATGACAGATTAGGGGTAAGAAGAAACGCTGAGTCTGTCTATGCCAATCGTTTTTTAACTGGACATATAATTCAGCCAGAATCCGGTTGTGACCGGTTTTTTTAGAAGCTAAAGTTTTATTTGAAACTAATTAGATGTTCTTTATAGGGATAAGGAGATACCGATTCTGAATTTTTTTTTTTGCTGGACAAGTAGTTCGCTCAGAATTCGTCCGAAAACGGAAATTTGGCAGAAGTAAAGCAGGAAGTTTCGGTCAGTATCGTCAAGATAGATATGGCTTATAGAGGTATATCTGAAACTGGTTTTCTCTAATGATTAGCCTGGCGAAGACTGGATCTGGCAAAGACAAGACCCAGTTGTCTGGATCAAATATTAGATTTTTGGGATCCCATCGAAACCTTAGGTCTTGTTAGATGAAGTTGATTTGATTTCGTCAAAACAGATATGACTTATAAGGGTAAACATACATGCTGAATCCATATCTGAACTTGGTTTTCTCAGATGATTAGCTATTCGGCTTTATTCTGTTTCTAAATTAGAATATTAAAAATGTTCAACGAGTCTGGCAAAGACTGGATCTTGCGAAGACAAGATCCAATTGTCGGTATCAATATTACATTTTTGGGATCCCACCAAAACTTTTTTTTCTTGTTGTATATCCTTTTCAGTTAAGTAGCTTAGGTTTGCAAGTTTATGTGTATCGAGTGAAGTACTGGAGGAAGAAAAAAATGAACTTAGCAGCAACTTATTTACATCAGTTTGGCTCTAATCCCAAAAGAATGATAAAAGGCTGTTTCGCAGCAAGCACACTACAGACCGATTTTTTAGTGCTAATGTTTTTAAAATTACGTGTGGAGACATGGATGAGAATATTGTACACCTGATGTGTGAATGTAAAGAACTGAAAGGGTTGATGAAACGTGTTAGGAGGTTGAGTGTATGACGAGGAATGGATGGTTAAAACCACGAATGATGAATCCTTTACGGGAGCGCCAGTTGGGAAGATTCCTTAAAGGACACCTGAACATACAGACATTGCCACAGAGAGCATTCTTCTCCTGAGCGTGACGTTTTCAAAATAGGAATGTTCGTTTCTGGAGGATAGCACATGCAGACTCCAAGACAAAAAGCACAATGCATTCAAATCTTGTACAGCGCTGGCCGGATCGCATTGGAATTTCTTCTAGATATACAATTGGGCTTAACTGGTTAAAAAATATTCCAGAAGAAGGGTTGATTGGAGTGAAAATTTGTTCATTTCTGAAATTGCTCGGTACTGAAATGAGGACAGATGCAAAATGAAGCAAAAATGATAGCTTGGAAACACTATTTCGTATTTGGATTGGGTTTTCTGCAGGCAATATTAATAGAAGTCATACAGATAGGGATGATACTTGGTACTCTTCATTCAGGTGTCCTTTAACAAGTGGCACGGACGGAAACGAGAATATTCCGTTTTGAAGCTCCGTTCTTGGTGTGAGGATCCTTTGGGTAAGTATACAGGTCCATTCCGTAGATGGGCCCGTAGATGTATATTTAAGGGTGGGGGAGGGGTTTCAAATTAAAGGGCGAAACAAATATTTTTCAAAAGCTTATGAGATAGTCGAATTAGGGGACATGCTAAGTTTAATCTGAAGTTGATTAGTGACCTGTATGATTTAGCAGTAGGAAGACATGCTGAATCTGAGTATGAAAATTATTTTGTTTTAGTACTTGGTACTCTTCATTCAGGTGTCCTTCACCGACACCGACTCTGACACCGACACCAACAAATTCGACACCGAATTTGGAGAATTGTTTTTTTTTTGGTTTGGGGATTGTCCTGGTCGTCGGGGTTTTTGTGCTAATATATAATATCATTCCACTTAACCACATTTGTTGATCATCTAACAATTTGGCAAAGCTAGTCTTTCAGCGAAAATCTAAACGTATGGTTCTGACTCAAGGCGGATCGTCTACAACTTGGAATTCACTTGAATTCTTCGGTAGAAAGAGAGAAATTGCGGGTAAGGAACTTGATTGCCAGCTTACTGGGACAAAAGACGAAGAGTGTACGAGGCTTTCGGAAGAAAGGAAGGCTTGCTTTAACCCGAAAAGATAATTTTCGTATCCGGATTCAGCATGTCCTTTTACCCCAGAATACCTAATCAACCTCAGAATTAACTTTACTTTATACAAATTTTCCGGCTTTTGCCGGATTCCGGGTGAACTACATGTCCGGCGAGAAAAATAACATTGATATTCGGATTCAGCATGTCTGTTTACCCATAAATCGACTACCTGATTGGCTTTTAAAAAATATTTATTTTCGCCCCTTAATCTGAAACCCATCCCCCACCCCTGAATGGAGAGCTACAGAACCCATCTACGGACTTGACCTTACCCTTGACCCAAAGAATCCTCACACCAAGTTTCATCAAATATCTAATTTCCTTCGATAGTTATCGTGCTGACAGGCGGACAGACAGACGGACAACTTTTACGAAGTCATAGGTATCACTCCACTTACGTTTTGGGATCCCAAAAATCAGAAATCCAAGTTGGCTGGGGCACATGGCGATATTTGGCATAGACTAAGGCCCCATTCATCAAAACATTGGTTATAGGAAGAGATAACAAGTTTCAAGGAACGAAATAAATGATTAAATCCATGTAACATAACAAGTTCTAGGGTTCATATGGCACTTGCACGGCCGGGTAAGACGGTGAAAGTGGGAATTTGCCAATTCGTGGGTTTGTTGTTATCATTTGTAAGCAAAAACCTTGAGGTAAGAATGATCATGGACCCTTGGAAATCACGAGAACATATCGTCTGGTAACAAGACCAAAGTTTTCGATTGAATCCAAAAAATTCAATATCTGATCCAGACAACTGGGTCTTGTCTTAGCCAGATCCAGTCATCGCCAGAATCCTTGAACATTCTTATAATTAAAATTCAGAAACAGATTAAGGCCAAATAGCTAATCATCTGAGAAAACCAAGTTCAGATATGGATTCAGCAAGTGTGTTTACCCGTATAAGTCATATCTGTTTTGACGAAAAGTTCCTGCCACTTCTGCCAATTTCCCGGTTTCGGCCGAACTCTAGAACTACTTGTCCGGCGAAAAAAGAAAGCTCAAAAACGAACTCAGGGTATCTTCTTTCCCCAATAATGAACATCTAATCAACTTCAAATAAAAATTTAACTTATAACAAATTTTCCGACTCCAGCCGGATTCCGGTCGAACTATATGTCCGGGTAAAATATGATTGTCACACACCGATTCAGCGTCTCTTCTTACCCCTAAATCGGTTGTCTAATCAGCTAGAAATAAAACTTTAACTTCTAACAATTTTCCGGTGTTGGCCAGATTCCGGGCGAACTACATGTCCGGGTAGAAAATTGTTTTCACATAAAAGTTCAGCATGTCTTCCTACCTCTAAATCGAACATCTAATCAACTTCAAATAAACTTTTACTTTTAACAAACTTTTCGGTTTTGGCCGGATTCCGGGCGTACTACTTGTCCGATTACAAAATGGTTTTCACCATCGTGTTCAGTATGTCTTCTTACCCCATAATCGACTATCACATTAGCTGTTTCAAAATATTTTGTTTGCCCCTTAATTTGAACCCCCTCCCCCACCCCTAAACGTAGGGCTACAAAGCCCATTTGCGAACTCGACTGGTCCGCCGACCCAACGAATCCTCACACCAAGTTTCATCAAAATATCTCATTCCCTTCGAGATTTATCGTTCTTACAGACGGACGGACGGACGGACAGACGGACAACTTTTGCGATGTCATAGGTATCCCTCCACTTACGTTTTGGGATCCCAAAAAGCTTTTTATTTACTGCATTTATCTGTGATGATGTGCACCTTAAGAGCGCTACAAATTCATCTGTAATCAAAACCCATAAGGCAAAAACGACCATGGGCCCTTTAGGATCATGAATATATGTGGTTTGGTCAAAAGTATTTTTTTTTACCTTTCGGCGAAGATGCGCACTTTAAGGGTGCTTGAAATTCGTTTTCAAGCAAAACCTTTGTGGCACAAAGATCATGGGCCGTCGGGGATCAGGAAAATGTATATTTTGCTTAAAAGTATTTTTGTACTTTGCGGTTAAGATAAGTACTTTAAGCAAGGGATGGTCGGATCTGGGAAGTGACAATTTCTAAGCAAATCTTGTCAAGTCTCCTATGTTCAAGCCAAGTTTCATCGTCCTAGCACATCTGGAGGTACCTTAAGTTGTGATCACCGGAATTCCGGGCCCCACCTCCAACTCCCCCAGATTACCCGAATCCGCTTGGTCTTCCCACCAAGGGTCATCACAATCGCTCCACTCTAAGCTTGTCACAAAATTTCCGGTTCCCCCCGACCCCCCCCCCCCCCCACCTTGGTCGGATCCGGTCCGTACTTGAAACGGGAGAACTGAGACATGAATTCTTTCCCAGTATAAAGTGTCATTAAGATATGATGACCCGTTCAAAAGTTCGACATACCTCAAGATTCCGGATTCCCCCCCCCCCCCTCCACTCCTCCCACGATGGTAGAATCGCAGAAACGACTATTCTTACGTTAAAATAGTCGATTCCCTGATACGCCTGCCAAGTTTCATCGTCCCAGCACCTCTGAAATCACCTTAGCTTCGGATCACCGGAATTTCGGAACCCTTCCTCCAACTCTCCCCACAGTGCCGGGATCAGGTCCGGTCTTGTCAACTATGTATCTAGGGCTCGTGCTTGTTCTTACCACCAAGTTTCATCCCGATCGCCGCTCCAACTCCCCCCAAAGTCACCGGATCCAGTCCGGAACTGAACTGGGTCGTCTGAGACACAAGATCTTTTCAAATATCAAGTCTCATTAAGATCCAACCACCCGTTCGAAAGTTATACATACCTCAAGTTTCCGGATTCCCCCTCCCTCCACTCCCCCCCCCCCTGATGGTCGGGTCGGGAAAGTTAATCTGGTCGGGTCCTTGAAAGTTTCATCGTCCTAGCTTATGTGGAAGTGCCCAAACTAGCAAAACCAGGACCGACAGAACGACGGACGGACAGAAATTGCGATCGCTATACGGCATTTGGCCGAAGGGCAAGTGCCCTAAAAGGCCTAAAATATGGTACTCCGTGCCATAATGCTTGAACTGACCCTAAAGTATATCCCACAAGCTGCATATACATTTGTACATAATTGGAGTAAATGCAAGACGCAACTGGTCACCTCTCAGCCCAACGCAGGGATGTGCCTTAATAGAAACGACTCCTGGCCCCTGAACCTGGGATTCTCAACACGTCTCTAAAGACTCTATAACGATTGAGGGTTCGTAAGAGATGATTATAAGCTTTCCGCAAATGTATCTTATAAGGAGAGCTAATCTGGAGTCTGGACCCCAAAAGCACTGCAAAGTATAGTGCCGGACAATTCGCACACACAGAAGAACGTCCACGAATTTCTAAACATTCTGGGTCAAAGAAGTTGGTGTTCACATATAATCGCCTCCTTACATGAACGAAGGCTGAAACTCTGCATGAATTGCTGACAAATCTCTGGATCACCCTATCCACAAAAATATTTTCCATTATGAAAAGCTGACAAAAGGCTCCCTCGCAAGGTAGCTACGGTTGAACAGTTGCAGCCAACCAAATGTGCCCACAAGAGGTTTGCAAAGAATTTTGTCCCTTCATTTCTAAAGCTGTATAAGGAAGCATAAGCTGAGCTGCTAGTTTAAATTTATAATACATATGTATACGTAGGCCTATTATGATTTATGTGTGTGCTCGTAAGTTATATCCATGACTGTACCAAACAAATTTGGCTTGAGCCATGATAAGTTTTTGGTGAATTAAAAGATTTATCTATCTATCAATCATAATTAAGACATTCACATATAACTAGACGACTCTAGAGTGAGATAGAAGTGATGGAATCCACAAACGTACATCTATCCGTACCGCTTATGGACCCGATGAAAAATTTATCTAAAAATAGTAGTACGAAGTTGTACGAAAAAGTAGCATGCAGTACTAACTGATGCTACTACATGCTTCTACTTCATGGCTCCCGTGCTACTGCACACTACTGCATGCTACTATTAGAAAGACTGGATGCTACTATTAGCAAGACTGGATGCTACTATGGCAAGACAGGATGCTACTGGATACTACTACATAACATTGGACCAGTCTTGAGGCACATTAAATGATAGTATTCTTCGCTATTACGTAGTATTACATGCAACTTTTTCGTACAACTACCATACAACTACGCAGGCTACAAATTTTTCATCGGGAATGCATCGTTCCGAACCGTGGGCGCTACAATCGGAAAGCTTTAGGAAATCTGTACAGCTCTTTTTGTGCTCTATCCATTTTATTTCGCTCTGGTGTCGCACATGTTCAACGGAAGGAGGAGTTGCAGAAGATGAGAAGATGCTATTTTAAGTATGCGAAGCACCTGCTTTATTTGCCAAACGCTAACGCCACAGGCTAACGGGGCGTTTCCAAGTTAAAGATGCAAGCGTCACACTTTTGGAAATATCATTGGCTCCGTCAAAAATCATGGACAACAGGGCCCATCCAGCACATGACATTACATTCTTTTCTGGCCGATGAATGAAAAATTGTATATTGTATTTGTTATGTTTTATTTAATTCTTTTATTTTATTTTACATATCGGGAGTAGATTTAAAGTGGATGGTGAGCTTAAGGGGGGGGGATTAGCTATTGGGGAGAAAAGAAGGTTTATAGGAAAAAATAGGTTAAAAAATGGCCCTTACTTTTGCCCGATGTGTGGAAAGATGGATGAGGATGTGTTCCACTTTATGTGTGAATGTGAAGGATTGAGTGATTTAAGGGTCGAAGTATTTGGGGTGGGAATTACTAGGAAGGAGTGGCTACTAAAAAATATTGTAAGTACAAATATCGGGAATATCCGTAAGGTGGCTAGATTCCTCCGCGTTGGCTTGTCCCATAGAGAGCGATTTCTGTAGTTTGTTGTGTTTTCTTTTTTGTTTTGTTGCCATGACCCCATGGGTTTTTTCGTGCAATAAATTCATTCATTCATTCATACTCAGCTTTTTAAATGGCGGGTCAGAAAAAAATTACTATACAGTTCTCTGATGTAGTCGATGAAAAAAGATGATCGCTTTTAACCTTTCTAAACATGGGAAAGATATCCCTACCTCTCCAACGGAGAGTAGGCTCCTGTGGCCGATCCTGGATTAATGAAGAAACTGTTTCCATGCTCATAAGCCTCAAACTTGTGGGACTGTCCGCTAATGAGAATATCAACATCTAGGTGGCGCTGAACAGTCGCAAGGGCATCCACATCCCCCCAGGGTATGACCTGGTGCCCATGGATCAGTCCGATTTTGAACTGACCGACAGTTATCACTTTCTGCTCAGGTAGGTCAAGTCCCTGAAAGGTAAGTGAAGCTCGTGAACGAGAAAATTTACAACTGAACCAGCTTCGGTATCTGTCTTGATCCTGTCAAACCACTAGCTCACTTAGAAATTGGGCATTCAAGATGCAACCGGAGCCTCGTTTTCGTTGCACGCTGCAGGCCACTTCTCGGACGCTTCCTGGCTGATTCTTTCTAAATTCGATTTTGCACTGCAGTGCTTCCGAAGAAGACGGCAGCGCTTCTCGAGGATAGCAGACTTGCTTACCGACCAAGTACGTGCTTCCCTGCAAGGTGATGCTTCAACCAAGAAGTAATCGTGCAGGTAGTGAATCTAAAACGCATCTTGTTCAGAAGCAAAGAAGTGCTGCCGCAGCGATGCGGCAGCACTATTGCAACAAAAACGAGGCTCCGGTCTTCGGCGGAAACATCGGATTCCGGCCGGAAACCCTCCGTCGTCCACCCAACCATGTCCTTCGTGAATGTCGGCCTAGAAAAAACTATCTAAATTCTTGACTGTTTCTTAACATGTTACCTTTCTTTAGACAGGTTTTGTTTTACTTCGCTGTGGTGTGTCGTACATATAGCCGGCTACGAATTAAATGAGTAGCCTATCCATTCAATCCTAGGCTCAGAGGCGTTACTAGCCAAAATATTCGGGGGGGGGGGCAAGGTATTTACCGACTGGCTGGTCATTTATACCGACTGTTTTTGCAGATCAAAACGACTATTACTGAGAAAAAACGACAGTGTTGACGAAAAATCGGCTGATTTTAAGAAAAAATACTACTTTTAAGAAAAAAATCAACTATTTTTAGGAGAAACCGACTGTTTAAAAAAAAAAACTGTTTCCAAGAAAAATCTCGACTGTTTTTACGAAAATCGCGGCGCTTCGTGCCGTCTCGGCTATTTTTACCGACTGGCCCCCTAGTCGTGACGCCTCTGCCTAGGCTACAGTTTGGTTGAGCTTACAGTGTCTCAAGAATGCCACCTAGCGCTTGAAAAGAAATATAATAACACATATAATTCTGCTATTCACAGACGTTCAATATAGGCAAAACCCCAGAAGCTAACAAATGGTACGCTACACTTTCCAAAATGCATAAAATCCGGGAATATCTTTACGATCCGACCGTACTCGCATCTGCGTTTGTTGCTACAAATTGCTTCAGATGAATTTAAAAGACTTTACTGCTGTGCCTAAACTGGAAGAATAGTTGCTGGAGACAGGGGCGTCATGACTAGGGGGGGAGGGCCACGATTTTTCGTGGAAACAGTCGATTTTTTTCTTGGAAGCAGTCGTTTTTTTTTTAAACGGTTCTTGTAAAAATAGTCAATTTTTTCTTAAAAGTAGTAGTTTTTCTTAAAATCAGCCGATTTTTCGTCAACAGAGTCGTTTTTCTCCATAATAGTGAATTTTCTGCAAAAAACAGTCGGTAAAAATGACCAACCAGTCGGTAAATACCTTCCCCCCCCCCCCCCCCCCCCCAAAAAAAACAAACAACATTTTGGCTAGTAGCGCCTCTGGCTGGAGAGCAATGTCCAAATTTAACTTACCTCATCAAAATCACCTCGGACAATATGCACATCACTAGCGAGGGACCTCAGGTAGTCAAGAGTGTCTCTTGTTGTAAGGTTACCGGTGAAAAGGATGTGGTGAATACGGCCAGGAATCAGCAGCTTTTTAAACTTTGCAGGAAGCGAGTCCTTTCGAAACGGAATATGAAGATCACCAAGCACTAACACAAGCTGTAAAGAAAAAAGGCCATTGGTTTTGATGGGGTCCCAAAACTGGAATATTTACTGAACCTCTTGACCCAGACAATCAGAACTAGCAGATTTTCGCTAGGTCCATTAACAGGCTATTTATTCCTTCCTTTGTCCCTTATTCCAACTGCTTTCAAATGTACAGAAAATTACAACGAAGTGGTTTTAACCACTAGTCCGTTCAGAAAGCCAAGTTCAGATATGGATCCGGATACGGATAATTGACATAGGCTTTACTTTAATATAGGCTAATCGAAGCTAGTACACTAAACGCAAATCCATAACTGAGTTCTGCAAATATTCAGTGTATGATTATCCCAAATAGCTTTTAAACCACCTGTTCAGCATAGAATCCTTATACCAGCCTAGCCTATTCAGCCCTGACGCGATATGAAAATACAGAAGCTTTGTATACCGTTATAGGCTCATTTCGGTTGGAAGAGTAGCCCTAGTTCTGTATAGTAGGTTCAGTTGTTCCAAGTGATTGCAATATTTTTCCTGACCTACTATCATGTCCAAAGACAGAAGTATTTGCTCAGAATCAGTCTTTTATGTTGTGAGAAAATTAAGCGGAGCTTTGTCCGCGTGATACTTCCACGTCACGGATCCTCTTCTTGGAGATATAAGGCCGAATATCTCTAAGAAAAATCCAAATTTTGATCGTATTTATTTTGCTGATTTTCTTGAGCGTGGAAATGTGTAATGAATTATACTTAACAATATTAATGAAGTCGTTGGACAAATGTCTACGCAAATGTGGCGTGGGCACTGTAAATACCGAGTCATACGACTCATTTTTCGTTAGAACTACCGGTAGAACTAGATTGTGGCGAAATCAGGTTCTGCAATGCAGGCTGATACGGATCCAGCCACCAACCGAAGTGCGTAATGTGCTAGGAACATGCCATTCCGAACATACATACCAAACATACCAAAAGAACATGCCAAAGGGCAAAGGGCCTCCCAGCATCTGCCTTCCAGGGGATTTTTTCAAATAAGGAGCTCCTAATGCTCAAAGCATCCAACTAGACCAGGATAGAGGTAGAGGCATCTATATCAGTCAACCACAAACCCCTGATTTTTGGATACCCTATGCCAAACGCTGGATATGTCTAGCGTTTGACCTTTGTCCAATTTCGTTTCCATGCAGCGGCCACTGCATGATCAGCGACCCCATTTGAGTTCGTTTCCATGCAGCGGCGGCTGCATGATTACGACCTTCATATTTGCTATTAAAATTGTACCTTACCTTACCTTTGGCATACCCTATGCCTAATGCTGGATACACTATTCCAGGTGCTGGATAGTGTAACCCAGCAAAATATTGATGATTTGAGTGAAGCTAAAAAATCAACCAATCAGAACTCCTTTGTATTAAGGTAGGTCAGGGTTAGGTTACCAACAGGTATCCAGCGTTTGGCATAGGGTGTCCAGCGTTAGGCATAGGCTATGCCAAATGCTAGATATACCCAGCGTTTGGCATATGGCATCAAAAAATCAGGGATTTGTGGTAGACTGATCTATATGGAGGGGGGGGGGGATTGTGGACAACAAGAATGAGTCAATGCAAAGCAGCCAAAAAACATGTCCTATTGTTCTTAAAGGACATGTCATACTTATGATAGTTATTCATTCTCCTCCAGTAGTATTTACATCCATTCTCTTTCCCAAGATTCTAAAGCCTACTTTACAAGTCTACCCTACCTTCTCTATTGGCATAATATTAATTATCAGGCTTGCGAAGTTTGTTGTCTTTATGTCCCACCTTTCTTAAAGGACATGTCATACTTATGATAGTTATTCATTCTCCTCCAGTATTATTTACATCCATTCTCATTCCCAAGATTCTACAGCCTACTTTATAAGTCTACCCTACCTTCTCTATTGGCATAATATTAATTATCAGGCTTGCCAAGTTTGTTCATTTTATGTACCCACCTAGATCCACATGGAAAGAAGCTAAAAACAGCCAATGTGTAATGTAATTTTCGGTGAGCATAGCTGATTTGTAATGTGATAAACTATCTCAGATCATCTCAGCAGATACAAGATGCAGTGTGAGGTGTACTTAAAATACAGTCAACTTTTTCTTACAAACAGTCCATTTTTCTTTAAAACAAAAAATTTTTCTTAAAAACTCAATTTTTTACATACAACAGTCATTTCCTTCTTGAAACAGTTGATTTTATTTTAAAACAGACAGTAAAAATGGCCCAGTTGGTAAATACCTGCCCCCCCCCCCCCCTCCAACAATTCAGCCGGAAATGCCTCTGACTACAGGAGAGATACAGTAGGGGTTTGCTTATTTGAACATTTCTCCAACTGTTTTACTACCCTGTCTTTGTTACTTGCTTATAAAAACAGCTGAATCGAAAGGAAAAATGAAAAATTTGATATCAGCTAATACCCAACTACTTCAGGCTTATCCCGACTTTGAGTAGAAACTCAACTAAATTTTATTTTATTTTGAATTCACAAATGTGCTTCAGTTCTTCTTCTTTTTGAGGCATCTGTTGGTTCGAACCGCAATCTTCTTGGTTAAAGGTGTGTTCTTCCTGACAAATTATTCAAATGTAGAAAAGAAAACAGGTGGCAGTTGATTCACTATAAGCTGAGGTATCAGCAAAATATTCACAAAGTGATTAAAACGTGAATGGAAAAACTTTTTGGAGAGTATTTATACAGTAAAGGTATGCTAATGTGAATGTTTGTTGACATTGGACTTTGCCATTTCCATGCACTTACTGTGTCTATAGCTAGCTACCAGTTAGCCAAAATAGGTAAATTAAGGTCATCTGAAAACACCTGAATAGGCATTTTGGATCTTCATTCTACTATTTAGCCCAAAACTGCACTGTTCACATTGAAGTAACTATTCAGATAAAAATACCTCTACTGCTAGTACTGTAGTAAAAATGGCTGGTTTTGGTTTTATTTTTTCTTCGCCGACTGTCCACTGTTAGACAACATTCACCTCTACTGTACAAAACCTCGAATAACATAACCTCAACAATGGCCTGAAAAAGTTAAAAGAAAACTGTCCTAAGGACCCAAGCCTAAGGTCCTAAAAAGAACTAACTACAGTAGAGGTATGCTTATGTGAGCAGTTACTTTAATGTGAACAGTGAAGTTTTGAGCTAAATGCTAGAATGAAGATGCAAAATACAAGAGCATGAAACTGTCAGCAAATGTCAGCAAACGTTCACATAGTCTAAGCATACCTCTACTGTACATTCTAGCTAGTTCTAGCTATCATGAAGTCGTTTTTTCTGAAAATTAGTGGATTTTTCTGAAAATCAGTCGATTTTTTTCGAAAATTTCATTTTTGTTGTTGAAAACAGTCGTTTTTTCTGCAGAAAAAGTCGGTAAAAATTACCAGCCAGTCGGTAAATGCCTCGTCCCCCCCCCCAAACATTTTGGCTAGCAACGCCTCTGGTTACACTAAGCAGAAAAGACACCAATAGCCGCCTTTCCATCACCACATACATATCCGTCAGTGAACACCATACGCCAACCTCTGTAAGAACTTATCTTCTGTAGTGTTAATTGCCTTAAT
The DNA here is from genome assembly GCA_030848855.1 of Branchinecta sandiegonensis. NCBI lineage: Eukaryota > Metazoa > Arthropoda > Branchiopoda > Anostraca > Branchinectidae > Branchinecta > Branchinecta sandiegonensis. Next base: position 9,827,262 of record JAUPMV010000014.1, on the reverse strand, counting down.
AATTTAGGGTTGCATTCCCTCTATTTTGAGGACAAGCCTTGCAATTTGACATTCTGACCGGATGCAGGAAACGACAGGGTGCATTTCAGCAGGGTCGCGGGAGACAGAACTGCTTCAAGGGCTAGATCTAATTTAGCCAAATAACATGACAGACACCCCAGTTTATCATTTAAAGGTTTTAAACTGTTAAACTCAAGGTTAGCAACTTCTTTAGTTCCTAACAAGAAATTATGGAATAAAATTCTGGCAAAGCAATAGACATTTTAAGAATCATTTTCTACTTTTACAGATTTGATTTTGGCGAAGTCACATTATGCGCACTTTCTAGGAAGCCAAAATCGGAAATAGCCTAATAAAGTCTCAAGGAAGGGTTCTCTACCATTGTCACGTTTACACTAGTTTTCAAACTTCCCGCTCAATCGATCTTTGAGTTGCAAATTCCTACGAACTTTCTCGGATACTTCATCATTAACTAATTATTTAAAATGTCTATCTCACACTTAACTTTTTGAGGTTCTATTTGACTCTGGTTCTGGTGGTTTGGATAGAGAAGATGAATCTCGAAGGAAACCACATGTGTGGACGGATTTTTGTCGTTGATGATAGTGTTGGTCGGTGACTCATAACTTCAACTCCAATCTTTGTTTGTTTGTAAACAACAAGTAACAACATAAACCAAGAACCAAGTCTTTAGGTTTTAAAAGTAAGTCCATAAGCAGTGTAGTAACAAGTACTTCAAATTTGTACGTTGGTATTAAGTACTTCCAAATTTTTTACTTAAGTATTAAGTACAGTACCAGACCAGAACTGTACTTAAGTTGTGGTTGAGTTTTAAGTACATAACTTGTAATTAAGTAGTACTTCAATTACTACTTAAAGCGGGCCATAAAAATGGTCTTTCTACCACACACACAATGCTAACCATCCCTACTGTCACTATGAATGTTCAAATCCACTAAAAACACTGCAAAACAATGTCAATGAGGAAATTAAAAAAAAAACACCAAATTTCCTAGGATTGAAGTAACTCTGTCTGGACTAAATCTCAGCCGATTATCCCAGACAGCTGTTACGGCATGTAGGGAGCCAAGCATAATTTCCGTCTAAAGCTCCAACTGTTTATTACAAAAACAAATAAATTATAAAACCAAGACCAGTGTGGTACCTCTGAAGACATACAAAAATTATCAGTTAGGTCTTATAATTCTTTGCTAATTAATCCTGGAAAATTCCGCCATCTAGAAAAGAAGAAGTTGTGCATGGGTTTTTTCTCCAGCCAAAAGAGCAACTCGGCAATCGAGTTCAAATCTAAACAAACCCGTGGCATGTGTTCACTAAGAGAAGGTAAACCGAATTTTTGGATTAGGTCTTTAAGTACAAATCTACTGGCACTATTTCTAGCTCAGTCATATTCAGTAGTAGAATGGAAAATAAAAGAAATTCATATAAATAAAGGCATTTTGCAGTTTAAAGAAAGAATTAAATACAACGAAAGACATTAGAGCTACTCTTCTTCGAACGTTAGTCAGTTTTAAACAGTTCCACTTGTATGGACCAGTCTATCAAAGTAACTAATTACGGGCTTCTAGGAATTCCTCAACGGGTGTTTTCCTCTTTTTCCATTTAGTCCGAACCGCACTGTTCTAGGTCAAGAAACATTCAAAGAAGTGTGCCTTGCTTAAGACTAATGATTTGTTTTCTGGTGGAGATGCTGGAACTGAGAATCTGCTTTTAGAATTTTTTGCCAATCCTGTAATGAAACTAATTATGAATCTTGAAATTCCCTTTTCTGATAAAAAAAAGATCATTTGATCGAAGCGGAATGTACTTGGGATAGTACTTGAAAGTACTTAATGTATTGGTACTTGAGAGCTTCAAGTACCTAATTATTTTACTTAAGTATTAAGTACTCCAGGAAAAATGTACTTAAGTAGTACTTGAAGTACTTCCCAACACTGTCCATAAGGACCATAGAAAAGAAATTCTGGAAGCTCCATCAAACAAGAACAGTAAGTCCATAGGGTTCCTACAAATCACCAGTTTTCGATCACTGATTTGGACCAACATCAATGGTACGTTTTTGTGGCAATGGCTCTGGTCCCAGTCTGGTCCATTGCATTGTTCGAAGTTGCCAAAAACACTCCAATTAAAAGCAGATTAAAAGAGCATAACTTTGGGTTCATGTAATACTAATGCAAAATACTCACAGTATAGTCCGATTTTGTTGGCCAGAGAAGTAGAGCCACAAATGGGGTTTTTGAGCAACAAAAGGCCTTTTCTGTGACACAATTGTGGGGCCACGCACTTCTGAGTGCTTTTCACAGAAACACGATTGTGTGCCACAAAGTCGAGACTGGAGACACAAATTGAAACTTGCGTAAAAGCCATTTTGTCTATTTTTGTGTGCTAATTTCAAATGTCTGGATACAGTAGGCTACATAAATAAAAGTCATGTAATTTAATAATTTAAAACATAATAATTTGAGCCACAAAACGCTCCACAAAAATCTTGTTTGTCGTGGAAAGGCTTGTGGGCCGCACAAAAAGGTGCGGAAACTCTCTTGTTTAGCCACAATTGACCCACAACCTGTTTGTGAGAGCACCAAAAAATGCCGGAAGTCAAAGCTACTGGTTTGATGTACTTGCACTGCAAATATAAATACAGGATGCAGATCGGCTATTAAAAAACTTATATTATCTGTTAGGTGGAGTGAGACTGACACAAGATACAACACCTACTTATTTCTGTCTTCTCCTAAAGAGATTTTGTAAGCTTTTACAATCTTTCCTGTTACTTACTTGAAGTTGTTCAGCACCATCCACTAGTTGGCCTGCCTGTTCGATGCCCTCTGTTTGTCTGATGAATTTGTAGTTGGTTTGACCATTCAGCCACAAGCTTTTTACTAAAATTATTAGCTCGACTGACATTTTGCATGGATGCCGTTAATCTTTTTGTCATTTTCACGTAACGTATGAACAGGTGAATGGGCCATTCAGACCAGCTTGATGTTTGTGCCCACCGCCCAGCCAGCTGAAAAAGCCCAATACTAACACATAGGGTTTTGCAAGGGCAAGGACGACAGTGCTTGAAATACCCAAGAGCAAAACGGAGAAATGCCAACCAAAACACCACCGCTGCACATGAGAACCATCCTTAGGCTCGGTTGCCACAATGTCAGTTTTAGTGCAAAAAGCTGGAATGAGTTATGTCCTTGCATTGGATGGTAAGAAGGGCGACAGCGCTTGAAACACCCAATTGAAAACCGGAGAAATGTCCACCAAATCACAGCTGGCGTTAAAATGCATGAAAATTTGCATGAGCTCCCTATGTTTATTCAGTTTCAGTTTATTTCTAAAAACGTGAAGCGGACAAGCCGAATATTCGTTTACGGATATTTACAACGGATATGCGAACTGATGTAACAACGGATGTTTACAACGGATATGCGTCAGCTATGATTCTTCATCAGCGATATTTTGGCCCTTCTTGGCAAGGCTCCTCGTCAGGCTGTGTTACAGGTCTGTTTCCTTCCCCGACGTTGACCCAGAAGATTGACAGCCTGACGAGGGCCCTTGCCAAGGAGGGCCGAAATATCGCTGATGAAGAATCATAGCTGACGTATATCCATTGTAATCATTGTTTTAATATATGTTTCAAAGTCAGCTTGGGCTCAAAGAATATTTAGCTAACTATGTTCTTATTAGATACACTATATAATTTAGATACACTTGCAAATCGTCGTCTCGAGTTGTTGACAGTTTTTGGTATTAAAATCCTTGAGAATCCCGTCCTCCATGACATCCTCCCTCCGGATTTCAGCCCTGAGAGGGTGAGGCAAGCAAGAGCAGTCGCTCTACCAGTGCCGAAATTACAGCTGCACACACACAGCCACACTCGTTACGTGAACAGCTTTGTGCCTAGTTCCGTAAAATTGTATAATAACAAGATTGAATTGTAAATGACTTTAGTGTTGTTGTTTTTTTAGATTTCATAATTATATAGTTTTCGTATGAAGTTTTATTGCACGACTTTGTATTTTTATTCTATTTTTATACTATTGTTAACCATATACCTGTCGCAAGTGGACATATTTACTGAGCGAGCTGTTGTCACCTGAATTTTTATATCTGTGTTTTGTTGTATTATGTCTATGTGACACGAAACCTACTAGTCGGCTTGTCCGTGCTATGGCTTTCTTAAATATAATTGAATTGAATTGAAAAATTGATATTCATGCATTGGGCGGCAATGGTGTCAGTGCTGGCAAAACCCAAGTGAAAAACAGAAAAATGACCACAAGCAAAGCAAAACCCTTGAGGCAAAAATCACCATTAAGCATGGGCACTGTTCTGTTTTTTTTCGAAAAACAGAAGAGCAGAAAACAGGGCATTTTGAGAACAGAACAGAAACAGAAACAGGTGTCGTAGAAAACAGTTAACCTGTTCTGTTTCTGTTCTGTTTTTCCCAGACTACCTGTAACAAACCGAGTTGCGTGTTTGTTCAAGCGTCTAAGCACGGTTGTTACTAGTCAAACAAGTACAGGAGAAATAAAAACAATACTGAAACTAGATTTAGATGTTATTTTCTCGAGCGTCTTCTACGCTATGCGAGTGCATTGCTTTCGACCAAATACAAACAGAACGAAAATGCCGATTCACTGGGAAGGACGGTTGCAGCGGGAGGGGGTTACCGTACATCATGTAACATGGGCCTGAAGAAGACCCTCGCCAAGAAGGGCCGAAATATGGCTCTAATAAATTTCGGCTGACGAATCCGTTTTGCACTGTCGAATATTTAGAAATGTCTTTTCGTTATTATTAGTTTAATTTCTCGATTCAGGGGATTATATATGCGAACTATCAGAAAAGGCCGATTCACTGGGCAGGACGGTTGCAGTGGGGAGGGGGGCTACATAACGCGGCTACATTTTGAAGATAAAACGATCATGGGGGATCACAAAAATGCACCATTTGGTCAAAAATATTGTTTGCACTTTAGGTTTAAGATGTACACTTAAAGGGGTTTAAAGTTTCAGCAGAATATCACTTGTTCCAGAGCTATGCATGCCCGATCAAAAATTTATCTCAAAATAGTACTATGAAGTAGTACGAAAAAGTTGCATGCAGTACTAACGATGCTACTACATGCTTCTACTTCAAGGCTACCGTGTTACTGCATACTACTATATGGTACTATTAGCAAGACTGGATTTTGCTATGGCAAGACACGATGCTACTGGATACTACTACATAAGATTGAACCAGTCTGCGGCACATTAAGTGACAGTATTCTTTGCTATTACATCGTATTACATGCAACGTTTTCGTACTACTACCATACTACTACGCAGGCTACAAATTTTTCATCGGGTACGCCAGCCAAGTTTCAGCGGGAACTCTGAACTGATTTACGGGAACTCTCCTCATCCTAACAACGGAATGCCAGACTTCAGGAAACAATCATAAAACGATCAACATAAGCTCAAGTCTGTTCTGCCTTCTAGCCAAGAAATTGGGTCTTAACTCTCCGCTCCGCCCCCCCCCCCCCCCCCCCACTAAAGTAAAAAGGAAAAACAATCTTCGTAGCCTGACTCTTATTAAAGAAAAGTGTGTGAGATTACACGTTTCAGGGAGTTTCTGCCAGCTTTCTTGCTCAGTTTTCAGTAATCTTGGTTGGCTTACTTACGCAAGCTACTAATATATATTGAGGAACAGACAAAGGACTAAACATCCTCACTCCTTTCCTTGGCTATATCTCAGCCCCTATATTCATTTTCCTTTCCGTTTAAGTTCATTTTCCAGCTTGATCGGCTTGAGCCTGAAGTAGACCCTTGCCAAGAAGGGCCGAAATATAGCTCTAGTATAATGCAGCTGATGTATCCGTTTTGGACTGTCAAACATAATTTGCAGTCATCCTGGGCTGAAGAAATATTTGGTTCCTCATAATAATTTAGAAAACTGGTTGACCTCGTCCGGGTATGTTAAACAAAATTGTAATACAGCAGCTTCACGAAGAAAATTTTACACGAGGAAATACTTTTATTTGATTTTCATTGGCAGTACCTACACAACAAGCCTACTGATATATGCTACTGGATCATGATAGATTCTAATTTTGTTTTTTACTAGGCTGCGATTCCTAAAGCTACGTTGTAGTTAATTCCCCCCGAACGTAAATAAAACCCCATGAATGATGACTTGATTCAAAGACCGGGAGACTAAATCGAAACTCGGTTACCTGAAAATGGTGTAAACTATTAATATATTAATTACAGATTCCGGGATAATTGTGTAATTTGGAAATAATATAAATTTCATTTTAACTATTTTAGTTTCAAACTCAAGAAACAGACTGCAGTCATGCCAAAATGCAAATGCAGCGTTCTTTTCGGTGTGGGATGACTGAAAAATAACGTTAATTATTATTTCGAAGAGGAAAAAATTAGACGTAGATAGAAGAGACACTTTTGACCTACCTTTTTCTAAAAATTTGTATAGTAATCTTGGGAAGCTTGATGTAAAAAAGCCATAGCCTACAAGTTCACATTGGTCTGACAGATTTTGACCTGAATGACCTGAACACTCATTTAGTTTGATCTAACCCAAAATACAGTCTGCTGATTGCCCCCAGTCACCAGAGTCTAGTTTGGCCATGAATATGCAGCGTGCTATCAAACAAATACGAGAGAGATCGAGAACAAAGTAAAGACGACAAGGAATCGTACCCTGTCGTAACGAGATGGCCGCCACGACTAGCTTACGATTGTCAGTGGAGTTCCCGCTTAAAAAAAGAAAAACAGAAACAGAAGGAAAACAGGTACAAAAAACAGAAACCGGTGAAAACAGGCATCCAAAAAAACAGAACAGAACAGAACAAGTATTTTTTGTTTTGTGTGTAAAATGAGGACTAAAGGATGGTCGGATCTGGGAGTGGCAATTTCTAAGCCAATCTTGTTTATAGTCTCTAATGTTCTAGCCAAATTTCGTCATTCTAGCACAGCTGGAAGTACCTTAACTTTTGATCACCAGAATTCTGGACTCCCCTCCAACTCCCTTCAGTGCCCGAACCGGGTCCGGTTCTCTGATGTAACTAGTTCTTGTGCTTGTTCTTCCCACCAAGTTTCTTCCCGATCACTTCACTCCAGGCTAAGCATGTCACACAATTTTTGGGTCCCCCCCCCCCCCCCCCCACATTCATCGGATCCGGTCCACATCTGAGACACGAGGTCGTTCCAAATATCAAGTTTCATTAAGATCCGATCACCCGTTCGAAAGTTAAACATACCTCAAGATTGAGGACTCCTCCTCCCTCCACTTCCCCCATGGTCGGACGGGGAACTGACTATTTCAAGCTGATCGTACGTTAACTCCGGATCACCGGTATTCCGGTGAACCTCCTTCAACTCCCCCCACAGCGCCCAAATCCGGTCCAGTTCTGTCAATAATACACCCAGGGCTTGTGCTTGTTCTTCCCACCAAGTTGCATCCTGATCGCTCCATTCTAAGCATGTCACAAGATTTCCGGTCCCCCCCCCCCGACTCCCCAACCCCGTTCATTGGATCCGGTCCGGACTTGAAATGGGACATCTGAGACACGAAGAGTGTTCCAAATATCAAGCTTAATTAACATCCGATCACCGTTCCGAAGCCATACATACCCTAAGATTAGGATTCCCCATCCCTCCACTTTCCCCAAGGTGGTCGGATTGGGGAAGTGACCACTTCCAAGTTAGTTTGGTCGGGTCCGTGATACCCGATGAAAAAGTTTATCTCAAAATAGTACTATGAAGTAGTACGAGAAAGTTGCATGCAGTACTAACGATGCTACTACATGCTTCTACTTGAAGGCTACCGTGTTACTGCATACTACTATATGGTACTATTAGCAAGACAGGATATTACTATTGCAAGACAGGATGCTACTGGATACTAGTACATAAGATTGGACCAGTCTGAGGCACATTAAATGATAGTATTCTTTGCTATTACATAGTATTACATGCAACGTTTTCGTACTACTACCATACTACTACGCAGGCTACAAATTTTTCATCGGGTACGCCTGCCAAGTTTCAGCGTCCTAGCCCACCTAGAAGTACCTTAACCGGATCACCGGAATTCAGAGATCAGAGATCCCCCCACAGTGGTCGGATCGAGGAAATGACTATTTCCTCGATAGTCTTCAACTGACCGTTGACCTGAACGGTCGCAAATACCGGTTAACTTTTTGTTTGTGAAACCGTTGAAAGCCGTTACTGAAAGTCTGCGTTTGTGGAATGGCGCCAAGTGAAGGCAATGTCGAGATGTCAGTTAGTCTGGTTTATCAGCCAGTTTTGAATTTTTTTCAGAAAAGTCTTGACTCGGGAGTTGATACAAATTCGGTCAAAAAGTTTGCTGCAGAGTTCTTCACTGTTGACGCGATTGTGGCTGCGAAAAAGTTTCTGTGGGCTCTTGCCTTTCCCAGTGAGCTCCCCCCGAGAAGAAATGCCCAGGCCAATCATCTGTGTGATATTGTGGATGCTTTCCGTCGCTGTGATGACTTGGACGTTGCTGTTCCGGATTTCGTCATACGATTTCCGAGCGAAGTTCCGGTCGTTCCAGCTGTTGCCATATCTGTATTGAGTAGCAAGCTAAGCGCTGTTGCTAACGATGTCCGTTTTATTGCTGAAGCAGTTTCTACTCTTGATCGCTTCACCGCTATTTCCACTCGTGCCGAGGCTTTGACGGCCATCCCTCCCTCACCACCTTCAGATACGCACACTGTTGTTGTTAGTAATGTCCCGTCGGATCTTCTTAACATTGATTCCAGGACGCAACACATTGACACCGTTGAAGGTAACGAAGGGATTACTAATGTCAGAGCGAATACTCAAAGAAATCGTCTCATCGTCCACACTTCAAGTGCTTCTTATGCAGAGGTTGTTGCGAGATCAATCACCAAAGGTTTGCCGGAGGGTACTACTGCCAAAGTTATCTCTCCTAAATTTTTGGGTGTCGTCAGAAGTGTTCCAGCCACCATTACGGCCGACGCCTTGAAGACCCTGATTCCTGATTCTTGTGAAGTCGTGCCTATTTCGGGCTCTCGTTCTTTCAAAATCGGGTTCAAAAGTCAAGTTGGTCTCCTTACAGCTATGAAAATCGGGGTAAAAATCGGGTATGAAATTTTTCGTGTTCATGAATTCCACCGAATGCCCAAGCGCTGCTATCGCTGTCAATCCCCAAACCACGGTATAGCCAAATGCCCGCATCCGTCTGATTCTCCAAAATGCGCTCGTTGTGCTGGTTGCCACAGTTATAGCAAAGATTCCCCTTGCTCACTGCCTCCAAAGTGTGCCAATTGCGACGGCTGTCATGTCTCTTTTAGCCTCAGATGCAGCGTTATGAGGAAGGCCGTGGGACTTGACAAATAATGGTTTTTCAGGAAAAGAAACTGCGCTGTGTGTCATTAAATGTAAATGGCACTAAGGACAAAGATCTTCTACTTGATGATTTGCTAGGCAGCTCGGACATTCTTTGTCTTCAAGAGCATCTGCTATCCGCCCCTAGTAGCGAAAGTTTGCGCCGATCTCCTGAGCACTTTGTGTTCATTCAGCCGGCAATGAAAACTAGAGGTCGTCCTTCCGGTGGGTTAGCCATTTTTCTTCGAGCCAGCGAGTGTTCAGCACCACCAAAACTGTTCCAGTCTGGGCGTTATGCTCTTGCCGTTCAGTTGGACAATATTGTTCTTGTTAATGTATATTTACCTTGCGACCGGCGGAACATTGCATCACATAGTTCATTTGCTAAGGCTTGTCAGAAAATCAGAACACTTCTATCAGACATTTCAAGGAAAGGAATGAAATGGGCTCTTGTTGGTGATATTAACACTGATCTTCTAACTTCTTCTGTACGGACTGATTTATTTTTCGATTCTTTACCGGTAGCTCACAGTCTCATTGAGAAGTCTCTACCCTTTTCATATAGACATAATCGTGGCGCTAATGTTTCCAACCTTGATCATTTGATTGTTTCTGAAACAAGTCTCATTGACGGTATTGTTGAGGTTGATGAGGAGAAAATTGAGGACGACCATCTGCCTCTGTCTTTCTGTTTGGTTGTCCCTGTTGCTCGAATCAGTCGTCCAAATCCCAAGAAGGCTTGGATCCAAAAGCGTAACTGGAATTGTATAGATACTGTGCTCTACATTTCTACATTAACTAATCTTCTCTCGCTTTTAAAAGTTCCTTTTCACCTTCTTCAGACTGGTATAGCAGCTACTACTTCGTCCGTTGATATTAATTGTTATTATAGCGAGCTTGTCCATTGCTTGAAATTGGCAGCCGATATTGCTGTACCGACTGAGAGAATTCGAGTTGGTACAAGGAAACCTATTTGGAAAGTCAGTCCTGAAGTTAAGAAGGCAAAAAACACGGCAAAATTTTGGCTAAAAATTTGGATTGCTTGTGGACGCCCAGGGAATGGTACTGTTTTTAATCTAAAAGCTAAAACAAAGCGTGAATACAAATCTTCACTTAAAAATGCTCGTTTGAATGGCTTAGATGCTCCCAGTGACAAAAAAGCGTGGCAAAAGGTCCTTCGTACAGATAAAGGTTCAGCTGTACCTCCTTCCGCGCTAACCATGGCTGACTGGACCAACCACTACCGTGGTCTATTCAGCGGTTGCAAAAACCAGATTCAGCAGCACTTTGAAAATTTACTTCTTAAATACCTACCAAGGAAAATATTTCAACCTTCTGTTCTTCCCGTTACTTGTTCTTCCATCGAAATTGCTTTCCGAAAATTAAGAAGGACTGGTTCTACAGATTCTGATGGCCTTAGTGCCGATTTTTTCAAAATTGAGTGTCCAGCTTTAACACAACACCTTCAGCTGCTATTTCAAATTTGTTTATGCCAGGGTTTGGTTCCGAATAGTTTCCTCCTGGGTACTATAACATCGGTGATTAAGCGAGGGAAAGACGCGGACCTTTGGAAAAGCTATCGGCCAATTACAGTTTCTTGTACCATAAGCAAAATCCTGGAATACGTCCTTCTTCCAGAACTAGTTGAAAAATGTAGCTTTGGTTCAATGCAGTTTGGATTCCGTTCGAGCGCCAGTTGTGCGCATGCTCATCACATATTGACAAAAATGATGAAACAGGCTACCCGCGACAAGTCTTCTATACATATATGTTCTATAGATATAGCTGGTGCTTTTGACAATATAACGCATTCTCAGGCCCTATTTTCTCTCATTACTTCTGGCGTGAATCTGTCTGTCGTCTATCTGTTAAAATTTTGGTATGGTCATTCTTCAGTAAGGTTCAAATGGCAAGGTAGCTTGTCAGAGATTATTTCTGTCCGAACTGGTGTTCGCCAAGGGGGAGTCTTATCTCCCTACATCTTCAAATCGGCCATATCTTCTTGTCTCGATTCTTTGCTTCCTGCTTACTTCTATAAAGACTATGCCTTCAGCTACATAGCCTATGCGGACGACTTGCTCTTAGTAAGCCGTAGCCGATCCACACTCACAAAAAATGTAAGTAAGCTGTCGTCAGAACTTCTGAAAATTGGCCTTGAAGTTAACCTTTCAAAATGTGAGTACCTGCATTTCAACCCTTCGTCAAATTGTTCGAGTGCATCTAAAGCTTCTATATCTCTTGGATCGTTCATCGTCAAATCAACAGACTCTCTACGGTGGCTCGGCATAACATTCAAATCTTCATTGTCAAAATTTTGCTCATCGGTTGTTCAAGAAGTTTATAAGTCGATCCGTAGCGCCTATGGGCGCATCGTCCCCAACCGGGGGCGCTATAATCGTAAAGCTTTGGGAAATTTGTACAGCACCTTCTGCGCTCCTTCTATACTATTTCTTTCTGGCGTCACTCATGTTCTGCGAAAGAAGGAGATTAAAAAGATGAGATCATGTTATTTTAAATATGCAAAGCACCTCCTCCACTTGTCGAAATTATGTCATAACCATACATTGACGGAGAAATTCAAAATTCAAGACGCAAGTGTTACCCTTTTGGATGTTTCGTCATCACTTTCAAAACTCATGGACAACAAGGCCCAACCAGCACACGATGTCGTCCACTGCTTCCTGACCGAAGATTAAAAATTAAGTGTCTTTTTCTGTGTGTATATATGTGTTTTGTTTATTTTCTTTACTTTTGTCATTTACTCCGCCTTTTCAAAATGGCGGGTCATAAATAAATTACTTACTTACTTACTTACTATTTCTAAGTTAGTCAGGGGTTCCTGATGCGCTTGCCAAGTTTCATTGTCCTAGCACTTCGGGAAGTACCCTGACTAAGAACAGTGGACTAGTGGACAGACAGACAGACAGACAGACTGAAAAGTGATCGGTATACGGCACTTGAGCGAAGCTGCAAGTGCCATAAAGACTAGTTCTGGTGAGCGCTATTCTGATCTTCAGAACCGTTGAAGGTAATAGTGTCACCATAGGCCTATGTAAATTCTGTGAATATTTGATGGACATAAATTTGGATAATTTCCCATTTCTGGTAGAGATAAAAACAAATTTTTAATTATTCATTAACTTCACTTTTTACAGCTAAGCCATCTGTATCCTGGCTTTGCCCTGAGGCTCAGCATTCCCATTATATTTGGAAATAGATGCTGACCAAGGATGCCAACCAAAATGACATGCAAAATGGCCTTGTCTCGTCCCAGGAACAGGGCATAGAGATAACAGCATGTCCTATTGCTGCCAATCGACGACATGGACACCTCAATGGTAAGATTTTTTTCCAAATCAGTAAAGATTAATTCCAGGCAAGACTGAGTTTTAGAGATGTGGTTTCTGAAGTTTCTGTTCAGCTTATGTTTGTGGATCAAAACCAATATACAACTTCCAGGAATATTTTGCTCAAAATCGACACATTCAGACTAGCCTGTTAGGGTTAATGGAATAAGCCTTTGGTGAGCCCAGCTTCAACTTGTCTCCTCCCACCCGACATAGACTGATTTGGTTACTTGACCACTACTTTGGCCGAAAGGATCGTCACATCAAGTTTGAACAAAATATCCCAACCCCTTCGAGAGTTATCGTGCTAACAGACAGACAGAAGGCGGACGGACAAACTTTAACACGACATAACAGCAGTGAGTCTTCACTAATAGCATTCTGCAGATCGCAAGGAAAACAAAGGTTGTGCTGGGGCACAACACTGGATCAAGGTAGCATTTTTTGTATTGAGTATGCCTGTATGCCAGTGGCGTAAGAAAACGACGCTTCAGTAATTCTGATTTGTTTGTAAAAATTACTAATAAAATCCTAACCTAAGGCGCAGGCCCGTATCCCGGAATTTATTTCGGGGGGGGGGGGGTGCGTTTTCGGTTTTTTTTTTGCCTGCGGGTCGGACAAAAAAGACATAGATCAGAGGGAAAAGCCTATAAAAAATGATTATTTTTGTATGTTTCGGGCGGGGGGGGGGGGGAGTGAATGGTAGATGATATTCCGTTGATATTAATGGGTTAAAAGCCTTTATTTTGAGAAATGATAGAACCTTCGATGATAGATCAGATGTTAGAAGACCCAACCCTGCGCCCATCCCGCCTCCTGATTTCGCCGTAATTCGAGTCAGGCCTGGCAGAGCAGCTTCGCAACCGACTCCAGTAATACAACCGGTCACATGCTCTCAAGTTCGGTATCAGCGTATCTTCGTGCCCTCATTCGTGAGCCGGCTCAGATCTGAAGCAGTTTGATCAACTGCCAGTATATAATGTATGTCTTACATGTTCTTTTGTTTTTTAAATTTTAATTAACCTATATTGTGGTAAACATATTATCTTGTTTTGATGTTGTTGTTGTTGCATTTACTCACTATACGTTTGACGTCATTTTATCTTGACACAGCTATTTCTATTGACAAAAAACCGAAAATTCGGCGAGTCGGTGAATGGAAGATGAGCGTATCTTCGTGCCCTCATTCGTGAGCCGGCTCAGTTGTGAAGCAGTTTGATCAACTGTCAGTATATAATATATGTCTTACATGTTCTTTTGTTCTTTAAATTTTAATTAACCTGTGTTGCGATCTGAGTATCTTGTTTTGATGGTTTTGTTGTTGTATTTATTCACTTTTCGTTTGACGTCATTTCATCTTGATACAGTTATTTTTGTTGACAAAAAACCGAAAATTGGGCTAGTCCGTAAGTGGTTTGAAAACAAATTGAATTGAATCTGATTGAATTCATAGAGCTTCAATGTGCGAATCACGAATCGAGGAAATTAAATTGCTATGATACGATATTTATCACTCTAAAAGCCCCAAGGCCAGACATACAAAAAGAAAAAAAAATGACGAACTTGTCTCTAAGAACCACTCAAAACTACAAAAAATTACTTTTGTGAATCATTGCCAACTTGATCACCAATAAACCACCGGCTCTTCTGAGGAACGGGGACGTTGGTTGTGGTTGTACTAAGAACAAATAAGCGCCAGAACCTCCGTCTCCCTATCTCTCTAATACGACCATGCGGAGCCGAAAAGATCCCTATACCCTGTCTAATGCAAACGAGAGGAGTTTTTAAAGGGCCCCTCGCACTATCTACTCTTCAACTTACAGTATTTTAAAATATTTGAATACTTTAAAACTAGGCTATGCTTTCAACAAATAACCCACGGTTTTGGCTGTTTTAAGCCTTTTCCGAGACCCGTTGACTTGTAGCGAAAACAGGGAAACAATTTACAAAACAGGTTTTTCTGATGGAAAATCTTCTCGCAGACAACCGTCGACAGCGTGATACACATCGGAGTTAGCAAAACACGTCAAGTGAGAAAATCAGCGTGGTTTTGTTAGAGGGGTTAGAATGTACCGTGCGAAATTCGGGTCTCCAGGTTTAGAAATGTATGGAGGGATTATGGAAGTAGGTTGCGTTAGTACTATAGGTAAGACAGGTCCTTTAAGGGTTAGGGGAAGGTAGAATTAAAGGCCGTTTTATAGATGAAGGTGGGCTATCCTCCATATCTAAATCTCCCGGCCGGGCTGACCAGGAGCTGGATTATATTACTAAGCCGAGTACTTGGAGGCCAAACCGGGTTAGTCGCTCGGTGAAGCATGGCGTAGGCTAGCGTTTACGATAAAGGATAACGGCCGTAGTAAAGTTAAAGGGTCCCTCTTGCTTATTCTGCCTTTTATAATATACCTAGCTCCCTCATGGAATTGTAAGCTTCTAAAATCCTCACCATTACCCATAGTTTCGTTTTGTACCGACGAATTTTTAGCGCTTTCTCGGCCGTGCCGAGTTTTGCCGGCTACACAGCGAAAAGCTTGCCAGACTCTTGAACGTCCGCTGGCAACTCTCTCACACAAAAGGATATGAGAATCTTCTGTTTTTGACTTCTTTTATTTGCTTAGTTTTCCCTGCTTTTTAACCACGGTGCGTTCAGTTTTCAAAAGATTTTGCGCCCAGCTGCCGCGTCGAAGAGCAGGAGGGCTGGATAGAATCGACAAGCGCTAACAAGAAAATCGCTAAATTTAGATGGAAAGTAACAGTTATTTTCGAGAAAAGTTTTTCTGATCCGTTTCATAGTGAAAAGATAATTTCTAGTAAGAGTTGTGCTTTAAAAAAAACAAAAAGAGGTGCCCATCTTGGTTGACCTGATCGGGATACGATAGCGCTCGAATATTCTTCGATGGGCTATCCGCGGAAGGTAGGAGCTACGCGGAACCTAACAATCGTAACCTATACAAACAGCTATATCGCAGTAAAGCCCCGGAGCAGAAATTTCCAAAGTAAAAGCCCAGGCTATCTATCATTGTGACGTCACGTGTGACGCGCGGGAGAGCAGGTCAGCACGCCTCCTGCACTATTTCCTCTTAAGATGTTTTTCCGTGCTCCCACACAAAGTTTGTGGGTCGATTGTGGCTCGAAAAGTGTGTTTCCGCGGCCTTTTGTGCCGCCCACAAGTGTGTTTCCGCGACCAACAAGATTTGTTGTGGCTATTTGTGGCTCAAATTTGACAAACAACTGGCGAGGTGATCGTCGATTTTGTGGCTCGATTCTGGCGGGAAATTCAAATTAAGCTATATAGTGTCTAAACAATAAAGCTAACTAAGCATATACACTAAAAACTGAGAATGCTTTTTGTACAGAATGGTAAGGAAATAAGCCTGGAGTTCTATTTATTGAGATTTTACGTGAATTTTATTTTTATTCTAGATAATTCAGATTACCGCCAAAAAAATAGACAAAACCGCGTTTCCGCGAGTTTCAACTAGTGGCTCGACTGTGTGGCACACAGTCGTGTTTCCGCGACAAACACTCAGAAGTATGTGGCCCACAATTGTGTCGCGGAAAAAGGCCTTTATTTGTGCAGTGGTGAAGAGGGAAGTAGACGGGCGTCAACTCAAAGCTGAGCAAGTACCTCTAGCTCAGCTCAGTTTTGTCGGAGTATCCGTAGTCGCTGCACGGGACTAAGAGGGTCTGTTGGCTTATTTGTTCTTGGTATCATGTCATAGCATAGACTGGGGTAACTGCAAAACTGTGTTTATATCAAATCTTGATGCCATGACTTGACTTGACTTGACTTACTTTATTTACTACTAAATACAAAATAAACTATAAAAACACGCAACCGCCCGGGGAAGGCTCAAGAAGCCTGATGATGGACGACTGCAATCCTCTGACTCTCAGCCTATATCAAATTTCATAAAAAAAAAAAAAAGGACAAGAACACTCTCTCTCAATTAACCTTTAATACCAAAATATAAAAAAAAAAAAAAAAAATATCGTTGTTACCATGAAATGTGTCTATTTTTTTTTCTTTTTTTTCAGTGTGATTCGGAAGATGCGCTGACTGTTGACGAGAACCAGAACGAAGATAGCGACAGCAATTCTGAAGATGAAGATGTCAGCCATCTCGTTGAGGCAGAAGTCGAAGAGGCACAAGTCCAGCCGCTCAGACTGGGGTTCAGTATTTATAAATGCCAAAAGTGTCCAGAAGTATTTGCTACGAAGCTAGACAGGTATGTTTTAATTTAGTTATTATTTCTACATCTGTGTAATTTTTGCAAAGCGAAACATATAATACATGAAAACGAAGAGAAGAAAAGGCATGGTATACAAGGCCTAGGCGGCCCCGCCCCCCGGACATACCCCCCGCCAACTCCCCGATACCAAAACCCCTTAGCGAAAAAAAAACGGGTACCAAATCCCCCCGGCTAAAACCCCCCGAATGCAAGTGTACGGGAAATTATCTTATTAAAAATGTAGTTTTGACTGCAAGCCCTTAAGGATTTCCACTTAGCCACGTGAGTAAAATGTAAACGAATTACGGCGGCTCGCTGGCCGCGCGTCTTTGTGTATACATTTCATAAAAATATATCTAAAGTGCAAAACGGATAGCCTACGTCAGCTGAAGTTTATTAGAGCTATATTTTGGCCCTTCTTGGTAAGGGTCCTTTCAGGTCCGAGCCGCTCAAACTGGAAAATGAACTTGTAAAGTATCCGTTTTGCACTGTCAAATATCATTCGCAGTCAGCTTGGGCTGAAGGAATATTCAGTACTAACACTGTGTGGGAAAGGGTTCACCGAGGGGGGGGGGCGGAATCAGGTAAAGGTAGGGCTGAAAATAAGAATAAACACAACGGATTACCAGTGTCATCGACAGAGCAAGCAAGTCCTTGTCGGGGATTTCTTAAAGCGTATTCTCGCCGTTCCCCGAGGATCGGGGAATCGAAGGGAACGGCGAGAATAGAGGCAGTCACTCCACGTGGACTCCGCGTATGGAAAACAACGAGAACACGATGAGTGCTTCCAAATTGGATTTTGTTCAAAGAAAAAAAATATGCAGTTGACGAAATCAGTCTGGATCCACTTTATTTTTTTTTTTTTTCTCTGTTTGTTTTTTATTAATTTTACATTGCACCAAAACCATCAAAAATTGATTCCCCTCCGAATCTGAAAGTGAGGGGACTCCTCAAGTGGAGTCCTCGGGGAACGGCGAGAATACGCCTTTAGCCTTCATTCACTCAAGCGTGTATCCGCGGCCAGCAAGTTTTTGTGGCTAACACTGTGGCTAAGGTTTGACTGACATCTTTCGAGGCAATTTTCGGTTCGTGGCTCATATTTGGTGGTAAATGTGAATTTAGTGGCAAATTAAAATCCAGGGCTACTTGATCAAGCAGATAGGCATAACACTGTGGATTTTTCTAGGGCAGAATGGTAATGGCGTAAGACTGATGTTTTCACCCGTACACTAAAAAAAATCTTGCAGTATTTGCTACTGGGGTTAATCTTGTCTCTAAAAAGATAATCTTATCTCTAGCAAATACTGCAGTTAACTTTAATCCTTACTCGGAGAAACTTTTACAGTGTATGGAAGTTTCTTGCCTGAAATCGACCCAGACAAAATGAAACAGATTTCGATTCGAGGAAGAAATTAACCTGAAATTAATTCGAAACCGGTTTCAGTTTGGCTGGGTCGATTTTAGGGGGGAGATTTCCGTACCGGCATCCGTGTTATACTTTTAAGACGTTTGAAACCACCGTAAACCAAAACAGACAAAACGGTGTTTCCGCGAGTTTCGGTAACACGGAAAAGCTTGGGACACAAACATGCCGCTTAAATTATTTTGAACGACGTTGAGCGGCCTGGCGAAGGAGATGCTAGGCTCTCAAAGACTAGCCACAGAAGATTCGGTTATTAAACTTAGTTGTCAGACCATTCATTCATTCATTTATCTTGTATTTATTTATTTATTATTGCATTTAGCGTTAAGCTTTTAGCTTGTCGCCATATTACATTATTCATATTACACAAACTATATAACATAAAGATAGGCCTAAGGCAAGAAACAAGACCCCCTGGAACTATCTTGTTGGGGATCCACTACCTGTACACTAACCTACATTGAAAATATTCACATTACAATGGTTATTTCGCATTACAAGCATAAATAAACTACACATAGAGAAAAATATTAACGGCAAAAAAAAATGCACTGAAAAGAAAGGAAAGGAAATAGTAGACAAAAACACAAAAATTGGACGGAAAAGTTGTCAGACCGTTGTACCTAGAGAAGTCTGTGGAAAGCACGGGAATTGTCCTGCGACTCGCCCTCTGCCAGGCCATCGAGCCATCGGTTGTAGGCTTCATTCAGCAGCTTCACTGGCACTATGTTTGCTATATTGCTTATTTCCAGTGCCCTGATTTTTGTAAATATAATATATAGAATAGAATTTTATTTTTCAAAAGCAGCTGTCACAGCGTTACCGCCGAATTTGACCTTTTCGTTATAAAAAAAATGATGACTAACATAAAATAACACTGTAAAGTCTTGTCACGAAAGAAAAAAAACACTATCACAAAACACTAAAACTACTACACTAAAAAACTAAATTATCGGTTATTGTACAACTCAGCAAACGCTGTAACAAATGGACATGGATACGATTTGTTTTTTAAGAATTACGTGAAAGAAGGAAAGGTCTGACAAGATTTCCAAAGAAGTTTGAGCAGGCTTTAGCTACGCGAATTTAACGTATAGTCTGGATTTACCTTACATAGCTTTAAAATGCGTAAGTATTCCCATCCTGTTGCATTGCTTTAGCGACAGTGACGCTTTTCTTCCTCGTTCTACCCGCGGACCCTCCAGTCAGGGTTGCCACATGTCGCACGATAGTGTAAATTGTCACTCTATTTTATTTTTGCCACTCTTGTCCTACGTATGACATAAACTTCACTCTATTTCAAAAAACTCCAGATGTGTCATTTTCCAGCAGAGATTCCGACCAGAAGTGACCATTTCACACTTTCTCATGAAGATAAAATTTCACTCCCAGTTCACTCTCTGTCTTCGACCAAACGTCATTCTTTAATTTTTTTGATGTGGCAACCCTGCCTCCAGTCCGTTTGACGTGTTTGGTCACGTTTTTTTTCGTGGATATGAGATTAAAATCTGTCTTTTTTGCAGCACTGATTCCGGCCAAAGTGACCATTTCACATTTATTTCATGAAGATAAATCTTCACTCCCAAATTCACTCTCTGTTTCGACCAAAAGTCACTCTATAAATTCCTTTGATGTGGCAACCCTGCCTCCAGTCCTTTTTGGGATCCCAAAACGTAAGTGGAGGGAGACCTATGACATCGCAAAAATTGTCCATCTGTCTGTCCGTCTGTCCGCACAATAACTCTCGAAGGGATTGAGAGATAGGGATTGAGATGGAAGGATTCTTTGGGTCAAAGTACAGGTCAAGTTCGAAGATGGGCTGTGTAGCCCTATATTTGAGGGTGGAGGAGGGAGAAATATAGCTCCAATAAAATTCAGCTGACGTATCCGTTTTCCACCATCAAATATGATTCGCAGTCAGCTTGGGCTGAAGGAATATTTATAGGGGGTTCAGACTAAGGGACAAACGAAATATTTTTAAAACAGCTAATGTGATAGTCGATTATGGGGTAAGAAGACATGCTGAGCACGATGGTGAAAACCATTTTCTTGTCGGACAAGTAGTTCGTCCGGAATCCGGCAAAAACCGGAAAGTTGGTTAAAAGTAAAAGTTTCATTTGAAGTTGATTAAATGTTCGATTTGGGGGTAAGGAGACATGCTGAACACGATGGTAAATACCATTTTCTCGTCGGACAACTAGTTCGTCCGGAATCCGGCAAAAACCGGAAAGTTGGTTAAAAGTAAAAGTTTCATTTGAAGTTGATTAAATGTTCGATTTAAGGGTAAGAAGACATGGTGAGCACGATGGTGAAAACCATTTTCTCATCGGACAATTAGTTCGCCAGGAAACCGGTCAAAACCGGAAAGTTTGTTAAAACCGAAAGTTTTATCTGAAGTTGATTAGATGACAGATTTATGGGTAAGAAGAGACGCCGAGTCTGTATATGACAATAATTTTTTACCCGGACATATAATTAGTCCGGAATCCGGTTTTTACCGGATTTTTTTTTTTAAGTGAAATTTTTATTTAAAGTTGATTAGATGTTCTTTATAGAGATAAAGAGATCCGCTTTATACGTTTCTGAATTTTCTTCTTTTTTTGCTGGACTAGTAGTTCGGTCGGAATTCGGACGAAACCGGAAATTTGGCAGAAGTAAAGCAGGAAGTTTTGGTCAGTATCGTCAAAATAGATATGGCTTATAGAGGTATATCTGAACTTGGTTTTCTCTGATGATTAGCCTGGTGAATACTGGATCTGGCGAAGACAAGATCCAATTGTCTGGATCAAATATTAGATTTTTGGGATCCCATCGAAACCTTTGGTCTTGTTAGTCGCGCTTTGCCCCCCTGGTTTTGGTGAGAAAGCTTATAAGTCCTGCGAAAACTGGTCATTCAGACCAATGCGATCACTGGAGCAATAAGGAGAAGCCCAATCCGCCTTGCAAAAACCCAAAATCGACAAATCCAAAAATCGGTGTAGGCTTAGTGCCGTTAGGATAGATAAGAATAATGCGGGATTTAGCGAAGCTAGTATGAATGGAACGATAAGGGATGTGAATTGAATCAGGAAACAGGTATGACATTAGCTCTTCTCATTACATCTTGCAGGCCTTATTGGCCTTAAAGGACCTGTCTTACTTATAATACTTACGCAACCTACTTCCATAATCACTCCATATATTTGTAAACCCGGAGACCCTAATTTCGTACGGTACATTCTAACCCCTCTAACAAAACCACGCTGATTTTCTCACTTGCCGTATTTTGCAACCTTCGATGTGTATCACGCTGTCGACGGTTGTCTGCGAGAAGTTTGTCCATCAGAAAAACCGGTTATGTAAATTGTTTTCCTGTTTCCGCTATAAGCCAACGGGCATCAGAAAAAGCTTAAAACAGCCAAATCCGTGGGTTATTTGTTGAAAACACAGCCTAGTTTTAAAGTATTCAAATATTTTAAAATACTGTAAGTTGAAGAGTAGGTAGTGCGAGGGGTCCTTTAAGCCTGTCTAACAAAAGAAATTCAGTTTCTTTTTCTTTTCTTTTTTTAGAGAGAACCACCTAAACAACTCACATTCCATTGACAGCCAATCTGATAATATTGTACATTCCTGCCCAAACTGTGATACTGCCTTCGTGGGCCAAGCTGAGCTGTACAAACATGTGAAAACAGTGCATTCAAGTTTTTTCAAAGCTGCCAGGAAGACTGGATTTACATGCCGAATTTGCAAGGAGATCTTTCCAACCAATCATGATAGGTAAGCTGTGTTTTATGTTTATTCCAGGTTCATTCATTTAAATGCAAACACAGAAAAGCCACTCAAGTACGCAAGAAACATCCACATCAAAATCAAGATTCGCTGTTCTACCTAAAACACGCTTAACTCTATATGAGTGTGTTCCACCCTACTTGTCGTAGTTACTAGGCATGACGTCACGAATCCTGGATTCTTGTCGTCAAGGCTGGAACGATTTTTTCTATTTTTGTGAAAATATCCTGTCACGGGCTGATCGGGCCAATCACATCACAGAGATCGTAGTTACCACGCTAACTACGCTCCCGAGCGTGGTAAGCAGTTGGATTGATTTGAACTGAAAAGTTAGTATTAGTTAGGTTCAGAACGGTCAGCGTAGTAACTTTTCACAAGTTGGAACGAAAATCGTAAACTAATACTTACTACTAATACTAACCACGTTTCGCGAAACGACAACACGTAATAGGTCATGTGGAGATGGAGTGAGATGATGTCACTCTTGTATCTACACGTAATACATGTAGATACAAGAGTGGTCTCCACGCTCCTAAGCTTTTCTCCTTGTCTGCAAGAAACGGGTCTAGGAGGGTCGCGTAGATCACCCCCCCCCCCGCCTCCCCGCGAATGTAAATATATAAGAGATCAAATCCATTCGGGCATTTTTGTCCCCTTCTTTGTGAGTTTTTTCAACGCGAAATCTTAATCTTTTTCCTTTCTCATTTTTAAAATCTTTTTCCTCTTTTTTGTTAATTATTGAAGTATAGCGCTTTAATTTGTTGCAATTTTTGTTTTTGTGTAATAAATGAAGATCTGACCATGTAAAAGCGCAATTGTATATAGCCTAGTTATGTTTGACGAGAGAACACATATTCGGTTTTTTATTGCACTTGCCCTCCGGCCAAGTGCCATATAGCTATCGCAATTTCTGTCCGTCCGTCGGACTGTCTGTTGGTCCAGGTTTTTGGGATCCCAAAACGTAAGTGGAGGGGTACCTATGACATCGCAAAAGTTGTCCGTCCGTCCGTCTGTAAGCACGATAACTCTCTAAGGGAATGAGATATTTTGATGAAACTTGGTGTGAGGATTGTTTGGGTCAAGAGTAAGGTCGAGTTCGTAGATGGGCTTTGTAGCCCTACATTTTGGGGTGGGGGATGGGGTTTAAATTAAGGGGCAAGCAAAATATTTTTTAACAGCTAATGGGACAGTCGATTATGGGGTAAGAAGACGTGCTGAACACGATGGTGGAAACCATTTTCTCGCAGGACAATTAGTTCGCCCGGAATCCGGCCAAATCCGGAAAGTTTGTTACAAGTAAATGTTTTATTTTTAGAAAATTGTTAAAAGTATTTGTGGTTGATTAGATATCCGATTTAGGGGTAAGAAGTGATGCTGAATCCGTGTATGACAGTCATTTTATTCCCGGACATATAGTTCGCCCGGAATCTGGCCGGAACCAGAAAATTTGTTTTAAGTTAAATTTTCATTTGAAGTTGATTAAATGTTCGATATAGGGGAAAGAAGATACGCTGAGTTCGATTTTAGCTTCTTTTTTTTGTCGGACAGGTAGTTCCGAAATTCGGCCGAAACCGGGAAATTCGCAGAAGTACGGCAGGAAGTTTTCGTCAAAATAGATATGACTTATAGGGGTAGACACAAACATTCTGAATCCCTATCTGAACTTAGTTTTCTCAGATGATTAGCTTTTTGGCCTTAATCTGTTTCTGAATTTTAATAGTAAAAATGTTCAAGGAGTCTGGCGAAATTACATCTGGCGTAGACAAGACCCAATTGTCTGGATCAAATATTGAATTTTTGGGATCCCATCGAAACCTTTTGTCTTGTTCTACTTCGGGAACTTCCACACTAGCTAGGACGATGAAACTTCGTAGGCATATCAGGGACCCGACCAGATTAACTTACAAACTTGGAAATAATCACTTTCCAAGTCCGATCATAGTGGGGGGAGTGGGGGGGGGGGGGATCCGGGAACTATTAACATGCGTGACTTTGGAAAGGGTAATCGGACATGCGTGAAACTTGACATGTGTCAAGAACAAGTGTTTCGGATATTCAGTTTCAAATGCGGACCAGATTCAATACCTGTGGGGTGGGCTAGAGGGGGGCACCGGAAATCTCCTGAAACGCTTCCACATAAGCTAGGACAATAAAACTTGGAAGGCATATGAGGGAACCGACCAGATTAACTTGGAAATAATCACTTCCCCGATCCAGCCATTGCGGGGGGAGTGGAGGGATGGTTAATCCGGAAACTAGAAACATACATAACTTTGGAACGGGTAATCGGACATGCATGAAAATTGACAAGTGTGAAGAACAAGTGTCTCAGAGTTTCAATTTCAAATGTGGCCCGAATCCGATAACTGGGGGTGGGGGGGTAGAGGGGGACCGGAAATCTTGTGAAACGCTTAGGGTCGAGGGATCGGGATGGAACTTGAAGGGAAGAACCGAGCATTAACCCTAGATACTTTATTTACAAAATAGGACCGGATCGTGTCGCAGTGGAGGGTGTCGGAGGTGGTTCCTGGATTTCCGCGGTGATCACGAGTTAGGGTACTTCCAGATGTACCAGGACGATGAAATTTGGCAGACATATTAGGTACTCTCCCAGGTCGACTTGAAAATAGTTCCTCCCCCGATCCGATCATCGTTGCGGGAGAATCAGTTATCACTGAGTGGAATAACCATTTCAGGTTTAGTAGATCAAGCCGATTTTCTGATTGAAATGAGTATCGGGAGAGAGATGCAGCCTTGACAACTGCAAACCGTATCTGACAAATATGCTAACTGTTCTTACAAGTGCCATATGAGCTTTCAGCTCTTGTTGTTAATACCGTAAGGAATGTTTTTCGAATAATAAAGATTGATTGATTGATAGATTAGCAAATCTTATTAAATACTGCAGTTTTGATTGCAAACACTTACGGATTTTCCCTAGACACGCGAGTTGTTACATGTAAACGCGTGACGGTGGTTCGCTGGCCACCCGCCTCTATCTGCATGCACTTTTCATCAAAATATATTTTTATTTCCAAAATAGTATCAGCACGTCTGGACGTGTCCGATAAGGGACTACTGACTGTGCGGTGGGGGGAGGGGGGTTGCCGGAACCCGAAGAAAGAACCTGCTGACACACGTGTGGCACGAAACTTCTTTTCGTCGAGGATGGGAAGATTCTGGAAAATTATAATTGGTCCTTTTAAGACAGCGTCAGAAGGGTCCTTTAGGACATTTTTACATCCCATGGAAGATACAGAAAAGTTTTGTCCTGTGGTCTGTTCGCCTTTACAACTTCAGTTTTTAGTGGAGTGTTCATAGGAACAATCCACTATTGCTAGCGCTGTAGCAGCTTTCGGGTTTTGGTTTTCACCGTATTTTGTAGAGTTCATAACTCGTGAACTAGTGCAAGTATCAAGTTCAGACTTGGTACACTTGTGGGTATTGGGGTCTAGTTGTTCCTTTTGGTGCCACCCGGTTCAGGGGCAAAGGCGAGCCCAGATGCCCGGTGAATAATGTTCATAACTTGACCAGACTTGGACATAGGACGATGAAATTCCTTGTACTTCTAGATCTTAGGGCTGAGAAATTACTTTCATAGTTCCCCCTCCCCACCCACCCCGATTAAGGGCAACTGGGCCCAGATTCCCCAGGAGTAAGCTTAGTTACCCGTGACAGGAACCCCGATGAAAAATTTATCTCAAAATAATAGTACGAAGTTATACGAAAAAGTAGCATGCAGTACTAACTGATGCTACTACATGCTTCTACTTCAAGGCTATTGTGTTACTGCATACTACTGCATGCTACTATTAGCAAGACTGAATACTACTATGGCAAGACCGAGCAAGACAAGATGCTACTGGATACTACTACATAAAATTGGACCAGTCTGAGGCACATTAAATGATAGTATTCTTTGTTATTACATAGTATTACATGCAACTTTTTCGTACAACTACCATACAACTACGCAGGCTACAAATTTTTCATCGGGACCAACGGATATCAAGTTGAAGCTTGGTAGGTTTGTGAGCATCGGGGTCTCTTTTTGCTTTTTGTGGGCCCCAAACCACACCCCCACTTGGTTCAGGGGCAATTCGGCCCGGATTTCCCATTTTTTGTGTTTAACTTGACTTAAACTGGAGAAAGCGATGAAATTCCTTTGTGCTTTTGGGTCATCGGGTTGAGGAATATCAATGTGGAGTTGAACCACTTGAACCACACAGTTTGTCATATGATCGAAGATATGCCGTTCTCAATGAAGTTGTGGCAAGGGGGGTATCAGGCAATAGAACGATTACGTTTATTACACTTTTTATTACCTAGCTAATGGAAAGAGGTTTAAAGTCTCGGACTGGCTAGCGAGACGTTCAGTATTCAAACATAGACCGTTCTTGCAAGAGTTTAAAGATCTTCTTTGGATTTCTAAATGCGGTTTGTTTACATTAAAAACCTTTAGACTGGGAAGATTTCAAATTAGGTTATTCCAGTATTACTTGGTTATTTGTGGTTTGAAATCTCTTGGTTCCAACGCTGTTTGTTTTATTTTGACAAAAAAAAGAATCTTCTAGACCATTTAACTTGGTTCGAAATGAAGGAGATTGTGAGTTGATTTAAATTTGAAATTGTAAATTATAGTAATAAAATCCCATTATTTTTCGTCACGATCCTCAACGTACTATCTTCGCGCAGGAACGAGCATTACAAGATTGACCATCCCGACGAGAAACCGTTTCGGTGTGATGAATGTGGCAAAGGGTTTTCTCACAAGTCCACCCTTTACAGTCACAAGGGGACTCACTCCATCAACCCGACCTTCGAGTGCCCCGATTGCCGGAAGAAGTTTAAGGTTTGTTTCTCTCCTAGTTTTTGCCCGATCATGCAACCGTTTTTGGGATCCCAAAACGTAAGTGGAGGAATACCTATGACATCGCAAAAGTTGTCCGTCTGTCTGTCCGTCTGTCCGCACGGTAACTCTCGACGGGATTGAGATATTTTGATGAAACTTGGTGGGAGGATCCTTTGGGTCAAACTACAGGTCAAGTTCGAAGATGGGCTCTGTAGCCCTATATTTGAGGGTGGGGGAGGGGTTTCATATTAAGGGGCACAAAAAATATTTTTTGAAAGCTATTTAGATAGTTGATTTGGCGGTAAGGAGACATGCTGAATTCGAATATGAATTTTTTTTTTTCTCACCGGACAAATAGCTCATCCGGAATCCGGCTAAAACTGGACAATTTGTGAAAAGTAAAAGTTCAGTATGAAGTTGATTAGAGGTTCGATTTTGGGGCAAGGAGATGTGCTGAGTCCGAATATGAAAATTATTTTCTCGCCGGACAATTCGTTCGACCCGAATCCGCCCAAAACCGGGAGAATTTGTTAAAAGTAAAAGTTTTATTTAAATTTGATAAGATGTTCTGTTTGCGGGTAAGAAGACATGCTGAATTCGTATATGACAATCATTTTCTGAGCGGACGTATGAATCGCTCGGAATCCGGCTGAAACAGGAAAATTTGTGAAAAGTAAAAGTTTAATCTGAAGTTGATTAGAGGTTGGATGTAGGGGTAAGGAGACGTGCTGAATTCGTTTTTGAGCTTTTGTTTTTTGTCAGACAAGTAGTTTCTCCGGAATCCGGCCGAAACCGGAAGTTAGGCAGAAGTAAGGAAGGAAGGAGATACGACGTAGGCTATAGGGTAAACCGTATGCTGAATCCATATCTGAATATTTGACAGCGCAAAACGGACATCTGAATAGATCTAAACTGAAAATTTTGGGATCCCATCTAAACCGTTGGTCTTGTTCTTAATAGTTCGGTATAGTCAGTTAAGACGCTTGCTAGTTATTTGCATATGGTAGGTTCTTCCCGATGAAAAATTTATCTCAAAACTGTAGTGTGAACTTGTATGAAAAAGTAGCGTACGCATTCTATGTCGAGGCTACCGTGTTACATACTGCATTCTACTGCATGCTACTATTAGCAAGACTGGATGCTACTGGATACTACTGCTTAAGATTGGCCCATTCTGAGGCACATTAAATGATAGTATTCTGTACTACATATCAATACATGCAAATTTTTCGTACACCTATCATACAACCACGCAGGCTACAAATTTTTCATCGGGTTGTTGTAGCCTAAACCAATTCTTCAGATCGTTTGTTTATATTCGTGCGAAGACGAATAATGTCAGTAAACGTCAAAGTTGGAGCAAAGATGGAGTATGTACATACTGCTGGACGAAGCAACACAGAACTACATAATCACAAAACACATGGTGCTCCGGCTGGAACACCGTAGACGCTTCCCACCACATATGGGATCAAGCCGTTCACATAAATCCCTAGTTGGGGACATTTACATTGGCTATACCAGATCTCAAATTCTAAGAGTGGGACATTTCCTGCTACAGCGCTCGCAGTAGTGGATTGTTCCAAAGAACACTCCACTAAAAACTGAAGTTGCAAAGGCGAACAGACCAAAGGACAAAACTTTTCTGTATCTTGCATGGGATGTAAAGTGTCCTAAAGGACCCTTTTGACGCCGTCTGAAAAGGACCAATTATAACTTTCCAGAATCTTCCCATCCTCGACGAAAACAAGTTTCGTCCGACACGTGTGTAAGCAGGTTCTTTCTTCGGGTTCCGGCGATCCCCCTGCCTCCACCGCAAAGTCATAAGTCCCTTATCAGACATGTCTGGACGTGCTGATGCACTTTTGGAAATAAAAATATATTTTCCCCTCCAATTACATGGGAACAGGCCCGAGGCATTTGGAGGATGGGGACAATTTAAGAGGAAAAGACTATTAGTTCCCCTGAATTACTGTTGCAATCACTAAAGTGAAAGAATTTAGGAATGAATATTTTCCCTTCAACTTTTATGTTATAGAAATAGTAGAGCAAATGCGCAAAAAAAACTAGAGAAAAGAACGGCTATAACTTTGATATTGATTGGAAAATTTACAGTTCAAACAAACGGGCAAGATGGTGGTATGGAGAAAACGCGGCAACCAACCACTTTCTGTGCAACTCGTTAAAGTTTATCCGGAAAGGGCTGGGATAGGACAATCTAGTTACCCGTCACTTATTCACTTAAATTGGCTTGAAGACCCGCTGAAAATGCGCTACTTCGTAGTTCCGCTATTCACGAATAATCGATTTTCAAAAAGTGGAATTTCCGTGGAATTTTTGGTACCTCTATGCGATTGTATTTTTGTTGTATGCCTTACGAGAAAGGTTTATGATTTTTTTTTTGTTCATGCACTTAGCAATGTTCACCAATCTCACCACTGCCCACCCAACCCCCCAAAGCCGCGTTTATATTAAAATTTCCCGTGTCATAGTAGAATTTACGCTGTGGGGACTGTTATGTTTCTCCAGTCGATCTAATCAACTATTTATTCACACGCTCCTAATGACAAAACATCTGACTCAGACTCTGACCTGACTACATGACTACTGCGATACAAATCAATGAACGAGATTCCCCCTTTCTCGATTCAACCCCTGAGGCACTTCAACCAGTTCAACACAACTATTCCACGTGATTACGAAGTACCTAAAACACATGACCAACGAATACTGACAGGATTACAGAATACGTGACACAGCAAGTGAGTAGCGGGTACAAACACTTCAGGGACGGCCGTAGATATTCTGAACGTCATAACTAGAGCAGATACTGGAAAATAAAAAAAATCCCTTTGACGAAATCAAATAATTCAGTGTATTCAGTTAAATGACACAAAAATAAGTTGACTTTTCAGTTAAACCTTAAGTTTGGGCCTAACTCAGGCTCATACGCGTTTTAGTTAGTCCAATGCCGTGGCAACTCGGCTAACGATGACTAAGGGATTGGTTTAAATTCCGGAAATGCGAAATTCGAGTAACTGCTGTAGTCTTGCTCTTCCTCAGGGAACGATAAAGGAGAGTGGTCGCATTAAGTGGCGTAGAGCTTGGCAAGACCTCGGCAGTTGGCTAAGAGTTTATTGCATCAGTATTAATCTTATTGTTAGTATCAAGAACTGCTTACTGCCGAAAGCTTGGAATTTGTACCGGAATAAGCTGGTAATAAGAATAGCGAGCCACCGGATGTTTGGCACACGAAGGGTAGAAACATCAAACAGTGTAGATGAGTATGTAATTAGAAGAAAAAGAGTTTCAGGAGAGAAATACAAATTTTAAAAACAGTCGAAGAAAGTACTACCAACAGAATATCCCTCTTATTACCAGAATTACTTGCGATGAGTTTTAGACTTTGTGTATTGAGGACGCTCCAGCTAAGCCTCATCTAAACCAAAATTGCCGTAGACAGTTGTCGATTCCATGACAACTCGCCACACCGACAACTGGGAACCGACAAGTCGCCACACAGACGACTCGCCACACCGACAACTCGCCACACCGATAACTTGTAACAGCGTCATTTCGCCACAGGGACGGCTCGCCACAGAGACGACTTGCCACACGACCAACTCGCCACAGGGACAACTCGCCACAGAAATAATGTTTTAGGTAAAAATAAAATTAAAAAATATTCCAAAAATATTATAGACATTTAGCTTCAGTTGACCCAAGGGAATTTGGGTCCTCTAACTAATTAATCCTTTTAGTTCTTAATCCGCAAAAATAATCTTGTGTCACAGTTAAATATAAACACATAGCGGTCAGGGATACAGTGTGGTATGAAGATGTCCGGACACGTACCGGTCGAGTAGCTGGGCATCTTCCACGAACCACCACAACCTAGAAGGTTGGCGTCTCAGCTTGAACCAGCTGCCACTCAAGTCTTTGGCATTGCTTGAAATTTTACGAGATC
This sequence comes from Branchinecta sandiegonensis, assembly GCA_030848855.1. Classification (NCBI taxonomy): domain Eukaryota; kingdom Metazoa; phylum Arthropoda; class Branchiopoda; order Anostraca; family Branchinectidae; genus Branchinecta; species Branchinecta sandiegonensis. The sequence continues at coordinate 9,796,278 of JAUPMV010000014.1, read as the reverse complement.
GAAGAAAATTTGCGGAAGGCCGACGGAAGGCCTCCTCCTCGGCCAAAGAAACAATACTTGAAGACTAACGAGAGAATCGAAAGAATTGTCAGTAGGTATAACAGTAGCAGTGCTCTTGATTTATTGAGAGGCATTGCCCTAATTATCTGCTCTATTGAAAAAATTTGTTCGAATAAATAGTAACTGAATACAGTATTATGTTATAAATGTGGCGAGATGTCGCACTGTGGCAAGATGTCTGAGTGTCGGCTTGTCGCTATGGCAAGTTGTCGCTGTGGCGAGCTGTCGGTGTGACAAGTTATCGGTGTGGCAGGTTGTCGCTGTGGCAAGATGTCACTGTGGCGAGATGTCGTTGTGGCGAGTGGTCGGTTCCCAGTTTTTGCTGTGGCGAGTTGTCTTGTGACGAGATGTCCCGACTCGACAGTTTTCATATACAGCTTCATTCCAACATTATTTCAGGTCATATCTTGTAAGTTTGTAAATTCAAATACTGCATAAAACGGATATGTCAGCTACGATGCTTTGGCAGCCATATTTCGGCCCTCCTTGGCAAGGGTCTTCGTCAGGCTGTCAATGTTCAGGGTCAACTTCGGGAAAGGAAACAAACCTGCAATTGTTGTGCATAAAATAGTGCGTAAAACGGATATGTCAGCTAGTCAGCTAGTTTTATGCAGTTGCACATGAGCACACATGAGGGAAAGCCCAAAAATAGAAGAACAAAAAGATTGATACTGAGGTGTTTTCTTTTTGCGTAGAGACGGGATTCATACATGGAACACATGCTCATCCACAATGGCCCTCGCCACCAGTGTCCACATTGTGAGAAGCAGTTCGTCCAGAAGTCCAACCTTGTTCGCCACATCCGGATCCACAGTGGCGAAAAACCATACCAGTGTCCACACTGCCCAAAGCGGTTCTCGGACAAAGGGGCCTGCAACTCGCATGCAGCTATACACACCGGAGCTAGGATGGACTGCCCCTTCTGCGATAGAAAATTTAGCCGGAAACAGGTAATACCGTCTTTCTTCTTCTGTTCTTTTGTTAAGTGATGGCTAAAAATGGAAAGTCAGCTACGATGTTCGTCAGCGGTATTTCGCCCTTTCTGCTGGACTGGAAGGAACGAATCCAAATGCTGATTTACGTTTGGATGCTCGAGGCTGTTCCAGAAACAGCGTCCCAATGAAAAATGTATCTCAAAATAGTAGTATGAAGTTGTACGAAAACGTAGCATTCAGTACGAACTGATGCTAATACATGCTTCTATGTCAAGGCTCCCGTGTTACTGCATTCTACTGCATGCTGCTATTAGCCAGACTGGATACTACTGTCTTAAGATTGGCCCAGTCTGAGGCACATTAAATTATAGTATTCTTTACTATTACATATCAATACATGCAACTTTTTCGTACGGTTATCACACAATTACGCAGGCTACAAATACTAGAAAATTCATCGGGCTGGCGATGACCCTTGCCAAGATGGGCCGAAATATCGCTGACGAACAACGTAGCTGATTTTCGTGTTTAGCCATTGTTTAAAGCACAATTCTTGCTAGAACTGATCTTTCCATGGTGAAATAGCTCGGCAGTACCGTTTTTCGAAAACACCATTACTTTCCACGTAAGATTAGCGGTTTTCTTTTTAGCATTTAAAATAATAATATAGTAATATAATTGCAATAATAAGGCTTTTGCCTCTATAAATTATTCGGGACACTTTACACACTAAATTGAATTTCAGCCAGGTGGTAGGCTAGTCGACACCTGCTTTGAATTGGTTGATATTTTCGGCATTTACAGCACTTTCTGAGAGAAGTTTAGCCATTGTTTAAACCACAATTCTCGCTAGAAATGACCTATCCATAGTGAAATAGCTTGGCAATACCGTTTTTCGAAAACACATTACGTTTGTCGACTCTGTTCAGCCTTACTGCTCTCCAACGCGGCGGCTGGACGCAAAATATTTGAAAACTGAATGCGCCGGTGTTGAAAATTGGGAAAACCAAGCAAAACAAAAGATGTCCAAAAGAGAAGGTAGACCGTGATGGCCTACCCTCTTCCAAAATGAAAAACAACACTTAGAAGCTTATCCTGTCCTTATGCGTTAAAAAGTTGTCGGCGGACCTTGAAGCTTTCGATGAAGTTTGCGTTGCGTTAGTTGTAAAACTCGGCTAGGTGAAAAAGACCAAAGGTGTCGATGGTATCCCAAAAATCTAACATTTGATCCAGACAATTGGTTCTTGTCTTTGCCAGATCCAGTCTTCGCCAGGCTATCCAGGCAGGTATCCCTCCACTTAACGTTTTGGGATCCCAAAAAACGCTAAAAGGTCGTAGGTAGAACACGAAGCAATGGTGGAAGGCGGGAATTTCAGAAGCTTAAAATACTAGGGAGCAAGGGATAAACAAAAACGCAGAATAAGCAAGACGAGTTTTTTAAGATATGTTTGGCTGTCAGCTTTGCCTCGGGGATGATTTTTTTTTTTAAATTTACGGCCAGATAGACTATGCCTGTTTGATCCAGAAACCATGATAAAAAGACCAAGCCCGGAGATCGGAAGGTTCTTCCGACCGTCTCCCCTGTAGGAATAATCCAGAACGAATAATAAGAAGAACCGGTATCTCTCAGCCCTTCGCTGAAGAAAACATACGAGATCGAGTTACGTAAATACTGAGCAGATGCTTATACACAGGACCAACCTTTGTTTTTCAAAGGCCACAGGGCTACTGTACCGAACGTTGCACAGACGTATTTTGGTCTGGAATCGTTAAGTTGAGCAAGGATGAATTGCGAGAACCGAATGACGGGTGTTCTACTACAGAGTAGTATTGTAAGTTCTTGAAATGATTGAAAAGCTATTAAGAGCTCTGTTCCGAATTACATTACCAACCACAAATTAAATTTCAAATTTGCGGAAAAATAAAAAACTAGAAGACATCACAAAATATCAGACAAGTTAAAATAACGTGTTTCTTTGAAGAACAAGTTCTTCTTCATTTTCGAATTAAAAGAATTTGGAATTCCATACAGGATCAACTCGGTTTTGCCTGAACTCTACATCCTCGCCGTATTTGTTAGATGAACATAATGTAGTGTAAAAAAACAACCAGAAATCCCATTTTTATGGCACTTGCAGCCTCTGCTCAAGTGCCATATACCGATCGCAATTCCTTATGTCGGTCCGGCGGTCTGTCCCACGATGGCGAGTTAGGCTACTTCCACATGTGCTAGGACGATGAAACTTGGCAGGCGTGTCAGGGACCCGACCAAACTGACTTGGAAATAATCAGTTTCCCGATCCAACCAGGGGGAGTTGAGGAAGGGAGAATCCGGAAATTTGAGACGTGCGTAAGTTTGAACTGGTTATCGGATTCAAATAACTGAATAAAAGACTTGTCTCTTATATCCCATTTAAAGTCTGGACGGAATTTGACAGCTGTGGGGGAATCGGGGGGGGGGAGGGGAATCTTGTGAACGGTTAGATTGGAGGGATCAGAGTGGAACTTGCTTGGAAGAGCAAGCATCTGCTCTAGACAAAACATTTACACAATCGGACTGGATCCGGACACCTGGAGAGGGGGGGGGGGGGAAGGATTTCCCGGAATTCCGGTGGTGGCAGTTTTGACGATTTTCATGACGAAACTTGGCAGGTATATCAGGGACCCGACCAAGCTTTGAAATAGTAATTTTGTGGGGGGAGGGGGAATCCTGAAGATTGTTTCATGCGTAACTTTGGAACGGGTGAATCAGATTCCATTGAAATTTAATAATTGAACAGAGGACAGGTCTCTGGTGTTCTTTTCATGTCCGGACAGGATCCGACAACTGTTGGGGGGGGGGGGAATATGTGACCCGCTTAGACTGGAGAGATCGGGATGGAACTTTGTGGGAATAACAAAACAAATGCTTTAGATAAATCATTTACAGAACCGGATTGGATCCGGGCACTGTGGGGGGAGTTGGAGGGGGGTGTCCGGAACTCCGGTGATCACGAGATGAGATACTTCCAGACGTGCTAGGACGATGAAACCTGGCTGGAAGATAGGAGATTCGACATGATTGGCTTACAAATATCCAATTCCAAAATAAAACTATTCCTTAAAGTACTAATCTTAACCGCAAAGTAAAAAAAATACCTTTAAGCAAAATATACATTTTAACGATCCTCATGGGCCCATGATCATTCTTGCCTTAGGGTTTTGATTATAAATGAATTTCTAGTGAATTCTAATGAATTGATTGCGAAGTCAAAAAAGTAATTTTAATCAAACGGTACTTTTCGGCCTTGATCATTTGCACCACAGTGGTTTAAATTGAATTTCTAGTACCCATATAAATTGCGCATCTTAACCGAAAAGTGAAAAAAAAACTTTTGACCAAACTATATATTAATGTTCCCCAAGGGCCCATTATCGTTTTTGCTCGGGGGTTTGCCTACAGATGGATTTCTAGCGCCTTAGTGCGCTTCATTAGGCCTACAGCCAAGTGCAAAAATAAAATTCTTTTTATCAGACGATACATTCTCGTTATTTCCAAGGGTCCTTGATCATTCTTATCTTAAGGGTTTCGCTTGCAAACTATCAGAACAATCCCACGAAATGGCAAATTCCTACTTTCATCCTTTGAACCAGCCTTGCAAGTGCCAAATAAGGTTCCAGCTCTTGTTTTTTAGTACCTAGTATGATGCCTACTTACCGTAGTTACTACGCATGACGTCACGGATCCTGGGTCAAGGCTGGAACTAGTTTTTCATTTTTCGGCAAGTAGCGTGCCGCGGCTGATCGGACCAAGTCACCACGGTAACTACGCTCCCGAGCGTGGTAAGCAAATAGTTAATATTAGTTACTATTTCGAGAAGATTGGACGGTCAGCTTAGTAAGTTTTCATGAGGTTGGAACGAAATTAGTAACTAATAGTTACTATTGTTAAGAGGGTGGAACACGCTCCATATTGGTAGTATTAATATTTACCTTACCTTACTTTGGGTGATGAAAATAAATTTATTTCAGAAACTGACGTATCACGTGCGAAAACATACCGGCGAGAACCTCCTTTCTTGCTGCAAATGCGATAAGGTCAGTATCATGTTATCCTTTCCTCTAGCAGGGACCCATAAAATTCCTGTAATGACTCGCCATTCAGGGGGCTTGTCATTTCCTATGCTTCTATGTTGCTATGTTGCCCGAGCCTCACCTAGTTTCTAAAAATTCCGTTTGGGTCGAATCGGGGTTCTTGCTCAGATAGATATAGATAGCCATCTTCAGTCAGGACTATTCAGCATGCCACCAGGTACCTAAGCTAGGAAAAAAGATCCAGGATACTCTTCCATCACAGAGAAATATTTCTAGTTCAGCACAACAGCTGCGAAAAATTTTGTCTATCTGGATAGTCGGGTATTTTATCCCCGTGGGTACTTCTCGAACTATCTGACGCTCGGTCAAGAGCGCATCAGAAATCTCTTATTGACAAGCCCCCTGAATAGCGAGTCATTACAGGAAATTTATGGGTCCCTGCCTCTAGTGATATTAAAAAAAATAAACAAAAAGGTTTATAAAAAAAAATTCAGCTTCACATCACATTGCTGAAGATAGGCAAGGGTTGGAATTTCCTGTATTTCGGGTTATCAAGTTTCTTCCTGGGATTGGAAACCTAGGAAAGCATTATTCAAACAAGGAAAAACAGCTTTTTATGGCACTTGCAGCCTCTGGCTCAAGTGCCATATACCGATCGCAATTCCGTCTGTCGGTCGGTCGTTCCGTTTGTCTGTCACACTTTTTCGAGTTAGGGTACTTCCAGATGTGCTATGAGAATAAAACTTGGCAGGCGTATCAGGGACCCGAGCAAACTAACCTGGAAATAATCAGTTCCCGATCTGACCATCTAGGGGGGGGGTGGGGGTGGACGGCGGGGGAATCCTGAAAATAAAGTACTCCTTAGCTTTGGAAAGGGTGATCGCATAACTGAATAAATGATATATCTGTGATGCCCCATTTGAAGTCCGGACCGGATTCAACAGCTATGGAGGGGCTGGGGGGGGGGGAGACCGGAAATCTCGATAAATGGTTAGATTAGAGGGATCGGAGTGCAGCTTGCTGGGAAAAACAAGCATCTGCTCTAGAAATTCGCTTACACAGTTCGACTGGATCCGGACACTTGGGGGGGGGGGGGTGTAAGGTAGTTTCCCTGAATTCCGGTGATGGCTGTTTTGCGGATGTTCATGTCGAAACTTAAAGGCATATCCGGGAACGATCAAACTGACTTGTAAATAAAAATTTACTCGATCTGATAGTCGTGGGGGAGTGGAGGGAGGGGAATCCGGAATATTGAGTCATGTGTAACTTTGGAATAGGTGATCGGATTCGAGTGAAATTTAATAATTGAACAGAGAACATGTCTCTGGTGATCTTTTTGAACTTGATATTTGGAAAGACCTTGTGTCTCTGATGACCCATTTCAAGTCCGGACCGGATCCGATGAATGTTGGGGGGGGGGTCGGATTGGGGAACCGGAAATCCTGTGACACGCTTAGAGTGGAGCGATTGGGATGACACTTCGTGGGAAGAATAAGCACAAGAACTAGACACATCAGTGATACAACCGGATCTGATTTGGGCACTGTGGGGGGAGGGCGGAATTCCGATGTTTGCGAGTTAAGGTACTTCGGGGTGTGCTAGGACGATGAAATCTTTCTTGAACATTAGAGACTTGACATGATTGGCTCAGAAATAGTCAGTTCCCCAGCCGGCCATCGGGGGGGGGGGGGGGAGTGGAGGGAGGAGTTATCCCGGAATCTTGAGGTATGTATAATTTCTGAACGTTTGATTGAATCTTAATGAAACTTAATATTTGGAAAGACCTCGTGTCTTAAATATCCTATTTAAACTCCGGACCTGATCCCATGAATGTTGGGGGAGGGGTGGAAGGGAGAACCGAAAATCTTGTGACACGATTAGAGTGGAGCGATCGGGAACGGGCTCGGGCATTGTGAGGAGTTGGGGCGTGGTCCGGAATTTCGGTGATCGCGAATTAAGGTACTTCTAGATGTGCTAGGACGATCAAACTTGGCTTGGACATTAGAGACTTGACAAGATTGGCTTAGAAATTGTGACTTCTCAGATCCTACCACCGCTTAAAGTACTAATCCTAACCGCAAAGTAAAAAAAAAAACGTTTAAGCAAAATATAGATTTTCATCAATCACCGTGAGCCCATGATAATTTTTGCCTCAAGGTTTTTGCTCAAAAAATAATTTTTAGCATCCTTAAAGTGTGTAACTTAAACAAAAACTAAAAAAAAAATCCTTTTGACCAAACTATGTGTATTCATGATCCCCTTACAAGTGAATTCCTTAAAGTACAAACAATAATTTTGAGCAAAATATACATTTTCATGATCCCGATGAGCTTATCATCATTTGTGCTTGAAGAGTGTTCATTGCAGATGCAAAAATAAAATAGTTTTCGCAAACGATAGATTGTCGTGTTTTCGAAGGACCCCTGATCATTCTTATCTCAGCGGTTTTGCTTACAAATGATCACAACAAACACACGAATTGACCAATTCCTACTTTTATCCTCTGGCCCAGCCTTGCAAGTGCCATATGAGCTACCACCTCCTGTTGACTTGCATCCATTGCGGCATAAACGAAGAGACGAATATTCGTTTTGTTTCAAGGTTGCTCAGCCTGAACAAGCCAACGGCCAGATGCATTTAACTCTTTAAAGCACACCTCGCACTGTTTACTGTTTTTGTAATCCCACATGTATTAGATCCTTATTTACTATAATACTAGGTTCTGCTTTTGAAGGACCCCTCTTGCTTATTCTGCCTTTCACATTATCCCTAGCTCCCTTATGGGATTATAAAATTATAAAACGTTCGCTTTTCGCCATCGTTTCGTTTTTTACCTGCGACTTATGGAGGGGTTGGAACGGAACTGGAAGGTTGGAACGGTCAGCGTAGTAACTTTTTATGAGGTTGGAACGAAAATAGTAACTAATAGTTACTATTGTTAGAAGGGCGGAACACGCTCTTCGTCATTCTAAAGCACAACTCTTACTAGAAAGGATATTTTCCCTATAAAATGAATCAGAAAAAACGTTTTTGAAAATACCTGAAACTAGCGATTCTCTTGTTAGCGCTTGTCGATTATATCCAGCCTTCCTGCGCTCTGACGCGGCGGCTGGGCGCGAAAGATTTTAAAACTGAAGGCGCCTTGGTTAAAAAGTGGGAAAAATAAGCAAATAAAAGAATTAACAAACAGAAGATTATCACCTCCTTATGTGTGAAAGAGTTATCATCGGACAATGAAGATTCCGGCAAACCTTTTGTTGGGGGACGGGAAAACTCGACAAGTCCGAAAAAGTGCTAAAAATTCGTAGTTACGAAAGGAAACAATGGAGAAAGGTGGGGATTTTAGAAGCTTATAATTCCATATGGGAGCTAAGTATATTATAAAAGGCAGAATAGAATAGAATAGAATAGTGTTTATTTAGCCTCAAAGGGCCATACACAGATTTTTATAAACACGGCATACAAGTATATTAATGCATTGAAAACGCAACTATCCTAGGACACATACATAAATTATCTTCTATTTAGATTCCCACTCACATAATCTACCACCGTTTTAATAACGTTTTCTCTAGTCGATGTCAATATACCAGGGAAGAGCAGCCCTCCCCCAAAGTGATCCGGTAGAGGAGACTCCTGGCACTGCCCTAGGAGGTGGGCAACATTGTCCTCTCCAACAAGACAAATCGGACACCTGTAGCAAGAGGGGTCCTTTAAACGTTTGAACTGTTGTTTCTGTTTCAGAAGTTCCCGTACCCTGCTGCCTTGAGAGAGCATATGCTCGTCCACGAGACCCAGACAGAACTCATGTGTACGATGTGTGACGTATTTTTCCAAAATGCCCTTAGTCTACGGAGGCACATGAAGGACAAACATAGAACGGGTAACAACATTAAGTGTCCAAAGTGAGTACTTGTCGTCAGAGGCGTTACTAGCCAAAATGTTTTTTTTTTTGGGGGGGGGGACAAGATTATTACTGACTGCCTGGTCATTTTTACCGACTGCTTTGGCAGAAGAAACGACTGTTTTCAAGAAAAAACGCCTATTTGGACGAAAAGTCGACTGATTTTTAGAAAAACCGACTGTTTTTAAGAAAAAATCGACCATTTCTCTAAACGACTGTTTCCAAGAAAAAAAACGGACTATTTTTACCAAAATAGCGGCGCTTCGCGCTGACTCGGCTATTTATTACACACTGGCTGACAACATTGATCGACTGATTTTAAGAAAAATGACTGTTTTTAAGAAAAAATCGACCATTTCTTCAAAACGACCCCCCCCCCCCCCTAACGTGGCGCCCCTGCTTGTCGTATGTAAACAAACAAGTCCACGAGAACCCACCCCTTTTTGGAGGTTGAGAAATTAATGAAAATAAGAGAAACAGGCCACAAACATTTTTTTCAGAAATCTTCATCGAGAGAATAGCGGCATGAACTCCGTTTGACGAAAATAAGCAGCTAAGGGGCCATCGTTTCAAAATTGTTCATTCAAGCTTTAACAAGAATGTCGGTCATTGGGCATTTGTGAACAGACTGGCCGCGCCGGAGATGTGGAACTTCCTACCAGAACGATGTACACTGTAAAAAAAAAATTTTGCAGGATTTGCTACTGGGATTAATCTTGTCTCTATTGAGATAAGATTATCTCTAATTTGAATTAATCTTATCCCACTAGAGATAAGATTAATCCCAGTAGCAAATACTGCAGTTAACTTTAATCCGTACTCGGAGAAACTTTTTACGGTGTACTTGGTGCAGCGACGGTCAAATGAATTCAAAAAAGTTTCGGATAACAAAATTTATCTTAAAGGAGTTCGTTTTTTTGTGAAGTAAGAGGCGTGAAAGTCTTTATTACTATTATAATAATAATAATAATACAAAGCAAGAGAAAAGGTTTTCGCCTCTAAATAACTCTGAGAAATTTTGAGTAGTCGAACTGATCAGAGTTTAAAGCCCCATCAACAATGCACTTGACACTACTGATCGATTCAGAATTAACCGCATCTTGGGTAAGGCTGTTCCAAGGATCAACAATTCTGTTGCCAAAAACCTCACTTAAAAACGTCCTTGTGGAATCTTGATTTTGCAAGCTTGTACGCATTATATTTGTTTATTTATTTCATTTATGTCTGCCTGGACCTAAGGCTCATGGGACCTCCGCTTCAAACTCGGTGGGTGGTTGAGATTTGTCGAACTCTCGAAGGCTTGTCTCTGTCTGGACGGAAATTGATTGGAACCTTCAATCCCTCTGCACCGGTATTTGCTGCACCGCTACCATATGATTGCGAGATTATTTTCGCCAACTTCTATGGGAAGTTGAACGGAAGAATTCGATTTGTGGAGCATGCAAGGGGTAGCAGTAGTCTTGGAGACTCTGTGCAGGTAGGCTATAGTGTGCGATTATATTCAGCCAATAACAGTATAGCTAGGTACCCCTAGGGTGCGAATACTCTTGATGACTAACTCTTCTTGCCGATGCAAAATCTCCCTGTACCTAGCGGAAGAGCCGGAAGCAGTTCACAGCTGCTCCCAGACATCGCCGTGATTGGTTAACACAGGATTGAGTTGTTGAGTTTGAGTCGTTAGTGCTACGTTTTCTCGTTCTTCCCGAGGATCACTGGCGTGTTTTGGACTTAGTCATATAGAGTATTCGCGTTCGCTATGTGGATTTGACGTCTCAAGCAGAAAAATCCGCTTCGTCAGGCCACAGAATTTTTAACTTTAACTTTTCAATTAAACTCCCAATGTGTCCCCATTAAAGGGGAAGTCCTGGATTTATATGCAACTTGTTTCGTAGGTGTACTCAGCTATTTCGTTACGAAGCTGCGTGCAGGATCCACATAATGGCAGTACATCTACAAATTAAGCCCTACCAGTGCAGCACCTGTTTGGTGGAATATAGTAAGCACCAGTATATCAGAGACCACCTTAAACGAATCCACCAAATCGATATTGCAGACAGTGTGACTGAAATGCCTTACATTCTGAAAAGCTTTGACAGTGTGGACTTCTTAGGGCTTGAACCCTTGTTTTTGACGTCTCGAGCGGAAGAAACACCGGAAAACGGCCGGATTTCGGAAAATATGCCGTGCAGGGGTGTATTTGTGGATGAGGACGGTGAGAGCGAGGATTCGATGGGAAGTGAGGATTTCTACGCGAATTTAGTGCCGGATGTGATAATTAATGAGGTCTAAGTTGCAAGCCAAAATTTAGGGAGTTGAGCATACCAATCCGGAATGACAGAAGGATCCAAAGTAGATTTGGTTCTTGTCTGCACTCAGGTAATTTCTGTCGGATGTGTGTGTTCTTAGAGGACCGGAATTCGGCCGGATTTCGGAAAACGTTAATCTCGTGCGTGTATTTGTGAATCAGAATTATTAGAAGTGACGATTCGACGTGAATTTAATGCCGGTTGTGATAAGTGAGGAAGGAAGGAAGGTACTGGAAATTCGAAAATAGAGGATTCACGTCAGGTCCGACGAGAATTGAACGGAGAAATTTTCATTGTCCGGACCATAGAAGATTCCAAGTCTTGTCCTCAGACCACCCTATCGCATTTTTCAGTTCAGTAGTCATCGGAAGATATCCGGAGAATGACCGGATTCCTTAAAAAGGAGAATTCAAAATTTAAGGCGAAATTTGAGGAGTGAGGATTTAAGGTTCCCGCAGACGAGGATTGAGTAAATAAATTTTTGCTGTCCGGACCATAGAAGATTTCAGGTTCTTGTCCTTAGATCACCCTATCGCATTTTTAAGTTCTACATTTGTAAGTTCTGCCCAAATCGAAAGTTATCCGTGAAAACGGACGGATTCTGGAAAGTTGGTCGAATGGGGATATATTTCTGGACAAAAACGGTTGCGAGTGCGAGGATTTCGTCGGAAGTGAGGATTTCTACTCTAATGTATGGCCGGATGTGATAATTAATGAGCTGTCAGTAGCCTAAATACTCGGTCCGACGGTGCGTCGAAAAGAGACGACTCAAAATTTCCGATTCTGTCCTCGGGTCATCTGTTCAGATGTGTGAATTCATCGTGTATGTTTGGTTCCACATATTGCCAACCCTTCGACTTGTTTCTTTATAAAAAAAAAACTGTATTTTTGTGAGAGATTTCTGCAATTTAGATCTGCTATTTAACTATGTACCTTTACATCATTCCAATTAGCGCTGAGTCCTCTTTTGTACTGAAGAGAAATTCCTATACAGAAGGGCGTTTCCCTGTTTAAGAAATTGTCACTTGTTCTACAGAGCTTTAGAGGCGTATTCTCGCCGTTCCCCGAGGACTCCACTTTAGAAGTCCCCGCGTTTTTGTTTGTCCCGGCGACTCACTCCGTATTCTCGCGAGTCCCGACGGACGGGGAATGCTCCGATTATAATCACCATCATCAAAAAGACTCCCTTTCATATTCGGAGGGGAATCAATTTTTGCTGGTGTTGGTGCAATGTAAAATTAATTGAAAACAATCACAAGAAATAAAACCAAAAATAAAGTGGATCAGACTAATTTCATCAACTGCATATTTTTATTTTCGAACGAAATCGATCTTGGAAGCATTCCCCGTGTTCTGTTTTTTTTTCCATACGCGGAGCCCACGTGGAGTGGCTCCCACTATTCTCGCCGTTCCCTTCGATTCCCCGAGGAGCCCTCTAGGAACGGCGAGAATACGCCTTAGGTCTCACTGTATTGTCTTTGATCGCTGTTGTGTCTCAGTACTAACCTTTCTGCCGTTTTCTGCGAGTCTCTCTTGTATCTTACGTTAGTTGGAATTCCGGTAGCATGGACTATTTCTCGGTTTTATTTTTAATTTTATATTTGTTGTTGTTTCGGGCGACGTTTTATCATTTTTGGATTCACGGTTTTCGGTCTTTAATATAAAGTGGATGAGAGAAGGTGAACTTTATTGTATTACGCGTCATAGATAGATAGATAGATATTAAAGGTTAACTTCAGACATCGAGGTTGGTATCGGAAAATAACTCCGAGACGGTCATTGAAAATAACCGATCCGAGCCGAAGGTTGTCATCGAGGTTGTCATTCAGATATCAACCGAGATGGAGGTGTGTTAACTGTTATAACTTTTTCGAACAGAAATCATCTCTGAAGGATGGTGAGACTTAAATCATCCTCTCCGGAGGCTGATATGACTTATAACATCCTCTATGGAGGCTGCTATGACTCATATCATCCTCTTCGGAGGCTGATTGACTTATAACATCCTCTCTGGAGGCTGATATGACTTATAACATCCTCTCTGGAAGCTGATATGACTTATATCATCCTCTCATATCTATTGCTAACTTTCTGTGCAAAGATTATCGTAAAATAACTGACCGTGGGTCATAGGAGGATATGCATTACTGTTCGAAAAAAGTTACAGATAGATATTTAATGCATAAAAGCCAACTAAGGCCATCGCACAACAAAATAAAAAATATATAACAACAAGAACACTATATTTAAATTTACAGGGATATGCAATTTTCCCTGTGTGCTAACCCTATCCGTAGGAACAACAACAGACAGCACGATGGAGCATAAGGTAAAAAGATAAAGAAGAACAAACAATATATCGTACATCAAACCTACACTAAAAACAGAAAAGTTTCCCACGGATCAGGGAAGGGTAGTCCGACAACTGAACTGCAATTTTCCGGCAAGTAATGGCTCCTTAATCCCGGAGCGAAGAACAAGATGTGTATTATGAAAAAGGACTCAAAATTGCTAAGTCAGCTACGGTATTTTTCAGCGATAATCTTGGCCCTCTTGGAAAGGGTCCTCTTCAGGCTGTACCTGGAAGAAAGTAGTCTGTACTATATAAATTAAAGTTTAACCGAAAAGGAAAAGACCCGACCGTCTAGTTACACATCACGTATTCACTTAAATAGGCCCGAAAACCCAATAAAACTGTGTTTCTCCGTTTGTCCGCTGTCCGCAGATTATGGATTTCCTCGAATGAACTTAAATCTTTAGAAGATGATGACATTCAGACTCCAAGCTCTTCTCTACAACAAAACGAAAGTCAATCCAAATGCAGAAAAATCTCTAAATCTCTCGAAAGCCCAATAAAACTGTGTTTCTCGTTTGTCCGCTGTCCGCAGATTATGGATTTCATCGAATGAACTTAAATCTTTAGAAGATGATGAAATTCAGACCCCAAGCTCTTCTCTACAACAGAACGAAAGTCAATCCGAATGCAGAAAAATCTCTACCTGACCAACGACCCAATCGAGCAGCAAAAACAGCAGCCCTGTCCAAAATGAAATTACAGTAACCTTTTTAACTCCAAGCAAGTCTCACGAAGGAATTAGCTAGAATCTTTAGTTTTTGTTTCCCACAAGTTCATTTTTCAAACTTGAGCGGTTTTGAGCCTGAAGAGGACCCTTGCCAAGAACGGCCGAAATATAGCTCCAATAAAATTCAGCTGACGTATCCGTTTTGCACGATCAAATCCTTTAGAATTTGTGGTACCTCTATGCGCATGTCCGTCTCTGCTTGAAATGTTTCCCAGCTACAAAGGTAAGCCATTGCCTAAAACTGTCTGATTCCTTGCAAGCTTCACGTCATTCTCCTCCATTTTTTCGCGGGGAAATTCCACGCTTAACGTCTCCTGCAAAGGCAGGACTGTTTTGAAATTCGAAATCTCTGCGTCTGGATGAATTTGGGGTTGTCGTGCAAGGAGCGCACATTCTGAACGTCATTACTAGAGGCTCGGATGAAGAGATACAAAATCCCTTAGACGAGTCAAAATGTTTCAGTGTGTTTAAGTATCATATCTAAAAATAGGCTGACTTTTCAGTTAAACTTTAAGTTTCTAGCTACTATAAGTATCTCTTTTTGGGAATTAACTATTAGACATTGCTGTAAGGGGAAATACTAGTGCCCAGATTTCATTCAGCCTGAAGCCAAGAAGGGCCGAAATGCCGCAGAAGAATGTCCAACTGTCTTAGCCATTTTGATTTGTTTTTGGGATCCCAAAACGTAAGTGGACGGATACCTATGACTTCGCAAAAGTTGTCCGTCCGTCCGTCTGTGAGCACGATAACTCTCGAAGGGAACGATAGATTTTGATGAAAACTTGGTGTGAGTATTCTTTGGGTCAAGGAACAGGTCGTGCACCAAGGAGGACGATTTTGAAATCTAGGGGGGAATGGCTGCCCCCTCCTCCCCCCCCCCCAAAAAAAGGATATGGTGCCGCTGGTTCACTTTCCTAAACAACTACTTGACTTACTTACTTTGGCTTAAGTCCCATCCGGCCTTGGTAGCCGTCTCGGGGCCTCTCCCCTGACGAGCGTATATATGTGTCGGGTGTACTGCTCTCTGTTTTGGGCTGTTTCGTTCTGAGAAGACTGCACTGTAAAAAGTTTCCCCGAGTAAGGATTAAAGTTAACTGCAGTATTTGCCACTGGGATTAATCTTATCTCTTTCAAGATAAGGTTAATCCGAATTAGAGATAAGATTGTCTTTTTAGAGACAAGACTAATCCCAGTAGCAAATACTGCAAGATTTTTTTTTTTACAGTGTAGGAAGGTGGTAGTTGGGAAAGTTCTGCTTAACGCTTGGGAGGGCGACGACGGGAGCGAGAACCTTAATTGACCGTCGAAAGCAATTTTCGGAAGTTGGGCATTAGACATACGTTGAAGGTGGCTTCTGTTTATATTTTCCATCATCTAATCATAAACAATGTCCAAACACGAAAGTCAGCTGCGATATCCGGCAGCAACATTTGGGCCCTTCTTGGCAAGAATCCTCGTCAGGCTGTCAGGCAGAAATGAACCTAGAATCAAGCAGAGGTTCATCGCAATCAATGCAGGTTCTTTTCTCTCAGCAGTAGTCTGACGAGGACCCTAGCCAAGAAGGGCCGGAATATCGGTGAGGAACATCGTAGCCGACTTTTCCGTTTTCAGACATTGTTCGGTGTATGTTTCCCAGTCAGCTTGGGTTGAAGGAGTGTTTATCACCGTCTACTCTCCCAACAATTTTACAATTGTGTAATTTGTAGAATTCAAAATACCGGGGAATAAAGCACTGTTAAAGCACAACTCTTACTGGAAATGATATTTTCCCTATAAAATGGATCAGAAAAAACGTTTTCGAAAAGACCATTACTTCCCGCCTGAAACTAGCGATTTCCTTGTTAGCGCTTGCCGATTGTATCCAGCCTTCCTGCTCTCCGACGCGGCGGCTGTGCGCAAAAGATTTGAAAACTGAACGTGCCTTGGTTAAAGTTTAACTGAAAAGGGCAGCGATGGGACAGTCTTGTTACCCCTCACTCATTCACTTAAAGAGGCTTGAAGACCCCGATGAAAATGCGTTACTTCGTTGCTCCGCCATTGACGAATAATCAGTTTTCTGATAGTGGAATTTCCCTCTCAGATTTGTGATACTACCTGTGTCGCATGCTTGACGGAAAAGATTTATGAAATTTCTTTGTTCAGGCACTAAGCAGTGTTCACCAAGCTTATCATCGCCCACTGAACAGCCGCGTTTGTGTTCAGATTCAAAAAATTCCGCGTCATAGTAGAATTTGCGCTGTGGGGACAGCCGTAGATATTCTGAACCTCACCACGAGAGCAGATGTGGAAAATCAAAAAAATCTCTTAGCAGAATCCGAATAACTCATTGGATTCAACTAAATGATACAAAAATAAGTTTGCTTTTCAGTTAAACTTTAAAAAGTTGGAAAACTAAGCAAATAAAAACAGAAGATAGTCACATCCTTACGTGTGAAACAGTTGTCAGCAGACAAGTAAGATTCCGGCAAACTTTTCGTTGGGTGACGGGAAAACTCGGCAAGGCCGACAAACGCTAAAATTCGTGGTTACGGAACGAAACAATGGAGAAAGGTGGGGATTTTAGAAGCTTATAATTCCATATGGGAGCTAAGTATATTATAAAAGGTAGAATAAGCAAGAGGGGTCCTTTAATATAGCACTGAGATACGCACTGTCCATGACCTGACCTAGGAAGGGGGAATCGGGGCACTCCCCTAGAATGTGCGCTGCATTATCTTCCCGAATCAATCAAAGCGGACAACTCGCTACCCTAGTTCAGAAATGGCCAAATCAAGACTATCGTATGCCTAAAATCTTTGAAAACGACACATCAGCGCTTCTTAGCGTCAAATTTAACGAGAAATGAGAATGTGAATCTAACTTCAACTAACACCACTAGATTATGCTCTTTACTGTTGATAAATGTTTATAACCAAACAAACGTAAGCAAATCAAACGTCCTAAATTCAATGCAAAGTTTTCTCCTGGAAACTTAACTTGTTCGACATACGATAGTATTGTTTTGGGGGTCTTTGGACATGCGCTAGTTTTGAACTAGAGGCGAATTCTCGTTGTTCCCCGAGGACTCCACTTGAGGAGTCCCCGCGTTTTTGTTTGGCGATTCCCCACGGACGGGGAATGCTCCGACTATTATCACCATCATCAAAAAGGACTCCCTTTCAGATTCGGAGGGGAATCAGATTTTGCTGGTGTTGGTGCAATGTAAAATTAGTTAAAAACAGTCAGAATAAACAAAACCAAAAGTAAAGTGGATCCACACTAATTTCGTCAATTGCATAATTTTTTTGGACAAAATCCATTTTGGAAGCATTCCCCAAGTTCTCGCTGTTTCTGTACGCGGAGTCCGCGTGGAGTCCGCTTTTCTCACCGTTCCCTTCGATTCCCCTAGGAGTCCTCGGGGAACGGCGAGAATACGCCTTAGGGTAGCGAACTGTAGTCTAATGGATGAGTCAGATGAGTCCTGCGTCGTTATTTTTCGCCACTATCTCCTGGTGCCGGAAGTGGGTAGTTTGCGCGCGAGCTGTCCTCCTTCGATATGGTAGCTGTGTCTCAGGCTCTCGGTATCGTACCCCGATTCCCCGTGGCAACCATGGTAGGCGCATAACCTACCATCGACAGGCGGTAAGGCAGACATTTGAAAGATGCTTCGCCGGTGCTGGACCATATATATATGTAGCCTGTATATATATGCCAAATGCACATTGGAGACAGTGAGTAAAAGTAAATAAGGAAAAAAAGCACAAACATGAAGAAAGAACATGAACACGAACACGACATGAAGAAAGACAGCTAACGTCGGCAAGGGAGACATTTGAAAGATGTTTCGCCGGTGCTAGACCATATATATATATATATATATATACAAATGTACATTGGAGACAGCGGAGTAAAAGTAAACAAGGAAAAATAGCACAAAGAAAAATCAACATGAAGAATGACAGTTTACCAATTTACGTCGATAAGGCAGACATTTGAAAGATGCTTCGCCGGTGCTAGACAATATATTTATATGTATCAGAGCTGCAGCGAGTCCAGCATGTCCGAGTTCTTGAAAAAGGTCTATGAGTCCGAGTCCACAACTCAGGCGGACGGACAGCTCCGTGAAATACGAGTCCGAGTCCTTGGAAAAAGCGTCTCGAGACGAGTCCGAGTCCACCAGCTTTGATATATTTATATGCCAAATGCACATTTTAGACAGTGGAGTAAAAGTAAACAAGGAAAAATAGCACAAAGAAAAATCAACATGAAGAAAGGCAATTTACGTCGATAAGGCAGACATTTGAAAGATGCTTCGCCAGTGCTAGACTAAATATATATATATATATATATACATAAATATATGCCAAATGTACGTTGGAGACATTGGAGTAAAAGTAAACAAGGAAAGATAGCACAAAGAAATATCGACATGAAGAAAGACAATTTACAGTGAATTTTTCTAAATGGGTCTAAGAAATTCGTGACAAAAATCGTGTTGACGATAAGTTGGATGATGTGATGTTCACTTCGCCGGTGCTAGACCATATATATGTGTATATATATGCCAAATGCACATCGGGGACAGCGGAGGAAAAGTAAACAAGGAAAAATAGCACAAAGAAAAATAAAATGAAGAAAATGGGTCAAAGAAATTCGTGAAAAACATGGTGTTGCGATGATAAGTTGGATTATGTGATGTTCATAGTAGAGGCGACGACGCTCTCCATTGACCGAATGCCATCTTGGATTCCGAACTTCCGTTGTTGCGACAGACTAGGGAGATGCGTTACAAATTTGTAGATCTTTTCACTGTTTGTTTAAATCGATTTTAGAAGATTTTCGACCAAATTGATAGTGACGAGGATATTTCCTTTTTAGAGAAATTTCCAACTTAAGTATTTGTTTAATTATACTATTTGACCTCTCCATCGCCAGTAATCAGGACAGAAATAGACTTAAGCATATGTCAATAGTCGCTAATTTTTGTTGATTTAGACGATAAAACTATTGTTGACTCTTCAATCAGGAAGAGTCAATACTCTAATCTTTTCCTTACTCAATCGAACAGATATCTGCTTAGGTTAAGTCAGTTGGTCTCAAGTGGACTGGGACCAATCCGGAAGAAAATGTTTTACGCGCTTTTAGTTTTAGCGATTTCTGTATGCGTCGGAGCCCAGCGGGGATATACCGATGAAGAGCTGCTGTATGATGTCTTCCCTGCTGACTTCAAGTGGGCCTGTGCGACTTCAGCTTACCAGATTGAAGGAGCGTGGAACGAAGATGGTAAGCTTTGCTGCAAAACTTCACGTTGCCCAGGCAACGTAAATTTAGTTTCTTTATCGTTAGAAGTAATTAACTAGCTTCTTCCTAACTTAACCTACCAGCCCGATGAAAAATTTGTATTATTATTATTATTATTATTATTTATTTGAATCCTTCAAAACTGAAGAGTAATGTATAAAAAGGAACAACAGCATGTCAGTCAAACTCACACACACTTACATACTAATAAACAGCTGACCTAAAGACAAATTAGCCTACTAAATATACAACGAAGTACATGGAAAAAAACAAAGCTCAAAATAAACCAACTATTCAGGGCGCTTTTTTACTAATCATGGCGCTTTTTTACTAGCCTGCGTAGTAGTATGGTAGTAGTACGAAAACGTTGCATGTAATACTATGTAATAGCAAAGAAGACTATCATTTAATGTGCCTCAAACTGGTCCAATCTTATGTAGTAGTATCCAGTAGCATCCTGTCTTGCCATAGTAACATCCAGTCTTGCTAATAGTACCATATAGTAGTATGCAGTAACACAGTAGCCTTCAAGTAGAAGCATGTAGTAGCATCGTTAGTACTGCATGCAACTTTTTCGTACTATTTCATAGTACTATTTTGAGATAAATTTTTCATCGGGAGGTAATCTAGTTTTTCTCTCGAGTTCAAAGGCATTAGCAAATCATCGAAAATAAACCAATTCAGAACACAGGGCTGCCACAAAGTCCCTAAATCAGTGTTAGGTCCCTAAATCAGTTCTCAGGTCCTATTATAGTTTTTCATGACCAAAACTGTTATATTTAACTGAAGTATCTTAGCGCAATGTAATGGAAGCCACACTGTAAAAAGTTTCTCCTTTATCGGACTTTACTAGTTGTGCATCACCGATTTCGACATTTTTATTCCTAATTCCGATAATTAAGATCTGAATTCAGAGAGTTATAATCCGATGCAGGATTAAAACGCTAGAAGGCAAAATACTGCAGAGTAGACAGAGTACACTGTAAACAAAATCTCGCAGTATTTGCTACTGGTATTAATCTTGTTTTTATTGAGATAAGATTATCCCTAATTTGGATTAATTTTATCCCAATAGAGATAAGATTAATCCCAGTAGCATATACTGCATCCTTATTCGGAGAAACTTTTTACAGTGTATAGTGCAGTATTTTGCATTCTAGCATTTTTATCTTGCATGGGATTACAACTCTCCAAATTCAAATTTTAATTCTCCGAATTAGGAGCAAAAATGTCCGAAATCGGTGACGCACACAACTACTGAAGTCCGATAAAGGAGACTTTTTACAGTGCACTTTGCAAAGTATGGTGAACAGTTTTGGTGTGTGGGAATAACTGCCAACCTTCTTGGTTGTAAACATTATCCTTAAGGCTACAGCTTTACTCATTAATTGAAGGAGACTACAAGCAAAAAGGATTGACACCCTGTGCCTCTGAATTCATCTAGGATTTGTTGTTCCTATTTCGAAGAAGAGTCAATTTGATTCGTCATCTTATTGTTTTATCTATATTGGCTTTAATTTGCTACAAGAGGCTGACTGCAATCAAATAAACGAAACCATAGTAAACAAAAGTGCATCTTAAAAATAAGTATCACACATAGTGCTCCAGCCTTTATTTTGGGATCCTAAAACGTAAGTGGAGGAATGCCTGTGACATCGCAAAAGTTGTCCGTTCGTCCATCCGTCCGTCTATAAGCACGATAACTCTCGAAGGGAGTGAGATATTTTGATGAAACTTGGTGTGAGAATTCTTTTGATCAAGAGTAAGGTCAAGTTTGTAGAAGAGCTTTGTAGCCCTATATTTAGGGGGGGGGGGTTAAATTAAAGGGCAAGCAAAATGTTTGTAAACAGCTAATTTGATAGTCGATTATGGGGTACACGATGGTGAAAACCATGTTTTTGCCGGACAAGTAGTTATCCCAGAATTTCGCCCGGGATCCGGCCAAAACCGGAAATTTTTTTAAAAGCAAAAATTTTATTTGAAGTTGATCAGATGTTCGATTTGGTGGTAGAAAGACACACGATTGTTGAAACCCTTTTCTCGCCTGACAAGTAGTTCTCCCGGAATCCGACCAAATCCGGAAATTTTTTAAAAGCGAATGTCTTATTTGTAGATGATTAGATTCCGATTTAGGGGTAAGAAGAGATGCTGAATCCTTATATGACAATCGTGTTTACCCGGACGCATAGTTCGCTCGGAATCCGGCTGAAACCGGATAATGTGTCATAAGTTAAAGCTTTATTTGAAGTTGATTAGATGTTCGCAACAGGGGTAAGGAGATACGGTGAATTCGTTTTTGGGCTTTGTTATTTTGCCGGATAAGTAGTTCCCGAAAGTTTCGATCAGTTTCGTCAAAACAAATGTGACTCATAGGGGTAAACACACATGCTGAATCCATATCTGAACTTGGTTTTCCCAGATGATTAGCTATTCGGCCTTAATCTGTTTCTGAATTTTTGTAGTAAAAATGCTTAAGGAGTCTGGAGGAGACAGGACCAAATTGTCTGGATGAGATATTAAATTTTTCGGATCCCATCGAAACCTTTAGTCTTGTTTAAACTGTTGCTTCAATCCATCTGAAATGTTATGCTACTGATAGGTGCACGACTAACTAGCTAGCCCAGTTAGGGGGAGGGAACCTGACCGAGCCAAACATAGCCTATTTCCGAGCTGTACCGAAGGTTGTTTCGTATTTCCTTTACAGTTAAAAGAGTTAACAGTCAAGTTCTTTACAGTTGAGCGTTGACTCGAACTCTTCTCTGCGATGAAGCTGTAGAACTTCTCAAATCTTTAAAATGTGTATTTTTCTTTTATGTTCAAAAGAAATACTATGCTATATTTGCGACGGAAAATTTAGAAACTTGCCATTCAAGTTCATGTTTCATAAGCCTAAAAAAAGAGATTTGTTCCTTCCGCTTGCCTCTGAAACCTCTGAAACACATGAAACATCAAACATGAAACTCTTGCCAACTTGCCAAACAAACGACGATCTTGCTCATTGCAAGATTCTCGAATCGACAATCCAGGCACGAATCCGGATTGTCAGATTGACACAGAAAACGGTTTTTCATAATCTGGATTGTCAGAGAAAACGTATTTTCTAGAATCCGGATTGTGAATCGTCAATCTGGATTGTCACGGAAAAACGCCTCTACAAGCGCAAATAATGTGAGAAGCTAAGATTGTGGCGCGAAGCTGCCAAAATTTGAACTTCCTGTCAAGACCTGTCATTCTGCTTGTATTGACCGCCTAAAAAAATAGAGGGACTTTACTAGATATATCTATCTTACAAAGTAAACTTTTGCTTAAGGGCAGGGTACAGACTTGGACGACAAGGATACGCTGAGCTGAAACAGCTAAAAACTTTATTAGATCTTTAAATTCAATTCAAACATTTTATTGACCCCCAAGATCCGGGAGTATAAAATTAAGTAAATACAAACAAATTTGCCCAACATGTAATACTACAAAAAACAATCTGGCCAAAGAATACTAAATACACAAGAAAATAAAATTATACGCACGCGTTAAACTATATTAACTCTGTAACCGCTTTAACTCTTTCCCCCGAAGTTCGGCCGGAATCTAGTGAAAACCGGAAATTAGGCTTTAGACTTTTACTGTATTTGCTTGATTGTTTCAGCAGACTAGCTTAGTTCTATCAGAAAGCTTGAAATTTGGTAGAGAAAACATTTCGTGACCGGGTTGTTGGATATTCTATTTCATACCCATTGTTTATCTCATAGGAAAGGGTATGAGCATTTGGGACGAATTCGCGATGAAGCCCGGAA
Organism: Branchinecta sandiegonensis; assembly: GCA_030848855.1. Taxonomy (NCBI): domain Eukaryota; kingdom Metazoa; phylum Arthropoda; class Branchiopoda; order Anostraca; family Branchinectidae; genus Branchinecta; species Branchinecta sandiegonensis. The sequence continues at coordinate 9,772,845 of JAUPMV010000014.1, read as the reverse complement.
ACATCCTAGATGGTTCTGATGGTAAAATCGCCTGCGATAGCTACCATAAGTACCCTGAGGATGTGCAGCTACTGAAGAACCTTGGCGTTAAGCAGTATCGATTCAGGTAAAGTAAAAATTCATATACTCCAACCCTGATAAATACATGTGTCCCCACTTACAGACACAACTATGAATAAGCGAAAAGAGAACCCCGAACCGGCTCCGGCTAATCTCCCCCCACCCCCTGGTGGAATCCCCCCGGTACGAAAAACAAGAGCTGGAATCTCATATGGCACTTGCAAGGCTGGGTCAGAGGATTAAAGTAGGAATTTGTTAATTCGGGGGTTTGTTGTGATCATTTTTAAGCAAAACCGTTGAGATAAAAATGGTCACGGGTCCTTGGAAATCACGAGAATGTTGCCCTTGAGGCAAAAATAAACCCTTGGGGATCATGAATCATCATGTCAGCATCAGTCATCAATAAATCATGAAAGTATTTTTTTACTTTTTGGTTAAGAAACGCACTTTAAAACGAATGTACACCAAGTGGCGCGTGCCGCGGTTCCGTGCCGGTGCCGCGTTTTTTTTTTAATTAAAATATTTTTATAAACCATGATTTCTGATGTAAATGTAAACAAATTTCATCAGATATTGGCCAACAATGAAGCAAGTCTACAATGTTCATGAGCTTGGGTTGAATACAAGAGCTAGAAGCTCATATGGTACTTGCAAGGCTGGGTCAGAGGAATACCCTTGAAAAAAGAACGGTTTCTGCCGTTGCCGAGCCGGTGCCGTGCCGCGGTGCCGTGCCGGTGCCAAGCCGGTGCCGCATTTTTTTTTTTTTTTTTTATTAAAATATTGTGATAAACCATGATTTCTGATGTACATGTAAACAAATTTCATCAGATATTGGCCGAGAATGAAGCAAGTCTACATTGCTCATGAGCTTGGGTTGAATACAAGAGCTAGAAGCTCATATGGTACTTGCAAGGCTGGGTCAGAGGATGAAATCTAGGAATTTGTAAATTCTTATATTTCTTGTGTTTAATTATAAGCGATACCCTTGAAATAAGAATGGTCGTGGGCTCATGGAAATCAAGAGAATGATCTGGTGAAAAGATATTTTATTTTTGCACTTTAAGGGCACTAGAAATTCATCTGAAAGCAAAAGACTTTAGGCAAAAGTGATTATGGTCTCATTGGGATCACGAAGTTTTATATTTTGCTCAAACTAATGCAACCTATAATACTAATGCAACCTACTTCCGTAATCACTACATATATTTCTAAACCCGGATACCCGCGTTTCGTGCGGTAGATTCTAGCACCTCTAACAAAACCTCGCTGATTCTCTCACTTGCCGTGTTTTGCTACCTTCGATGTGTATCACGCTGTCGAGACGGTTGCGCGACGGTTGTCTGCGAGAAGTTTTTCCATCAGGAAAACTGGTTATGTAAATTGTTTCCCTGTTTCGCTACAAGTCAAAAGGCTTAAAACAGCCAAAACAGTTGATATCGATAGATCGATTAATCGGACCAAATATCGATATCGAAACGTAAATATCGATATCGAATACGATATTTGTTCATTCGTAATTATTGTTAATAATCCAACCTAACCTACACTTACATATCCGAAATTGGAGCAATATGTTTTCCCTAATTCATTTCTTATTTATTCGGAGTTTGAAATGATCCAAGATGCTATTTAACGAAAATTTTGTTCTTAGATTTTGGCGAAACGAGACCTATCCTATAACGAAACATGGTAAGCAAATATCAATATCGATTATCGAATATCGAAAGTGAAAATATCGATATATCTATTACTGAATATCGAAAGCGAAAATATCCTATAACGAAACATGGTAAGCAAATATCAATATCGATTATCGAATATCGAAAGTGAAAATATCGATATATCTATTACTGAATATCGAAAGCGAAAATATCGATTATCGAATATCGAAAGTGAAAATATCGATATATCGAACTACTTGGCGCATTTGGTCAAAAGCATCGTCCTCATATTTAGTTCTGCTTCTTCTTCGGCAGCATGTTTTCGATAACTCTTTCGTTCAAGTACCTTCGTTATTGGGCGCCAGATATCGAACAGTAATCTGCAGAAAATTTGTCGGTGGCCCGGTGCCGTGCCGGTGCCGCTTCGGTTCCCTGCCGGTGCCGTGCCGAGGTGTACACCGGTGGCGGAGAGAGAGCAACCCATAGGGCGATCCCCCCTATAACTCCCCCCACAGTGCGGCCTCCGCTCTAAGCGTGTCACACGATGAATCCCCACATTCATCGGATCCGGTCCGGACTTTAAATGGGTCATCGGAGACACGAGGTCTTTCCAAATATCAAGTGTCATTAAGATCCGATCACCCGTTCCAATGTTAGACATTTCTCAAGATTCCAGATTCCCCCTCCCTCCACTCCCCCACTGTGGTCGGATCGGGAAGTTGACTATTTCCAGGTTAATTTGGTCGGATCCCTGACTCGCCTGCCAAGTTTCATTGTCCTAGCCCACCTGAAAGTAACTTAACCCCGTATCACCGGAATTCCGGAACCCCTCTCCAGCTCCTCCCACAGTGCATGAATCCCGTCCGGTTCTGTCAATGATGTACCTAGGGCTTGTGCTTGTTCCTCCCACCAAGCTCCATCCCGATCGCTCCACTCTAAGCGTGTCACATGATTTCCGGTTCTCCCCTCCGACTCCCCCCCCCCCCACATTCATCGGATTCGGTCCGGACTTGAAATGGGACATCTGAGACACGATCTTTCCAGATATCAAGTTTCATTAAGATCCGATCACCCGTTCGAACGTTATGCATGCCACTCAATTCCGGATTCCGGCTCCCCTGCCTCCCCCCGCGATGGTCGGATCGAGCAAGTGACTATTTCCTAGTTAGTTTGGTCGGGTCCCTAATATGCCTGCCAAGTTTCGTCGTCCTAGCACATCTGGAAGTACCCTAACTCGCAAACACCGGACTGACCGACCAACCGTCCTAGACCTCTAAATTTAAATTTAAAAAAATAATTGTAGTTTATTTGTGAAGGTACAAATCGCTTTTATAACATTCAATCTACGTAATATCTGTGATACATAAGAACTCATGAGAGAGTAGAGAGAGTTTGTACTTGTCGCAACTAAGTACCGTATTTTCTGGAAGATTCTTGGATGTACGTATTTCATTCCAGCGTCGCCTGGACACGAGTTTTGCCAGATGGCGTTGGCACAGTCAACCCCCTAGGAGTCCAGTATTACAAGAACTTGATTGCTGCTCTGCTTGAAGTTGGAATCGAACCAATGGTGACCCTTTTCCACTGGGATCTCCCTCAGGCCCTGGAGGTCAGAGGTGGCTTGACGAATCCGGAATTTTCAGAATGGTTTAGGGAGTATGCAGATCTCTTATTTAGAGAGTTGGGGGATACGGTGAGTTCTTTACCTGCTCGCTAATATTTCTTTGTTCATTTCTCCATGCCTCCAACTGAGAAGTAAAAGATGTAGTGAGAATAAAAAAGTGCACGAAACTCAGAAATTAGACTAAATATAAGAACTATCAAAATGCAAAATTCGAACTGTTTTTCTCCGGTTAACCCCGAAATGCTTAGAACTTGGCTGGATGTTTGGTCTATTAGTGAATAATAATACTTATCCTTATTCGGCATGTGTAAGATAAAATAAGAAGAGGATTTGGTGCTGTTATTCGTTTAGGGGGGATGTATCACAGAGATGTTCTTGGTTCTATTTATACATTCTTTTTCCGTATGCTTTCTTTTCTTCTTTCCGTCCTTCTGAGCTTTTACAAACTATAAATTATTTAAATTCACTTGGTTTCCCTATTTCTGCGAGGAATTCTTTCCTAACTTTAATTTTAAAGTGAAGAATTCTTTGGAAACTTTGTATAGTAAAATCCAGAACTTTCATAAAAAGACTGACGACATTCTTCATCACAACCTTTTTCCTTTTTTCACAAAAAGCGCCCTAATTAGTTTGTTTATTTTGATCTTTGTTTTTTTCTTTGTATTTCATTAGATTTAGTAGGCTATTTTGTTTGAACGGTCAGCTGTTTATTTGTATGTAAGTGTGTGTGAGTTTGATTAAGTGTTTGTGAGTTTGATGTTGTTGTTTCTTTTATACATTAACTCTTCAGTTTTGAAGGATTCAAAATAAATTATAGTAATAATATTAAGTCGAAACAGATAAATATTCCTTCAGCCCAATCTGACTGCGAATCATATTTGATGGTGCAAAACGGATACGTCAGCTGAATTTTATTGGAGCTATATTTCGGCCCTTCTTGGCAAGGGTCCTCTTCAGGCTCAAAACCGCTCAACTTGGAAAAACGAACTTGTGGGAAACACCCACAAGTTCGTGTATGTTTCCCACAAGTTCGTTTTTCCAACTTGAGCGGTTTTGAAAAACAGATAAGAAAATTTCTTAATCGTCAACGTGTCTTCACAAATAAAATGTAAAGTAAAAACAGCGGGGGTAAACAGGAGCAAAGTTTTCTATGGGATCCCAAAAATTTTCTATTTGGTACAGACAATTGGGTCTTGTAGATATCCGGTATTCGCCAGACTTCTTGAACATTTTTAGTAATAAAATTCAGAAACATATTAAAGCCAGCATGTACGTTTACCCCTATAGCCTACGTCTGGCTACGTCAGATCTACTTGACGACATTGGTCAAAGCCTTCTGCCAAATTTCCGGCTTGGGCCGTATTGCGGGTGAACTAATTGTCTTGCAAAAAATTAAACCTCGAAAACGAACCCAGCATTTCACTTTACCCCTGCATCGAAACTCTCTAATCAACTTCTGATAAAACCTGTACTTTTAACAAATATTCCGGTTTCAGCCGGATTCCGGGCGAACTCTACGTCCGGTGATAAAATGATTGTTATATACGGATTTCGGATTTCTTCTTGCCCGTAAATCGAACATCTAATGAAATTCAAATAAAACTTTTACTTTTGCAAATTTTCCGGTTTTGGCCGGATTCCGAGCGGCCAGCGAGGCGCCGGTCACGATTACATCTATAAAACGGTCTAGGGGCAATCAAATCCTATACCGGGTCTTCAAACACACGACGTCACTATGCACGTCACGACTGTATGGAATTCCGATTCAATTTAGTCGGCAGCTTCCACGTTTCAGTATTCGAGGAAAAGTGCTCGAGGAATTCAGTTTTTGAGGAAAGGTCTCGATGAACATCTGCGGAGGCTGATACGGCTTCGTATCAGCCTCCCTGGAGGAGGATACGAGGTCGTAACAACCTCCACAAAAGTAATTGTCATAATATAACTTCCCAGTGGGACATACGAAGATATGCATTGCATACCTGTTTGAAAAAAAGTTATAAAATACTAACACAGATAATCAAAAATAGATATAATGATGACATTATACTGGCACCTGTCTCGATGATCTCTACCGTGAGGAACCTTGGCAACTGTTCAAAATAATGAAACAACTTTGCTCCATAACGCTAAACATCCACTCTTCATTCGGCAACCTTCCATTTTCACACCTTGGAACAGCAGGCGCGAACTTTAGTTGGACATAAAGGCAAGGAGCTTAATTAATGCTTTTAATTTACAGGTTAAGATTTGGATTACATTAAACGAGCCATGGGTTTCCGCCTGGCATGGATACGGAACTGGAGAAAAGGCTCCGGGAGTTGTTGGTCCTGGAACTTCAGTCTATAAAGCGGCACATAACCTGCTTCGAGGTCACGCCGCTGCATATAGACTATACGAACAAACATATAAGCCGGTGCAGCAGGGTGAGTGTGTTGCTTCCGAAGAATTTTCTTTTTGGGGTCCCAAAACGTATGTGGCGGGATATCAATGACTTCGTAAAGTTGTTCGTCCGTCTATCCGTCTGTCTGTTAGCAAGATAACTCTCAAAGGGATTGAGAAACTTTGTTCAAACTTGGTGTGAGGATCCTTTGTGTCAAAGTGCAGGTCAGGTTCGTAGATGGGTCCCATAGCTGCATATTTAGGGGTGGGGGAGGGGTTTCAAATTAAGGGCGAAACAAATCATCTTAAAAGCTAATGAGATAGTCGATTTAAAAAGAAAGAATCTAAATGTTTTCCGCATTTACGCTTCACGCTGAATGACTTCTTCAACCGTTAATTGTCCACATTTTAACAATGATAACAATTCAGTATAAAAATTATAAGCGGTTTTATATTCTGCTTTTCTTTCTGCAATGTTTAGATGTTTTTCGATTATTTCAATGATAACAGCACCCAAACTTAAAGAAGCTAAAGGTAGCACTAGAAACGCAGACATTCATGCTGCCGAAAAGAGGAATTTGGATAAAAGTAAGCTATTACTTATATGATTGTAGTACTTGTAACTTCTTCGATGAACAAACATTTTCTTTTCCAATTCTTCCATTTATTACATAATAAAATTGTTTCGAAAAATTATTTGACTGAATGAAAGCTTCGCGATTCGGAACACACGCGCCACCTGCGAAACTCTACTTGCTCTTTCTTGATCGGTTGGAGATATTTAGGTAGCGCTTGCTCTATGAAACGCAAAACTCAAGAGTCATCTCGGAAACTGTGCTGTCTGTGTTTCTCGATCGGTCGGAGATAATTAGGTAGCGCTTGCTCTATGAAACACATATTGAAACCAGTGATTTTCTTTACGGCTGAGAAAACGCAGTCGGGAGAAATTCATTAATAAAAATATTCCCCTAATAAATGATGAAAACTGCAGAGGTTATTCAGCGTTGTAAAACCATTATATCAAACAACGAATCGGTTATACGAAGTTTACCGCAATACCGAATTAATGAACTGCGGACATATGCGAAAATTAATAAAATCAAAACAAATGGAGCTAAGAAACATGAAATAACAAATAGTATAATAAACCATCTTAATAAGAATATTTTGCTAGCTGAAGATACAATTAATATTCAACGCAGAAATGAAAGAATCCATAATAAGAACAGACCATCCGACTATTACCCAGAACCGAAGTTACGGGCAATTCTGGAAGATGAGATAAAAGAAAATAATATCGCCATTAAGAAAATAAAACAAGAATACAATGGTAACAAAGAAAAAGAGACAAGTGAATTAAAGAAATTTCTGAAAAACAAGAACCTATCAACTCGCGGAAACCGAGAAGAAGTACTAAAAAGAGTTGGAGAATACTATAATAATATTATTAAAAAACATGAAGATACTATAAAGAAAAATAGAGATATCATTAGAACTCAAGTAGAAAGAAATGATAAAAATAAACCCAAAGTAGTCGATTTATCAACTCTCTTTATAAATAAGAAACGGATTAAAGAAGAAACTACCATTCCTAATTATTTATTCAAAACGGAAGAAGAGCAGCAGCCTACTATTTCTAGGGAAAATGAAAATTTGTATACTGTAAACGTTTCTATTGAAAGCAATGGAAGAGAAAAACATACTCTTCTTGCTTTTGTTTTCGCTGATTTACAACGAAGAATGAATGAAAGATATCAATATAGAGTTCAATTCGTAACCAGGGTTATTTTCTATAGACAGGAGAATGATGAAGAAGTAGTAGTATTTTACAACAGTACTTCTTGGATTTTAAGTAAAAATAGCATACTTACTCATAGTCATTTGGATGATAATAACAACAGACTTAGTTCTTTAAGTAATACCCCTCGATCTGGGCTACAATTTAGTCGGTATGAAGGAATTGATTATAGGATGACACGAAGAGAATCTTACATGGGAGGAACGTTTAAAATACTGCCAGATTTCGTAAAAAATAAAAAAGCGTGCATAAATATAAAAAATTTAGATCAAAAATGCTTTCTCTGGTGTATCTTAGCACATTTATACCCAGCTAAGGACAACGCTGAGAGAACTTCAAAATATAAACAATATGAGAACGAATTTAATTTCAAAGGGGTTACCAACTTCCCGATGGGTACAAAAGACATCCATAAATTTGAAAATAAATACAACATAAAGATTTGCTTATTTCAAATTGATAAAGAGAAAATAATCAGAAGTCATATACTAAAAAGTACAATCAATGGCAAAACAGCAAAACAGGTTATTCATTTACTATATTTTGATAATCATTATGTGCTAGTAAAGAATCTGAGCAAACTAGTTGGTTCTGAAATATCTAAAAGACAAAAAAAGACATACCTCTGCACTTTTTGTGGAAGGCATTTTTCGTAACAAGAACACTTTGAAAAACATGAAAGTAAAAATAATTGCGAAGATCCTGATATTATAATGCCTCCTGAAGGTTCAAGTATACAATATAAAAATATTGCAAAACAAATGAAAGTACCTTATTGCATAATAGCCGACTTTGAGTCTTATAACGAAGAATACAATCAGGTAAACGGAAAGAAAACAATAAAAGTAGCCGAACAGAAACCATTTGCTTATGGATTTCAGGTATGCTGTTCCTTTGATACAAACCAGAACAAATACTACGATTATTTCGGTGAAGACGCTGCAGAACATTTTGTTAAAACCGTTACAAAAGTATCCACAGAAATTGCAAACAAATATGAAAACAGGCAGAGAAAACACACTTATACCGATGTAGAAATTGCAGAAAAATGGAATACACTAATGGATAAGACCTGCCATATCTGTAAGACTGAAGTTACTGAAAATCCCCACTTTGATCACGACCACATGACAGGAGAAGATAGAGGATTTGCTCATGCTGAATGTAATATGAAATACAGGATTCCCAAGCATATCCCTGTAGTGATGCATAACTTATCAAAATAAGATTCTCATCTATTTGTGAAAGAGTTGATACCTGATAACGGTATATTTGAAAGTGCAGAAACTTTCATCTCATTCTCTAAATCAATAAGTATCCCAAGACAGGATAAGGAAATAAATATGAAATCAGATTCATAGATTCCATTCGATTCATGGCTTCATCGCTGGACAAGCTATCAGCAAATTTAGCAAAATGCGATTGCAAAGATAAAACAATGTGTTTTATGTCATCGTGTTAGGTTTTACTGTTATTTGCTTCTGCCTAAACCGTAGCCGCTCCACTGAGTGGCCTGAAAGGAAGGGCTCTTCCTTTCAGCTCACTTATTGGATCCAGGAGTCTTTCAACTTGGTAGCGTCTAATCGAAGGCTTGGATTTGTTCGTACTGTTCTCGCTAAGTTCAGGTTCAGGACACGTTTATTTCACTCTACTCACTCTTGTGTTGTTCCTTCGAAGCTTCACCACTCTCTGCCTAAATATTACTAAAGAAGTCCCGACTATAACTCCTTCTGACGTCAATCCACCTTGTTCTCCTTTCACTGATCTCCCAGTGGTTCTCCCGTTCTAACCACAAGCTTTTCTCCGGAGTTCTATGCTTTACATTAGACTTGGACATGAGTTTGGAAACCATATTTCCTTTTAAATCTCGGCTAGGTTTAAAAGGCTCGTGACAATTTCCTTTTTAATTCTGACTTGGAATTAAAAGGTAAACCAGATAAAGATTGTTAATATAAAGATATGAAAACCCTTCGTAACACTCCTCCCCTGTTACATAGTTTTGTTCCACAAAACAATTCTCAAAGTTACCCCAACTCTGTTTCATAATCGGAACATTTTCTTTACTTTCATGGTCTACATTAATTTTTAAAGTTTAAATTTCAGCGCCTCTGCTTATACCCGAAGTTCCAGCAGATTTGCTTATTTTCGATATGGCCGTAGCTAGATAGAAAACGCTTTTGGTCCATATTCAACACTTGGTCTTCAGACTCTGGTCGGTGGATGTTGAGTTTTGACGCTCTCACCGTTGACCCCTAGCCTACTCACAAGTCGTTGGATGTTTGAGTTTTTACACCCTCACCGATGACCCTTAGGCTACTATATCCTTGACCAAGCGGATAAAGTTATCATCCGAAAATAAAGTGAAGAATCTTACGTTACTATTCTGAATTTTTTATGATGGAAACAGAGTTAGGAGCCAACGCGTTCTCGAAGGAACGTTACGAGGATAATCATATAATTTTAACCAAGTCCTTTCCCCCAAATTGAGTTAAAGTCCCCATTAACTAAAAGAACCCAACCCAATTTAATAATAAGTTAGTCATTTAGAAGTTACAACCCCCTTGTTGTAGTTGAGATCAGTGATTTCGAGCAAAGGGTTAAAATTACTTTACCAAATTTCGTGGCAGAGGTGACTTTCTCAGGTTCAGCAAAACAGTCAACAACAATTAAAAACAAATATGTAATCTTTCGTCGCCGACGTTTTCTCCCGTAGACTTCTTTGTCTTCCGAGGGCTTCATCGACGACGCTAGAATCCGAGGCTCGGTTGCTCTTTCTCCTTAGCTTTAGTCCAACTCCATCACCTGAAAAATGGCAAAGCATAACACATGTATGGTAGGCCTACAGACCCACCATTTAACTTTATGGCAGAATGCATAATATGTTGGGGCCGAGAACAATGCAAAACTACTTTGGCCTGTCCTGTGGCATCAATCCGTCAAATTGCTCTCAGTAGGAACGGTCCTACCCTCAAACTAAATTTTCACGGTCCGTTCGGATGCTCCATTGACACGAGGCTATGTACTGTAAACTGTCATTCTGACCCGCATGTTATCGGTTCCCAGCACTTTTATGCAAACTATGAAGCGAAAACGGTTAAATATTTAGAATTCAAAATTCCAGTATCTCACTAAATATGATTAAATAAATTGGCCTGTGGCCCTTCGATAATATATTACTTTACTTCTAATATTAGTATATCAACTTACTGGATGATAAACAACGCACCCATGACAAAACATTACGACTTACGACTAACTTGCACAAAATTATCTTTTTCGCTTACGTACTCAAAATTTACACGGCCTGTGGCCCTTCTATATATAATATGTATAAAAAAAAAATCGAGAATATTGCTTAAAGCTATGTACAACACAACCAGAACTGCAGCTGGCTTTTCTTCTTTTTTTTTTTTTTTAATATAAAAACAAACATACTCATTTGACCTCTGGTCCGTTATTGTAATGATCCCAGAATAATGAACAAAAATCAACAAATAAAAAAAATATAAACATAACTAAAAATAAAATAAACAAACATAAGTTGGTGACTTGGCATGGCATTTGCTTTGGCATTTAGTAGTAATCGTATTACTGTGGGAAATAATCATTTAAATTCATGTTTGCTCTGTCGAATTCTGTCCTTAACAGAGCTAGCATTACTTCCCATCTAATTTGTTCATGCTCAGGCTGCTGTAGTAGACGGACAAAATCGCCAACGTTAAAAGTGATTGGCAAAGCCTCTGTTATATAATAGTTCAACGGGGGAATGTAGTTCCCCCTCCGATAATATTGGAAATTGTACGCGTATTCGGGGACTTCGCCTGGTCCCATCTGATTCCGAAAATGAGGCTGGTTCCCGAAGGATTCCTGCCCGAAAGAGTGGAATGATCCTACCTCATTCTGGTTGGGAAGGTCTAAATACTCATGCATTTCGTCTGACTCCTCCTCCTGCTGAGGTGAGTTGTTATGGCCCCTGTTATGGTCTGCAATAGCCACTCCCTCCATATGGGGCATAGGTGGCGTCCTCGGGCCCAAAGGTGGAGTTTCTGGCGTCTCTGGTTGTCTGTCGGCTGAATGTCCGTCCTGACGGATTGATTGTGGTTCCTCTTCTTTTCGTGGTGTCATCATGGAGACTATTAAACTATTATCTGGAACTATAATTAAGTAAAAATACGACATTGGAGGGTGTAAACTTATTTTAAAGCAAAACCAATGAAAATAAATAATAGCGCGTTTCCTTAATCTAATATTCTTGCTTCTTGGGCACTTTCAAATTTTGGTCTTGTACTGCCCATATCCACAAGATTTAAGATAGTCGATGGTTGTGCCATCTGGCGTCTGGCCTGCCAGACGTAGTGATAGAGCATCACCACAATGACTGGGATGATCAAGTTTCCAAAAAGAGACGAAATGCCAATGAAATTGACATGTTTCTGAACGTAGCCTACTGCTTCATATGAATTTTGAATAATTGGGTTATTCGATTCTAGCGCTACTTCAAGTTCTTGTAACGAAACTTCTGTCTTACGGCTTGCAATATTTGCGACTTTCAGTTTTCTGGTTATCTCTATTTTTGAGAAGAATGTTAGTTTAGGTAAATTATGCGTAAAGCTAGGCACGCTAACCGAAATATTTCCAAAATCAAGTTTTAGCGTTGTTATTCCCGAAAACGACGCAGGAATTGTGAAGGTTTCGGAAAATAACGAACAGCCTGAAGGCAGATTAAGGAGATTGCTGCCGTTCAGCACGACCCGCTCTTTTAGTTCGTCATTACATGCAATCGAAGCATGAACCAACTTGGCGGAAAACACCCAGAGGTTCTCAGCGACGTGACTAAGAATCGGTACTTCCGGTGTCGGAGGGGGTGAAAACGTAACCAAGCAATTTTTCTCTATTTCTTCAAAGTTTTCTTTATAAATTGCGTAGTTGCACGAGTTCAGAACTTTCTTTTGCACAGCTTTAAACAAAGGGCAAATTTGTACTTCGTATTGGATCCCTGAAATATCGAAATTTTGTTGGATTTTGTGTCTTCCGGGTACTCTTCCCAAAGTAATAGATTATGCCCGGAAAGCTATGACACAAGACACGAATGAATACATGGGAAGGAGAGAAACCCATCGCATGGTCCGAATTAATCGAGGACCTAAAATTCAGATCAAAAATTTTATCAGACGAAGAGAGAGCGGAATCACTAATTTTGACAGAAACTGCATTACTGATAGATTTGACAATCGTAATCGCAGTTTTCGGGTTGTCATATTTGACGTTGGTTGTGACAATTGTAGTAATAACCTGTAAAGTCCGTATGAATAAACGGAGGGTGAACTCGGAAATTTCTGAGCTCCAGAATCTAACGTTAAGTCCTACCGAAGTCCGGCTCACGAGAGAGTACGCTGAATTTGTTGGTTTTCGCTAAAATGCTGCATTAGAATCGCTATTTTAAAAGCCGCTCCGCTTAAAGCTAGTGTTGTGTTTTAGTGTGCCGTCCTGTGAAAGTCAGCGTATATTTTTCATATAAAGCGGACAGCAATCAAGCTCTGATCTTCAGTCTTGATTGTGGACGCAAAGAAGCAACAAGTAAAATGAAAGTTCTGCTTTTTGTAATCGGAACTTTAAGTTTTTCAGTAGCAGATATCAAAGTGGGCCTGGGACATGTGTTGGTTCCAGAAGGCCAAATAGCTGTGACGACTGCCAAATGGACGATTGTGGGTGAAGTTAACCCGGACTTCTTCAAAGCCATTGCTGGTACTGTAAGGAAATATTTTGTATTGATTGTCAGCCACCAAGACGCCTTGGATCAGCAAAATGTTGCCCAAAATCAATCGAAAGTGTATGAAGTTTACAGAAAAGAAAATTCAAAAATGAATGAACTAATTTCAGCTTTAGAAAATGAGGTCGAAAGTATTTCAATCCTATTAGGAACTAATTCTAGAAGTAAAAGGGGCCTCATTGATTTGGGTGGTGAAATACTTCGAGTATTGTTTGGTACCGCAACAGTTACCCAGATAACAGAACTTTCAGAAGCTGTGGGCAACCTAAAGATAGCGGGTATGGCACAAAAGGATATAATTTCGAAACAAGTAACGGTAATTAGAAACCTTGTTCTTGCTGAAAAACAACAAGATGAAATGTTGGGGAATTTAACATCAACGTTACAAGGCGTCGAGGTGCACTGGCAAAGAATATCGAAACTCGTCACCCATAACACCAACCAAGGTGTGCATTTCGGGGCCGATATTGGCTATTTAAAAATACAACAGCTTCTAGGTGAGGTACGTCAAAAGCTTCATGAAGCAGAAATCGATCTAAACTCAAATAATCTAACCACTGTCTACCCGACACAGCCTTTTATTGCTATTCAGAAGGAAGAACGTACACATTTTGTGGAACTGAATTTAGATGACTTTAGAAACTGTGTAAAAGTAGAAGTACAAATTTGCCCTTTGTTTAAAGCTGTGCAAAAGAAAGTTCTGAACTCGTGCAACTACGCAATTTATAAAGAAAACTTTGAAGAAATAGAGAAAAATTGCTTGGTTACGTTTTCACCCCCTCCGACACCGGAAGTACCGATTCTTAGTCACGTCGCTGAGAACCTCTGGGTGTTTTCCGCCAAGTTGGTTCATGCTTCGATTGCATGTAATGACGAACTAAAAGAGCGGGTCGTGCTGAACGGCAGCAATCTCCTTAATCTGCCTTCAGGCTGTTCGTTATTTTCCGAAACCTTCACAATTCCTGCGTCGTTTTCGGGAATAACAACGCTAAAACTTGATTTTGGAAATATTTCGGTTAGCGTGCCTAGCTTTACGCATAATTTACCTAAACTAACATTCTTCTCAAAAATAGAGATAACCAGAAAACTGAAAGTCGCAAATATTGCAAGCCGTAAGACAGAAGTTTCGTTACAAGAACTTGAAGTAGCGCTAGAATCGAATAACCCAATTATTCAAAATTCATATGAAGCAGTAGGCTACGTTCAGAAACATGTCAATTTCATTGGCATTTCGTCTCTTTTTGGAAACTTGATCATCCCAGTCATTGTGGTGATGCTCTATCACTACGTCTGGCAGGCCAGACGCCAGATGGCACAACCATCGACTATCTTAAATCTTGTGGATATGGGCAGTACAAGACCAAAATTTGAAAGTGCCCAAGAAGCAAGAATATTAGATTAAGGAAACGCGCTATTATTTATTTTCATTGGTTTTGCTTTAAAATAAGTTTACACCCTCCAATGTCGTATTTTTACTTAATTATAGTTCCAGATAATAGTTTAATAGTCTCCATGATGACACCACGAAAAGAAGAGGAACCACAATCAATCCGTCAGGACGGACATTCAGCCGACAGACAACCAGAGACGCCAGAAACTCCACCTTTGGGCCCGAGGACGCCACCTATGCCCCATATGGAGGGAGTGGCTATTGCAGACCATAACAGGGGCCATAACAACTCACCTCAGCAGGAGGAGGAGTCAGACGAAATGCATGAGTATTTAGACCTTCCCAACCAGAATGAGGTAGGATCATTCCACTCTTTCGGGCAGGAATCCTTCGGGAACCAGCCTCATTTTCGGAATCAGATGGGACCAGGCGAAGTCCCCGAATACGCGTACAATTTCCAATATTATCGGAGGGGGAACTACATTCCCCCGTTGAACTATTATATAACAGAGGCTTTGCCAATCACTTTTAACGTTGGCGATTTTGTCCGTCTACTACAGCAGCCTGAGCATGAACAAATTAGATGGGAAGTAATGCTAGCTCTGTTAAGGACAGAATTCGACAGAGCAAACATGAATTTAAATGATTATTTCCCACAGTAATACGATTACTACTAAATGCCAAAGCAAATGCCATGCCAAGTCACCAACTTATGTTTGTTTATTTTATTTTTAGTTATGTTTATATTTTTTTTATTTGTTGATTTTTGTTCATTATTCTGGGATCATTACAATAACGGACCAGAGGTCAAATGAGTATGTTTGTTTTTATATTAAAAAAAAAAAAAAAGAAGAAAAGCCAGCTGCAGTTCTGGTTGTGTTGTACATAGCTTTAAGCAATATTCTCGATTTTTTTTTTATACATATTATATATAGAAGGGCCACAGGCCGTGTAAATTTTGAGTACGTAAGCGAAAAAGATAATTTTGTGCAAGTTAGTCGTAAGTCGTAATGTTTTGTCATGGGTGCGTTGTTTATCATCCAGTAAGTTGATATACTAATATTAGAAGTAAAGTAATATATTATCGAAGGGCCACAGGCCAATTTATTTAATCATATTTAGTGAGATACTGGAATTTTGAATTCTAAATATTTAACCGTTTTCGCTTCATAGTTTGCATAAAAGTGCTGGGAACCGATAACATGCGGGTCAGAATGACAGTTTACAGTACATAGCCTCGTGTCAATGGAGCATCCGAACGGACCGTGAAAATTTAGTTTGAGGGTAGGACCGTTCCTACTGAGAGCAATTTGACGGATTGATGCCACAGGACAGGCCAAAGTAGTTTTGCATTGTTCTCGGCCCCAACATATTATGCATTCTGCCATAAAGTTAAATGGTGGGTCTGTAGGCCTACCATACATGTGTTATGCTTTGCCATTTTTCAGGTGATGGAGTTGGACTAAAGCTAAGGAGAAAGAGCAACCGAGCCTCGGATTCTAGCGTCGTCGATGAAGCCCTCGGAAGACAAAGAAGTCTACGGGAGAAAACGTCGGCGACGAAAGATTACATATTTGTTTTTAATTGTTGTTGACTGTTTTGCTGAACCTGAGAAAGTCACCTCTGCCACGAAATTTGGTAAAGTAATTTTAACCCTTTGCTCGAAATCACTGATCTCAACTACAACAAGGGGGTTGTAACTTCTAAATGACTAACTTATTATTAAATTGGGTTGGGTTCTTTTAGTTAATGGGGACTTTAACTCAATTTGGGGGAAAGGACTTGGTTAAAATTATATGATTATCCTCGTAACGTTCCTTCGAGAACGCGTTGGCTCCTAACTCTGTTTCCATCATAAAAAATTCAGAATAGTAACTGACCAAGAAGGACGAACCCTTCCAGTTTGGAGAAGAACAAACGATGGCATTCGAACAACTGCGATCCAAGTTGTTAGAAGAACCCATCCTAGGACTTCCAGACTTGTCCCCATCGGCGAGTCCGATGAAAATTTACTGTGATGCCAGTTCCAAGGCATGTGGGGGCTTCTTGACTCAGATACAAGACAATCGGCAGAGAGTCCTTCAATACACGTCTCGTACCTTCAATCAAGCCGAACTTAAGCATGCGGCGATCGAGAAGGAAGCTCTTGCCATTGTACACTGTATCAGGTCTTTCCGTCCATACCTACTGGGCAGAAAATTCGTCGTAGCCTCAGATCATAAGCCCCTTCAATGGCTTATGAAGTCAACCGGGAAGGACTTAACAGGTAAGTGGGCAAGAATGCAGATGGAGCTTCAAGGATATGATTTTGAGATTACCCACATTCCAGGGACTCAAAATGTTGTTGCAGATGCACTTAGTCGTCTTCCTACGACTACTCCGACTCCGCTGGTCATGGCTGTGATCCCGGAGGCTGACAAGCAGTTCGCTTCGCAAGATCTGCGTCAGTTGCAGGGCAACGATGGTTTCGCTTCTGCTATCCGAAACTATCTTCAGCATGGTAGCCAGCTACCTTCTCAGATCGAGACCCAGATCTTACGTGAAATCGAGAATTTCGTTCTTGAGGACGGCCTTCTTTGCTACGTCTATTCGCCGTACCAAAATTGCCGTAGGTCTGATTTGCGCGTTGTACCAGTTCTTCCTCGCTCGCTGATTCCAGAAGTCTTGTTCGATTGCCATGACTCCAAAATTTCGGGACATTTTGGATTTCTTAAGACTTATGAGCGCGTGCGAAGCCGTTTTTACTTCAGGAACATGTACAATGCCATCAAGCAGTATGTTCAGTGTTGCCTTGACTGCTGTCAACGCAAAGGTCTCAACCATACGCCAAGGGCACCGTTAGGTACGATACCTGAGTCCTCCAGACCCCTTGATATGGTTGGTATCGATTTGCTAGGACCTTTAACCGTTTCTACGCAAGGATCGAAGTACATAGTGGTCATTACTGATCACTTCACAAAGTACATAGTCCTTACGGCCATACCAGATAAAACTGCGAAGGCTGTAGCCAGAGCATTTACAGAGCAGTTTATCCTGGTTTATGGTGCGTGTGAACGCCTGATTAGTGATCAGGGTTCGGAGTTTATCAATGCCGTATTCAAGGGCATCCTTGAGCTTCTAAATATCAAACAACTTCGTACGTCGGCCTACCATCCGATGTGTAACGGGGCAGTTGAACGACGAAATCGGGACATAGCAAACATTTTAAGCTTGTATGTCAGAGATAGAGGACACGCTGATTGGGAGGATCAGCTACGCTATGTTCAATTCGCCATGAACACAGCTTTTCACGAGTCTATCTCGGACAGTCCATTTTACGCTATGTTTCTTCGTGACGCCCGATTTCCTACGGACACTGTGATCAACAGTAGAGTTTTCTACAACCTAGATTCTGATTATAAGTCAGAGATGATCACACGGCAGAAAACGGCTTATCAAATGATCAAGGACAACTCTGAGATCGCTCGGGAACGTCAACGGTTCTATTATGACAGAACCGAGAATCAGAAACCCTTGAAAGTTGGCGAACTTGTCCTCCTTCACACACCACCTGATGCAAGGTTGCGAAAACTAGACAAGATTCGATGGACCGGTCCGTTTCGCATTACTGCCATCCTAGACAATGGTCTAAACTTTCAGATCACACGACTTTCGGACGGACGAGTCGAAGTCGTTCACTACAACCGTCTGAAGACGTACATTCCTCGGAGTCTATGGGAAAGCGACATTGTTCAGGACGATCTGATCATTCCGTCAAACATAGACGACATCATTTTGCCTCCTGTTGACCAGGAATCAGCAAACGACAGGCCAGATGGCCCAATTTCCAAGAAGAAGGTCACTTGGTGGGACGACCAACTTCAGAGTCGCATAATTAGCCCAGATGTTGCCCCACCAAACACGCTTACCAACGATCTGTACGATGTTGCTGGTTCAAACCAAATCGTACCGGTTGTTCGACAACAAAGACGCAATCTTAGACTGGATTCCGCAGTCTCGAGTTCAGAATCCGAGGACGAAGTAACTAAATTTCGTCCTCAACTTTGGTTACAGCGTCCTTTGACACTTCAACCGTATCACGGCGACCAACCGACTGAACACGGAGATTGTAAGCTCCGTTATTCGCTAGGATCCGAAGACATGTCATGGGACAACCCCCGTACGGAGACGCCAGTTCAGCGTCAAGGGGTGGGTAGTTCTTCGAGCCTCGAAAGCGAATCGTTAGAAGATGCGCTAACTAAGAGGGAACTCTTTACACCAACCGGAGTTAGGTGTTCCACACCTACCTTCGGGGAGGCATCGGCATTTAGGCCAGGCATAACGCCTGCTCGAGAGTTTTACGAGGGCATTCCTTTCCTCGAGGCACTGGATTATCGTTTGCATTTTGATAGTCCAGTTAACCAGGATCCTGTTAGCGATCCTGCTGGGATCGGCGAGACCTCTGTAGCCACTAAGCCTCTCCAGTTTGGCTCAGGAGTCGACAAGTCGCCGGAATTGTCTCCTGTCCGACCAGAAGTAGAGTCACCCAATCAGACGGTGATTGAGACGCCTCGACTTCGGGGTAGTGTTCGGACAGATGATTCATTGCGGACACAGGGAGAAGCATTAACCAGGCCTCAAGGAGGAGGTTTTGGTCAGGGCATACTGGAAGAACCATCGAGTCAGTCCGGACTCATGTCAGGACTTGAAGCTCAAAACCGTACAGACACGGAAAGCGTCAGGTTCAACCATTCCTATAGTATGCCGGAGCTGAGAGGTCCGTCAGGGGAGCTGGAGTCTGATCACTCCCGGGTGGAACCACCAATCGACTTTGGTAGTCCACCATTACCTCTCATTCGTGACCGTGTGTTGTCACATCCGACAGCACGGTCAGAAGCGTTGAAATTGAGAACCCAGGCAACCAGGCGGCCTGCACTTCAAGGAGTCAGATTTGATTTAGCTACCTGTGACGTTCCAAGGAGGCAGGGCGAAGGGTCTATGGCAGAATCACAAGATAGACCCAGGCGAGTACAACGTCCACCGCAGAGATGGACGTATAAAAAGTTAGGAGGTGAGTAATGACAGAGTACATCCCAAAACGTAGGTCCGGTTGACTTACCAAGCCAACACAATAGTACTAAATTTCAACACCCGGGGTGGCTTGGAAAGACAAAAGGGCTACGGAAACAGTTAGTATTCTTCAGTATTACTTACGAAGTTTTTTTTTTGTTTTTTTTTCGTCAAATTTTTTAGGTACTAGTAACGTTTTGAGACCAAGGAAAATACAACTTGATCAAGAAACGGGTCAAATCGAGACAAGCCAAAACCATTTCTAACCATCGAGGAAGAGAAGAAATCTGAATTTAATTATTGTATTGTTTAAAGTTTTGTTAAACATTTCAGCAGAAGATCCACAAAAGGCCGAACAGTGGCCACACCAAACCATCTGTAACCATCAAGGAAGAGAAGAAATCTGAAACTAATTATTATTCTATTGTAAAGTTTTGTTAACCACTTCAGAGGAACATCCAGACATGGCTAGAGAAGAAGCCATAGAGGAGCCAGCCACAAATAACTAAAATCATCTATATCCATCAAGGAAGAGCCACGAGAGCAGCAGAAGAGATAATTCATCTATACCATCTTTACGAAGAAGAGAAAGAAGAATTTTTATTTACCGTTTACAGTTTTGTTAATTAAGAATTGATTAACCCAATCACACTATGGCCATAGTTGGATAGGAATAACTGATACGTTAATTAACCTTTAAGTTATATTAGTTACAGTAAGTCTAATAATTAGATAGAACTAGAGTAGCATCACCTAATTAGACACTAGAAAATTATTGCTAAGAATTGGTTAATTTATACAATAATTTAGAATAATTTAGAACATCTAGAGACTAGTTTAGATAATGCAAGTATAGTAAATTAGTAGAATCTAAAGTTAGAATCATTTCATTTCAGAAAATGTAGCTTCAAGAGTGCTGTGACATATAAGATGGGTCGTATCAAGATTATTCAAGATTGTTGTCATAGCCACTTGTAGCCTCTCTCTCGCCACACTCTGCAACGTCATGGGACGCATCTAAAGTAAAAACATGTTTTCATTTATTTACCAGTTAGGAAAGGATGCGCCGGACGTTACATAAATTTTTGACACACTTAATTCTTAATACTTACACAATATTACAGTAGAAAACACAATTACCACACGAGCAAATATAAGGGAGCAAATATAAGTGACCTTCTTCTTGGAAATTGGGCCATCTGGCCTGTCGTTTGCTGATTCCTGGTCAACAGGAGGCAAAATGATGTCGTCTATGTTTGACGGAATGATCAGATCGTCCTGAACAATGTCGCTTTCCCATAGACTCCGAGGAATGTACGTCTTCAGACGGTTGTAGTGAACGACTTCGACTCGTCCGTCCGAAAGTCGTGTGATCTGAAAGTTTAGACCATTGTCTAGGATGGCAGTAATGCGAAACGGACCGGTCCATCGAATCTTGTCTAGTTTTCGCAACCTTGCATCAGGTGGTGTGTGAAGGAGGACAAGTTCGCCAACTTTCAAGGGTTTCTGATTCTCGGTTCTGTCATAATAGAACCGTTGACGTTCCCGAGCGATCTCAGAGTTGTCCTTGATCATTTGATAAGCCGTTTTCTGCCGTGTGATCATCTCTGACTTATAATCAGAATCTAGGTTGTAGAAAACTCTACTGTTGATCACAGTGTCCGTAGGAAATCGGGCGTCACGAAGAAACATAGCGTAAAATGGACTGTCCGAGATAGACTCGTGAAAAGCTGTGTTCATGGCGAATTGAACATAGCGTAGCTGATCCTCCCAATCAGCGTGTCCTCTATCTCTGACATACAAGCTTAAAATGTTTGCTATGTCCCGATTTCGTCGTTCAACTGCCCCGTTACACATCGGATGGTAGGCCGACGTACGAAGTTGTTTGATATTTAGAAGCTCAAGGATGCCCTTGAATACGGCATTGATAAACTCCGAACCCTGATCACTAATCAGGCGTTCACACGCACCATAAACCAGGATAAACTGCTCTGTAAATGCTCTGGCTACAGCCTTCGCAGTTTTATCTGGTATGGCCGTAAGGACTATGTACTTTGTGAAGTGATCAGTAATGACCACTATGTACTTCGATCCTTGCGTAGAAACGGTTAAAGGTCCTAGCAAATCGATACCAACCATATCAAGGGGTCTGGAGGACTCAGGTATCGTACCTAACGGTGCCCTTGGCGTATGGTTGAGACCTTTGCGTTGACAGCAGTCAAGGCAACACTGAACATACTGCTTGATGGCATTGTACATGTTCCTGAAGTAAAAACGGCTTCGCACGCGCTCATAAGTCTTAAGAAATCCAAAATGTCCCGAAATTTTGGAGTCATGGCAATCGAACAAGACTTCTGGAATCAGCGAGCGAGGAAGAACTGGTACAACGCGCAAATCAGACCTACGGCAATTTTGGTACGGCGAATAGACGTAGCAAAGAAGGCCGTCCTCAAGAACGAAATTCTCGATTTCACGTAAGATCTGGGTCTCGATCTGAGAAGGTAGCTGGCTACCATGCTGAAGATAGTTTCGGATAGCAGAAGCGAAACCATCGTTGCCCTGCAACTGACGCAGATCTTGCGAAGCGAACTGCTTGTCAGCCTCCGGGATCACAGCCATGACCAGCGGAGTCGGAGTAGTCGTAGGAAGACGACTAAGTGCATCTGCAACAACATTTTGAGTCCCTGGAATGTGGGTAATCTCAAAATCATATCCTTGAAGCTCCATCTGCATTCTTGCCCACTTACCTGTTAAGTCCTTCCCGGTTGACTTCATAAGCCATTGAAGGGGCTTATGATCTGAGGCTACGACGAATTTTCTGCCCAGTAGGTATGGACGGAAAGACCTGATACAGTGTACAATGGCAAGAGCTTCCTTCTCGATCGCCGCATGCTTAAGTTCGGCTTGATTGAAGGTACGAGACGTGTATTGAAGGACTCTCTGCCGATTGTCTTGTATCTGAGTCAAGAAGCCCCCACATGCCTTGGAACTGGCATCACAGTAAATTTTCATCGGACTCGCCGATGGGGACAAGTCTGGAAGTCCTAGGATGGGTTCTTCTAACAACTTGGATCGCAGTTGTTCGAATGCCATCGTTTGTTCTTCTCCAAACTGGAAGGGTTCGTCCTTCTTGGTCAGCTTGATCAGTGGAGATGCGATAGCAGAGAACTGAGCAATGAATTTCCTGAAGTAGGAAAATAAACCGATAGCAGAACGTAACTCGCCCAAATCCTTCGGGTAAGCAAGGTTTCGTACAGCGCTGAGCTTGTTAGGGTCAGGCCGAATGCCATTGTTATCGACGCGGTGACCTAAGAAGATGACCTCTTCTTTAAAGAAGTCACACTTTTTAGCCTTGAGTTTAAGACCAGCTTTACGAAGAGCTGCAAATACCTTTGCTAACAGTTCAATATGGGAATCGTCGTCGGTGGACGCATTGATGACGTCGTCCAGGTATACATCGACACCATCGTCGAAGAGGTGTCTAAGGATCCGGTACATAATTCGACTATACGCAGCAGGTGCGTTCTTGAGACCGAAAGCTAGTTTGACGTAGACATACTGATCGAACCCAGGTGCTGAGAAACCCGTGTACTTGCGGCTATCAGGATTAATAGTCATTTGCCAATACCCACATAGACAGTCAAGAACCGAGAATATCTTTTTCCCGTGAAGTTTGTCAAGTATTGCCGCGATATGGGGCAAAGGATACTCGTCACTGACTGTTACGTTGTTCAAGCTGCGGAAATCAGTGACGGCACGATAGCTGCCATCTTTCTTTCCGACCAAGAGAAGTGGTGCTAGCCAAGGTGAGGAAGCAGGTTCTATAACCTTACATGCAAGCATGCGATCGATTTCAGCCTTGGCTATAGGTTCGAGATGAACAGGAATGCGGTAAGGACGAATCCTCTTTGGTGGTGCATCTCCTACATCGATGACAAAAGGATCGATGTCACATGTACCCAAATCGAAGTCGTTTTTGGCAAAAACGTCGTGATTGTTCAAGAGTAGTTGTTGAACTTTCTTCAATCGTGCAGAATTGTTCGCCAAGTGCTCTAGTTTGAACATGTTTAGAAATGTTGTTACTTCATCACCTACCAGAGGGATTATTTCTGCTGCGGATACCTGATCTTTAAAGGTTTGTTCAGTTAGGTTCATACATACCTGTGGTTCGGAAACCCAGCTCACTGCATTGGCTATGAATGATCTAGGGATCTTCAATGGCTCATCTGTGTGGTTCTCGATGTAAATGTGGAACACACCATCTTGTGTTGTTATCAGCTGTTCTGGTAGTACTAAGTCAGGAAGCCTTGACTCCACCTCTTGAGTAGATGTTACAAGGAACATGCCATCTGTGTCGACAGGACCTCGTGCTGTGGTGAGTACGATGCGTTTGATGGTCTTTGCTGGGATGTTTGTAGCATTGATGGTTTGTAGCCTATGAATTCTCTTATTGGCTTCTTCATGTTGTTTGGTCAAGTATAAATGGTTGTTGTTCGGTGCCGGATGAGCACTGGCTGAGCCTTGATGTGGGTTGTCACAATAAAGATGGTTGTTGTTTGCAACTGGACCACCAATGATTGAGTGTTGTTCTCGGCTGCAACAGCTATTATCTTGCACTCGTGTTGTATGTACTTGAGCCACGCTACAATTTCGAAATCCTAAAAGAGGAATCGGTTTAGTTATCTCATCCTTATATACACTACTAATTCTACAGCTGGGTACTTGGTGTGGAATTGAACCACTACCTGCCATCTTAGTTGACTGTTGTACTGTACAACAACAACTGATGGCACATGGCGTCAAGCCACAATGGCATAAAGTCTTCATTGCTGTTGGTGTACACCGCTGTTCGATGTGAGCACCACCTGAAATGTAACTATGTTTTTCTACTGTATGGTGTGGACCAGAACCATCACCCCTATGTTGTTGTGTCGAACAACAACAACTGTTGTTGGTAGAACAAGGTGTATAATGCTGAGGCAAACTGTTGTTTGTTGCTGTTGTACAGTGTTGTTCTGTATTAGCACCACCTGAAAAGTAACAATTTGTTTCCTTTGTATGGTGTGGACTCGAACCATCACCCCTATATTGTTGTACTAAACAACAACAACTGTTGTTGCTAGTACATGGTACTGTATCATGCTGAATCAAAGTGTTGTTCATCGTTGTTGTATGGGTACCACCTGTAAAGTAATAAGGTTGTTGCCTTACCTTGTAGGGTTCAGATACCACACAATCACTTATTGTCCTTGGTACTTTAAGGATCTCACTTTTTCCTGTTGTTTGGTTGTTGTGGAAATTAAGGGTGTGACAACAGTCCCTAGAATGCCTTTTGACCAATTTGTCATGTTTTGTATCGACAACTAAATCATGGGCTTTCAGGAACCCATAACCAAGAATCATCGCTACCCTTAATTTCTCACTAACCAAAAATGTTTCTTTATAGTCACTGCCGTTTATACGAATCGTCTCGATAATACTGCCAAAAATGCCCATGCTATGCCCAGTGGCGCTCGTTACGTCGTCACCGTCCCTACCTAAAGCGTCCCTGACTACCTTAGGTAACTGTAAATACAAGTCTAAACTAACTAGCGATGCTGATGCCCCCGTGTCTGCTAACGCTTGAACAGAAATACCACAAATATCAACTCTAATATATGGCAATATATCACTACTCATACTATTACATGCACCGAAACACGTAGCAATAAAATGTTTGTCCCTTACCCTATTTACATCAGGATGCACGGAAGGGTGTGCAACGAAACTCGTACATCCTACTTCGCGTTTAAATTGCGGAAATTTTGTGACAGCCTGCACTCACGGCTGAAATGGCCTGTTTTGCCGCAATTAAAACAGGCTTTTGAGGCCGATCTGTTGTCTCGGCAGTTTTTCGCGTGATGGTCCGGTTTATGACAAACGGAACACGACAACTGGCAATCCCTTGCAATGTGGCCTTCCTTTCCACACCTGTAGCATGTACGCATTTCCTTGCCCTGTGACCGTCCCCTGCTAACACTCCTGGTATCTCTCCCTCTAAATCCACCAGAATGGTCAAAATTTCTCCTCCCACTATCAGAAGCTTCGCCTTGGCGAGAAAAATGTCTCAAATTTCTACTAAAATTTTCACCAGAACGAGAAAACACAGTACTGCCTGTTTGCTTATCGTATCGTCTAAAAGGTTCCCGACTGCTTCTTTTGTTCAAGCGGAAATTCTCGGTTTCGTTAGTGACATTTTCCTGACCACATCCTATTACTGGCTTAACTACGCTACTGGCCTGGGCAATAGCTGACAGTGAACGAGATGATTTTGATTTTGCAAACTCCCGTGCCCGATAATCGTTTATTAGGATAGCTGTCGCTTCGTCAAAAGTTTCTGGGCATCTAGCCACTACTCGCATACCTAGAGTCGGACTGAGGCTTTCGAGGAGGAGATTTTTCAGTAAGTTGTAAAAACCTTCTTCTTCTTCCTCTGGCATTTCATCCAAACCCATTAGCTGAAGAGCTTTAATTTTCAGATTTTCAATAAATGGGAATGGGTCCTCACCCTCATTCAAAAGCAATGTTTCGTGAACCAATTTCGCCTTTCTAGAAGTATGCTTGAATTGTTGGTACAAGCCTTTCTTAAGCGTATCGAAGCTTGAAAATTTGTTATTAGCCAAAAAATTTGCGGCAGTTCCGGTTGCTCTCATAAAAGCCAAGCGAATCAGTTCAGGGTCTTTGATATTTTCGTCCCAGTTTCTTAGTTTTTCCAGGTCATCCAAGAAAACTACAACATCGCCCGTCCCACTGAAAGAGTTTACTTGGGTTGCAATTTTACAGAGAGTACCCAGAGAAAGTTTGCTCGCCACTTTTTCTGTTTGTTCCGTCATCTTGTTATCGGTAGTTAATTTCCCAAAAATTAATCTAAAGCTTTATTCTGACTAAGAATAAAATGAATGAAATCTCTACTTATTTAATCTTTGCTGTCCATTTTATCACTGTTCGCAACCCAAAAATCAGATAAATTCAGGATTTTAGGAGAAACCAAAAATAAAAAAAAAATCAGAAAATCAGAAAAAAAAAATCAAATTCAGTTCTTCATTATATTTGCTTATTCTTTAAACCGTAACTCTAGAGAAGTAATAAACCGAAATACTAATCAACACTTAAACAACAGTAACCTAACATATAAAACTGAACCTGAATAGCAAGAACAACGTTGTCACCACTAAAACAATGTGTTTTATGTCATCGTGTTAGGTTTTACTGTTATTTGCTTCTGCCTAAACCGTAGCCGCTCCACTGAGTGGCCTGAAAGGAAGGGCTCTTCCTTTCAGCTCACTTATTGGATCCAGGAGTCTTTCAACTTGGTAGCGTCTAATCGAAGGCTTGGATTTGTTCGTACTGTTCTCGCTAAGTTCAGGTTCAGGACACGTTTATTTCACTCTACTCACTCTTGTGTTGTTCCTTCGAAGCTTCACCACTCTCTGCCTAAATATTACTAAAGAAGTCCCGACTATAACTCCTTCTGACGTCAATCCACCTTGTTCTCCTTTCACTGATCTCCCAGTGGTTCTCCCGTTCTAACCACAAGCTTTTCTCCGGAGTTCTATGCTTTACATTAGACTTGGACATGAGTTTGGAAACCATATTTCCTTTTAAATCTCGGCTAGGTTTAAAAGGCTCGTGACAATTTCCTTTTTAATTCTGACTTGGAATTAAAAGGTAAACCAGATAAAGATTGTTAATATAAAGATATGAAAACCCTTCGTAACAAAGAATCCTGTAATCATCTGAGAGATAATTTCAAGTATACATCGAATAGTTTCAAAAACGATGAAGAATTCAAAGAAATAATTAAAAAAGGGGTTTATCCGTATGAATTCGTAGACAGTTTCAGTAAAATGAATTGTACAAACTTACCACCCATAGAAAGCTTTTACTCTAGGTTAACGGGAAAAGGTATTGACAAAACTGATTATAAAAGAGCGGTGTCTATTTGGAAGCAATTTAATTGTGAAACATTACTTGATTATACCAAGTTTTACCTAAAAAGTGATGTGTTAATATTGTCGGATGTTGTAGAGAATTTCTGAAATGTATGTATACATAATTATGACTTGGATCCACTTCATTACTTCTCAGCTCCAGGACTAACATGGGACGCTTTCCTAAAGCATTCAACAGTAGAATTACCGTTATTCTCAAAGGAAGACATGTATACATTCATTGAAAAGGGGATAAGAGGTGGTGTATCGCAATGTATAAAAAGATACGCAAAAGCAAATAATAAATATATGAGTAATTATAATAAGAATAATCCATCTAATTATTTAATATATTTGGATAAAAATTATTTATATGGGTGGGCGATGTCACAAAAATTGATGATTTCCAACTCATTCCCATACCACATGATTTGAAAGAAAGAAATGACAACACACCAATCGGGTATTACAACCATCTAAAAAATCATAGTAACTCGGTGATACAATTACCGAATGTAGGTGCTATATATGAAGTAGATTTGGAATATCCAAAAGAACTACACGAATTACACAAAGATTTACCATTAGCACCAGAACATTTTAATGGCAAACTATGTACCACATTGTTAGATAAAAACAATTACGTAATTCACCACAGGAATCTAGAATTCTATTTACAAAAGGGTTTGATACTGAAAAAAGTACATAGAATACTAGGATTCACTGAAAGTGCTTCCTTAAAGGGATACATAGACCACAACACAGCACTTAGAACTAAAGGTACTAACGATTTTGAAAAGGACTTTTTTAAGCTGATGAATAATGCTTGCTTTGGAAAAACTATGGAAAATGTGAGGAAACGAGCAGATATGGAAATAATAACTGACGATAAAACAAGAGAAAAAATAATAAAGAAACCCAACTTTAAATCTGAAATTATTTTCAGTGAAAACTTTTCTGTGGCAAGAATGTCAAAGGAAAAGATAAAACTAGACAAACCAATGTATGTAGGTTTTGCTGTATTAGAACTATCCAAGTTATTGATGTATGAATTCCATTATGATTATATGAAGCCTAAATATGGAGATAAAATTGATTTTTGTTATATGGATACTGATTCTTTCATATACGACATTCGAACCGAAGATTTCTATGAAGATATCAAACAAGATTTGAATGAGAGATTCGATACATCTGATTATACGAAAGATAATCCATATGGGTTTCCTAATGTAAATAAGAAAGTGATAGGAATGATGAAAGACGAACTAGCAGGACAGGTTATGACTGAGTTTGTAGGATTACGATCAAAAGTATATGCTTATGTAAAGGACAACCAAGACCCTTCAAAAGCTAGCAAAAAACTGAAAGGAATAAAAACGAATATAGTTAAAGATAAAATTACGATTCAAAACTATAAGGATGTACTGTTTGGTAAAACTGAAAACCTTTCTGTAACCCAGTATAACTTAAGATCATACAAGCACAATATGTTTTTAGAAGAACAGAATAAAAAAGCGTTAGATCCTAAGGATGATAAAAGGATAGTAACAAGCGATAATATTACAACTTTACCTCTAGGTTATAAACATTAAGTCCCTACTTCAACAATTCAAGTACCTACTTAAAATACTCAAGTCCCTACTTCAAAAAATTCAAGCCCCTACTTTAACAATTCAAGTACCTACTTCAAAAATTCAAGTACCTACTTCAAATATTCAAGTCCCTACTTCAAAAATTCAAGTACCTACTTCAAAAATTCAAGTACCTACTTCGGTAAATCTTATAATGAAAAATTCTTCCTAAATAAATGAATGAAAAGACACCAATCAAAGTGTATGATTTTAGCGAAAAGAATAACTATCAGAACAAGCACGACCTTGCACCTCAGTGGCCATTTAGGTTATTAATTTGTGGAAGTTCAGGAACAGGGAAAACCAATCTACTCTTGAATTTAATTTATGAATATATCTGTTTCAACCGAATATACTTGTATGCAAAAGATCTTGAAGAAGATAAATATAAAGAACTTATAGACAATTTAACCACCTTGGAATCAAAATGTAAAACGAATATTTTAACCGTGAGTATTGACCTTAATAATATTATCGATGTTAATTATCAAAACTTAATTATCTTTGATGATTTTGTAACTGAAAAAGACCAGAAGAAAATAGAAGATTTATTCATAAGAGGAAGAAAGAAAAATGCTTCAATTGTTTATTTATCACAGAGCTATCATAAAACACCAAAGGTTGTAAGACTTCAGTGTAATTATTTCGCATTCTTTCAGTGTTCTAATCCAAAAGAAACAAAATTAATCAGGCAAAATCATGTATCTAATATAGACAATGAGAACTTTCTGAAACAATTCGAGGTTGCAACTAAAGGTTACGGATTTTTCTTTATTGATTTAAAAACAAAAGATAAAACCCTGAAGTACAGAAAAAACTTTGAAAAATTTACTGGATAATTTTTTTTCTACTATAAATGAATAAATTTGGTAGTGTTGGAAAAAAGGTTAGTAACGAATCGAACTAAAAGAGAGTTACTGATGACAACGGTAATATTAATCTACAAGATAAGAGAATTATTAATTTAGGGGATGCGAAAGCAGACCAGGACGCTATTAGTTTCAGATCTATGACTATTATTTTGAACCAATTTAAAGAAGAAATTACCGCAGAACAAGTGGGGATAAATCAATATTTTAGCGAAGATATCAGCAGATTAACTGCTGTACATAATTCTCTCGATAATTTATTGGTAAGGATTAAAGATAAAGGGTTATTTTTAAAAGAAATAATTCGAGTTACTGATAAAGAAATTAACGCTGAAAACAAGTTGATAACAAATGTTCAAGACCCTAAAAACAAAAATGACGCTGTTAATTTAGGAACGTTAATTACGTATCTTTTAGATTTTGACAAAAAGCTTCTTGGTCAACATACCCATAACAATATAATTGAAACAAAAATTGCTGACCAACAAACCCATATCGATAATATTGAAAGAGCAATCGTAAACATTTTAAAAAGGCTTCTAGAGCAAAAACCTGTTGACAAACCATTCGTTTCCAGAATAGAAAAAATGATGGCTGGTAAATAAATTTATATGATAAATTATTGTTCTAATAAATGGTTGAAACAATGGAGTATACAGTTTATTTGTCAAAGCTTCAGAAAGGAAAGCTGAAGAAATGCTTTGGCGCTAAACAAAAATGTCAGATACGTGTTAGTCATAGTAGACAGAATGAACGAGAACCAGTCAAGTTACTTTTAAGTAAACGACAAATTGATAAAATTGAAACATGTAAAATGAATAATAAGGGCTGTGATATTGATGTATCATACAAATAGATGAAAGAAGCGATTCAAAAGGGTGGATTACTTCCATTCTTAATACCGTTAGCAATTACCCTTGGTAAGGCAGCTTTAACAAGTGGTGCTGCTGCTTTGGGTACATTTGCTGGTAAGAAAATAGTGGATAAAATAGCAAACACAGGCGGTGCGCTAAAACTTCCTGGAACACAAAAAGTTGTAGGTAATGGTGTGCGTGGTAGACCTAAGAAGGAAAAGGATTATGTCAACACAGGTGGTGCGCTTACACTTCCTGGAACACAAAAAGTTGTAGGTCATGGTGTACGGGGAAGGCCTAGGAAGTCAAAAAACGGGGACATCAAAAAAGAAGCAAAAGTAAAGTAGAACCTCTAACCAATTTTGACATTATGGATGCATTAGGGGATATACCACATTTTAGAGGTGTTTTCTCTATAGATACGCTACCCAAACAGATAAATAGTATAGAATGCGGTGTAGTTAGTTATGATAAACGTGGAATGCCTGGAACTCACTGGGTTGCCTATTGTAATCTACCTAATCAACCTTATGTAGAATTTTTCGATTATTTCGGTATACCCCCAGGAAAAGAAATAATTAAATATCTAAAAACTTCAAAGAAAAAAATAGCTTATGAAAATCTTGCTGTTCAAAATATAGGTGAATTAAACTGTGGTCTTCATTGTATTTCCTACATCCAGCGCAAACTGAAGTTGGTAGCTTTTCGTTTATAAAAATTGTTTTCTAATAAATGGAGATTTATTGTATGAAATGTAAAAAGAAAACTGATACTGAATCAATATTCAAGGCAGTGTCACAGAAAACTAATGTTCCAATGCTGAAAGGTAATTGCGTTATTTGCGGATCGAGGAAAAATCTGTTTTTAAAAAAAACCTCGAAGCAGAAAAAGATATTTTAAAGACGTATTATTCGAGTTATTCAGGGTTGATGATATTCACAGAAAATTAAAAGAAAATGGAGTGAACGTTTCTAAAGATAACATAAAACATGTTTTGTATACGTTACACAAACCTTCCTATCACAAT
Organism: Branchinecta sandiegonensis; assembly: GCA_030848855.1. Classification (NCBI taxonomy): domain Eukaryota; kingdom Metazoa; phylum Arthropoda; class Branchiopoda; order Anostraca; family Branchinectidae; genus Branchinecta; species Branchinecta sandiegonensis. The sequence continues at coordinate 9,740,760 of JAUPMV010000014.1, read as the reverse complement.
TTTGAAAGGAGGCGAGTCTATGTTCACCATGTTGACGAGCAATGGCAAGCTGATTTAGTTGACCTCCAGAAATATAAAAAAGCGAATGATAAAACAAATTACATCTTGACTGTTATTGATTGCTTTAGTAAATACGCTTGGTGTGTCCCTTTGAAAGATAAAACGGGTGCTGGAATAATTGTAATTTCATCCAATCCAGCATCTATGAGATTTGTCATAGTATTACAAGAAAAATATGTGTTTCGATTTAATAGTGACTTGTGTCAGATTTTAGGCTTTGAGAAGGATATTGAGATTTCTAAGAAAATCAATGAAGGTACAAAGCTTCCGTATATAACAAGAAGCGTTGATAAAATTCAAATTCACTGCTCTCTTGTAAACAGTTCTATCGTAAACAAAAGTAAATCAGACGTCATTTGGACATTTGTTCCGAATACAGAACCAGGTTGTCAAATTGTTGAAAATCCTAGACAATTAATCTACCTTCCTATTAACACAAAAGACTTTATTTACTCCTTGAGAATGACAATTACTGATCAGTTGGGAAGACCTATCGATTTGAACGGTGATAACGTTGGATATGTTTTACATTTGAGAAAAGCTTAAAGGATTAGTGAAATAAAATTATTTACCTATAAATGTTGATTAATAATAAGCGCTTACTTAATAAAAAACAGTATGGAAGTGGAATCGGTAGTATATTCAAAAACATTGCCAATTCTCAGTTATTTCAAACGTCAGCAAAACAAATAAAAGATGGAGCTATGTCAATGTATAACAAAATTATTAAACCGAGATTTGAGTTGTTGAAAAATAGAGCAATAGAATACGGGAAAGATTTGATTGATGTAAACAGGAAAGAACTCATTGATGTAATTGGAAACAAAAAATCGATGAAGGATCTTTAAAAGAATTTTAAACCAAAGAAGTCAGGACTTGATCAAAACGTTAATGACTGGAAACGGGTTAAAGATTCTGAAATAAGTTTTATTTAATAATTTCTTTCTTATATAAATGGCAGTGAATAAAGTTATCAGCCCGCAATGGAACATTTTTGATGAGCCGCTTGTGGATGATACAGTGGTCAAATATGAATTTAAAGAAATTCGAGAAACAGATGTGAACGTATCCAATAAATCAGAGTTTGAATTCGTAACGAAGAAATTGGATTCCTGGTTCTATCCAAGTGAAAGTTATCTTGAAGTGGGTGTAAGAATAGTTAAAGAGAATGGAGCTAACATAGATGCAACCGATGTCGCTACGTTAACTAATAATGGATTCAATTTATTTAGTACCGCTGAGTATGTAATAAACGATGCTCCTGTTGAAAAAATTAATCATGTTGGTATTGCAACTACCGTTACAAAGTTGATTGAATATTCCGATGATTATTCTAGAAGTGCAGCTAGAAATCATTTCTGGTATAAGGATTATAATCAGGGAACCGATATCAACCCTATAAGGTGGGTGGAGCACTAGCAGGAACTGTGGTTGTCAGTTCTAAACCCAATCGAAATTATAATAAAGGGTTTGAGAAGAGATATAACAGAACTAAAAACAGCAAATTAGTAAATATATATTTACCATTATCAGAGTGGTTCGGATTCTTGAAAGGAAACAAACGATTTTTTAGAGGTGCATCGCATAGAATTTGTCTAAGAAGAAATGATGATAATAACATGATTGTAAGAAATGGGGATACTAATTGTAAAGTAGTCATTGAGTATTTATCCTGGAAAATTCCTGTCATAGCTCCTAGTATTGAAATGATGAGTGAATTGGAAAAGGGTTTGGCAAAGGATAAAAAGTATAATCTGATGTGGGAAGCTTGTAATACTTATAAAAGTGATGTTAGTCAGAATAAGGAACACACATGGAAAGTTGTGTCTGAGAGAAATAGTCCAACAAAAATCGTTGTGATGTTACAGAAAAATGAAAAGCATAACAACCAAAAAAAGAATAATATGGTGTTTGATCATATGAATTTGACGGATATAGAGGTTAGAATTAACGGGGATAAATATCCAGAAGAACCCCTCAAATGCGACTTTAGTGATGAGAAATGCACGTACTCTAATCTGTACAACAGATACATACATTTGGGTTATAAACAATTAGCGTTTGATACTGGTAGTGTAGTCAATATAGAAGAATTTAAAGAAGAATATCCACTATTCTGTTTTGATGTTTCCAAACACGAGTCAAATATTTATAATGGAACAACTGCTGATATTGAAATAAGTATAACATTAAAAGGTAATCAACCCGTACCATATAATATTTACTGTGTTATACATTATGAAAGAAAAGCTACACTTGATATTATTAATAAAAATATGTATGTGAGTTTGTGAGTTTGGATTTTTATTAAAGAAATTCAGCCGCTAATAAATGGAGTCGCTGAAGGAAGTCATGAATACAATCAGAATGAATAAATACAATCAGACAATCAGGAAAGAAGAACTAGTTCTAGGATTGAAATATACCATCGTTAAAATGAGAATGGCTAAGACAAAATATGGTGATAAGTTGGTTGTGGTCATTAATCATAATAAAAAAGCCTGTGATTTGTTTATTCCACAGAGATACAATGCAATTGGTAATGAGTTGCTTCTAAAGAACAATATGGTTTTGCAGCCTATTATGAGGGTAAATAAGAACTCTGACCAATATGTTGATATAGAACTGTTTACTCATTAATATGGCGGTATCATATTTTGATAAAAAAGAAAAATGTAAAAAAGTAGTAGTTTATATGTAGTAAAGGGTAATATTTCCTATTTCTTGGGTCCTTTATTTGGGAAGTAAGAAAATAAAAATATCTTTAAAAAGGGGGATAATTTGGAAAAAAGGATGTTAAAATTTAAGAAATTGATGTTAAAATGAGGTTTTGAAATTGGGTGGCGGGTGAGCTAGGATCGGCTTTATATAACTACTGATTAATCTTATCTGTACTGAGATAAGATTAATCCCAATCAGAGATAAGATTATCTTTTTAGAAACAAGATTAATCCCGGAAGCAAAGACTGCAAGATTTTTTTTTGCAGTGTAGCAGCTAGCACGTGTTTTCTCGCATTTAGGGCAGATTGTGACGCATTTCGCTTGAAAAACCCACATAGCACTTCTAGAATGTCAAGTTCATACTAAACATTTTTGTTTTGCTTTCGGGCATATCGCAAATTTTACCGCATTTTGATTAGAAGATACCGCGGAAATACCGCGTTTTCGAGAGGACGGTACCACGAAGCGGTGACGGCCGAGTGGCAACACTGCGTAGGTCTTAGTCTTGTCTTCATCCGTCTTCTCGTGGGCTCGAAGGGGTTGAGTTATTTTGTTCAAACCTACGGAGGGAGACTAGGGGCCGGTTGCGTGCACAATGTCTTCTCTTAGTCTTGGCAGTCGTCTCGTGTTTAGGTCTTAGTCTTGTCTTCATCCGTCGTCTCGTGGGCTCAGAGGGGTTCAGATATTTTGTTCGAACTTGGTATGAGGATCCACTGGATCATACTACAGGCCTCGTCGATGTGTATTGTAACCCTATATTTAGACGTGGGAAGGGGGTTTAAAATTAAGGGAAAATCAAACAGTGCAAACAAGTTTGCAGAAGTCTTGGACAATCGAAGAGCAAGTTTGGGGGATTGGGGATTTGAAAGTTAGAGCAAGCCGTTGTATAGAATCGACTGAGCGGAAACGGACGAACCAAGAGAAATCGAAGTCACGGATGTATTAGAACTATTTGACGAAGGGTTTGAAATTCTTGGTGCTCCCGTCCATCCGGCTCAGGAGGAAACTAGCTGCGTTTCCGGTCCCTGTTGTGATTCGTTTCTGTTATATTCGGTTCCGGTTCGGTCCGGTCCCTGTTGCGACATCTCGCAAAACTGTAGGACAAAGAAGATTAACTTTGGCACACACAGCGTCCCTCGAGTCTAGCTGTGCTCTCTCGGTATCCCCCCCCCCCCAACAGTCCTCTCTTCAGGTCAATTCAGTACAGATTGCACAGCGACTGATCCCCCCCCCCCCTTCACCTGATTCTTTGGCAACAAGACCACTCGGTAATGCTAACAATGACCCGTCCTAACATAGTCACCAAGAAATTCGCCACACGTCACGGATTCTGCTCTGCCTGCCATTGGTGTCACGCAAAACGAGTGGATGAACGATCCTGTTCTAATTACCTTTACCTTAAAATTACCTTAAATCGCATTGTCCAGCGACAAAGGTGGATGCTCCTCCTGTGGTTGTCGCTGGTTTGAGTGATTTTGGTCATTGTCGGAACTGGTTTTTGGTTAGTGTCTGGTAGAGGATTCCGGGGCATCCCACTCGTATCTCCAGGGTTTTTCTTCCCACTCCTTGTCAAGATTGGATTTGAATGAGTCCACTGTCTGTGCACTAACTATCTCCTCTGACAGGGTTGGTCTCGTTTGTTTGTAAGTTGTTCGGAAAGCCAGCTAAACATTTTGCATAAAATAAAGAGAAATGCGTGTGTTGGTTCAGACAATGCACAAATCGGATACGTCACACTGTCAGAAGTTTCATAACAGATAACACGAGGATGCGCGGAACAGGTATTGCGTAACAGATAACACTTCGGATGTTATCTGTTGTGTTTCAAAATGTTATGCATAATAAGCGCTACCATCACGAAGAACCGAAAAACCGCCAAAAAGTAGCCGCGTTTTTTGTAAACAAATCGTTCTCCGTTCTCTATCTCGTTCTCCTATAAGCGTTTTTAGTAGAACGCCGTAGTGCTATTGTCCGTTTTCAGCAGAACGGAGAACGAGTTGTATCTCATTATACATTCCATTCTGCTGGATGATCAACGGAATAGGAACCTCAGTTCTGAATACCGTTCTCATCCCGTTCTGCTAAATTCATAAATATTGCGAAAAGGTCATTCGACAAAATTGCAGAAATGGATAAAGCACCCTATTTTTCGAAATTAACAGAAATTAATGACGAAGAAAAAGGGTGTCATAGAATGTCTTCCTATTTTCAATGACTCAGGAAATTTTTTTTCCAAATTCTGTGGGCAATGCTAACAACGGAGTGAACTTGTGAAACCTTTGACATGAGTGAATTAAGTGAATAGGACATGTACTCTTGAGGAGTACATACTACAATATTAGAATAGAGATGGTGGCATCTAGGAAAGAAAGAAGGGAGATAGGTGCTTGTAGATAAGCAAGGGTAGAACAGTTAAAACAGAAGAGGAAAGCGGGAAAGAAGGATGAAATAGACATTAAAATATTGAAATAAGAATAAAAATCAGTCCTCTTCTCAGGTTTCCGTACCAGAGTAGCCTTTGCTGCAACCCACAATATAAGGTTTGAAGCCAAGCTGACCATTCAATACGAACGATACTCACGGTTTTCTAACTCTCATTAAACCAATAGATTTAAAAAAAAATTCTTACCGTTTTACAAGATAAACAAACCGTGGGTGAATGGAAAAGCAGACCCTCAGCTATCCAGGAATTTTTTTTTCAAAAAGTGATACTCTCCCCAGTCCGCATGTTCAGGGTAGTTAAGACACACGACTGACCCAGGCTCAAACGCGCCTTGAAGACATTCGATACTCGAACAATGGGTCATTATCTCGGATTAAAAAGTGTTAAATTTCATGATATGACGCAACCAAACGTCACAGTTCTGAGGAGAAACCGTTTTTTCTGGATATTTTCCTGGGTAGCTCTGAGCTCACTTGGAAAGCCAGAGGTCAACTGCCCCGCCCCCCCCTCCCCACCTGCCCCACTCAAATGACGCCCCTGGAATTGACTGATTTTTAGTTACTAGCCCCTCAGTTTAAAATTGGTGCAATAGGCGTTTTTTGTAACAACCTCAACGGAGAACGAGTTTGAAACTCATTGAACAAAAAACGTGCTTATAGGCAGAACGGAGAACGGCGTAAGGAAAACGGAGTTTTACAAAAAACGCGGCTAGTATCTGCTGAGTTTCCGACATCATGACGATAAGGAATAAAGTCCGTAGATGTTTTTTCGGTTCTTCCTAACAAAGCTCGTTATGCATAACATTTCATGCATAACGTTTTCAAACACAGACAACATCTCAAGTGTTATCTGTAACGCATTATCTGTTGAAACCACGCATCCTCGTGTTTTCTGTTATGAAACTTCTGACAGTGTAACCGTTTTGCATAAGATAAGGAGAAATGCGTGTGTTTGTTTCTGCAATCCTGGCAGGACTTGTAGGAAGCCTTGCTGAAGTATAAAATATCCAGTATTTAAAAAAAAATTCTGCTACTATTCAAAAGTTGCAGAAAACGGATACGTCAGCTAACGATGCCTTGGCAGCGATGTTGCGGTCCTTCTTGGCATGGGTCCTCGTCAGGCTGTCGAACCTCAGGGACATTGATGGGGAGGAAACGAACCTGATTACAGGTCCTTGCCAAGAAGGGTCGAAACATCGCAACCAAAGCATCGTAGCTGCACTGTATGAAGTTTCATAACAGACAACTCGAGGATGGGCGGTTTCAACAGATAATGCGTAACAGATAACACTTCGGATGTTATCTGTTGTGTTTGAAAACGTTATGCATCAAATGTTATGCATAACAAGCTTTGCCAGGAAGAGCCAAAAAAGCATCTACTGACTTTATTCCTTACCGTCATGATGTCGGAAAACTCAGCAGATACTTTTTGGCGGTTTTTCGGTTCTTCCTGGTGGTAACGCTTATTATGCATAACATTTTGAAACACAACGGATAACATCCGAAGTTTTATCTGTTACGCATTTACCTGTTGAAACCGCGCATCCTCGTGTTATCTGTTATGAAACTCCTGACAGTGTGATGTATCCGAATTATGCATTGTCTGACTATCTGTTTCTCAGTCAGCTTGAAGGAATAGTTGCGTTTTTTCGAATACCATGGCATCTGTTACCACGGTAACTGGATCTGCAATTAGTCGTTTTTGCAGTTATCGTCGTACCTGATACACGGTGCTCTGCAAAAACGACTATTGCCGAAATTGCACTTTTCGAAGTCATCCCAAAAGAAAAACAGATATCCAGTTACATCACTAAGTGCTAAACTTCTTTCTCCCCAATTTGACAAAATTTGATGAAAGTGAGATGACTCTTCAGATACCACGACCAGTTACCACGGTCGGACCGTAGTATCTGAATATCTGATACCACGATAACTGGCCAGATACCACGATAATTGCAAAAACGACTTTTGACCGTGGTATCAGATACCACGATAACTGTAAAAACGACTTTAGACCGTGGTATCAGATACCATGGTATCTGCAAAAAAGCAACTAATATGTATTTATAAAATCTACAGAATCCTCTCGCTTAATTTCAAGCTTGTTCTTTCGTCCAGGCAAGGTCGGCATCACCCTGAACATCGGTTATCTCTGGCCGAAAGACAACACTACCGCCTCCCAGGAAGCAGCCATTCGCGGCATGGAGTTCGACCTTGGCTGGTTCGCGAACCCTGTCTTCGTCAATGGTGACTATCCAGATATTATGCGGTCTCAGATCGACCGGAAAAGCGAGGAAGCCGGATTGTCGGAATCTCGCCTTCCCCGTTTTACAGAAGAGGAAAAGATGCTGCTTCAGGGGTCTGCGGACTTCTTCGGACTGAACTTCTACTCCTCCCAGCTTGCTGAGGATTACAAATACGACTTTACGGAAATCAGCTTCAACACGGATAAGGATGTTCAGCTAACATACGATCCGGCGTGGTACCAGTAAGTGTACGATTATTTTCCGATTCCGGTTCCGGTTAACAAGCAATTTGAGAGAAAATCAGCTATAATACAGACTGTAAAAAAAAAATCTTGCGGTATTTGCTACTGGGATTAATCTTGTCTCCAATGAGATAAGATTATCTCTAACTCGGATTGATCTTATCCCAGCGGAGATAAGATTAATCCCAGTAGCAAATACTGCAGTTAACTTTAATCCTTACTCGGAGAAACTTTTTACTGTGTAGGCTACTAGATAATTGTATATAGCCTCCGTGCAGACACGTTGCAACGCTGGCTCCGTTTTAAGGACCGGCGGCTTGCCACCAAAAAAGTAAGACGTCAACGGATCGACTAAAAAGCGGCACGGCAAGGCGCAGGAGGCACGAGTAATAAAAAGAAGAAGGAGTAGTTTTTAGTTTTTAGTTTTTTTAATTTAGTACTCCTTATTATACAAACCAACTTTTACATGCTAAACTACATGAACACACCTTTTGTAACCCTTTTAACATCCTTTATACATGTAGCTGATACTTTTGGCTGCAGAAAAGCCCGAATGGGCCTGTGGGGGCAGAAAAAAAAACAAAAAAAAACTTCACTTTGCATTAATTTTCAAGAAGTGGATGAGTAAGTAAAGCCTAAAAGAAGGCTGCTAGAACATTGTTCCTGTCCCTCGCTCTGATGCCTGAAAGGGCCCTTTAAGTTTTCGTACCTCTTTCTAGTACTCGTGCCTCGCACACTATGTCGTGCCATGCCGTGCCTCTTTTTAGTCGGTTCCACCTGTTAGCCGCCGAAATTTAATTTGTTCGGCTTCACCGAGTGCCAGTGGCATTTATTTTCTTGTCTGTAATGAGAAGGTTAAGACGAGAAATGTGTGTCATCGTTTGTAATAGGTGAGTAAAAGGTGTGCACTCCCGCACAGGACACGGTTGTACCCTTCTTGTGAGCGTTATGTTTGTTGTTTCGTTTAAAGAATGTTGTAATTAAAATGAAATGGAATGAAAAATGTTATTAGTAGTAATTATAGACGGTTGGAGAGAGACAAAAGATCGAAAAGGTTTTGATGGAAAAAGAACCTTTCCCGGTTGTTACTGGGCAATCAGTGAAAATGGCTTCTGTTTATTTCCGAAGCCAAGAAATACGTTTTTCTAGGAAAACTTGTCAACCAACAAATGTTTATGAATCTTTCCCGGCCGTCTGAATAAGTTTTATTTATATGCTCATTAAAATTAGTTACCTTCAGCCTTGAAAAGTTTCGTGGAAATTCCCTGTAAGGAAGTAAGTAATTTATTTCTAACCCGCCATTTCGAAAAAGCGGAGTAAATAAAAGAAAATACATAAAAGACATAAATACACAGAAAAAGACACTAATTTTCAATCATCAGCTAGGAAGTGGTGTAGAAGGTCGTGCGCTGGTTGGGCTCTGTTGTCAGTGTTTTTTTATAACGACGAAGAAACATCCAAAAGGGTAATACTTGCATCTTGAACTTCGAACTTCTCCGTCAATGTCGAACTTCTCCATGATCTACTGTGGATTCTGACAAATACTTTCAGCCGTGTCATTGCTCTCGAGGAGGGGGGGGGGGGGGGGTCCTGGCTTCACGAGGGCGGGGAGAGGAGAGGTGAATCCGCCATTGATCTACTGTATGAAAGTCGGCAGACTCGAATCCCAAACGCTTTTACTGCCTCACCCCGCAGCATGTTTTAGGATAGATCGGTCCTGAAAAAACGGGTAGGTGTAAAAAGAAAATATTTGATATGAACTAATATGTCAGTATTGTGTAGTGGCTGTAAATGTAATCACTAGATCTGTTGCGTATTTTCAAATTAGTTTCTGGTTTGCGAAAACAAAACTTTTCGGACCGCCACGGTGCACCGCCGCTGAACAGTTTCGCCCTAATTAACTCCATGTTCATGAAGCAGCAGGTAGCAGCGTCTCACCGGGTCAACTTAAATCAAGATCATGGATTATAGATAGCCTGCCTATTAACTAATCTGAAGCATTTTATAAGTAGTGAACTGAAAGACAAAAATGCTCCTCAGCCGGGATTTGAACCCAGGACCCTCTGCTTACAAGGCAGGCGCTCTAACCATTTGAGCTACCGAGGGGCTTGTATTTATTGGTCACGGTACAAGTCCCTTGTGTAAAGTGCCATCTGTGTCTTATTAATTTGAAACAGCTATCACAAGCGCACAATATTAGCGGATCACATCGTCGAAATCAGTGACGCACCTAACAAAAACTAGTTAGTTAGTAAACTAGTAAAATCTTGTACAAGAATTTCTCACGAGTTCAGTAAAGTCAATTTTCGTAAGGTGGCAACACTTGATTTGTTCATGAATTTTCGATAATCCCAACAAAAGTTGCGTTTTTGCAGATACCATGGTATCTGATACCACGGTCTAAAGTCGTTCTTTCAGTTATCGTGGTATCTGATACCACGGTCAAAAAGCCTTTTTGCAGTTATCGTGGTTGGTATCTGGCCAGTTATCGTGGTATCTGATTTTCAGCTACCACGGTTCGACCGTGGTAACTGATCGTTGAATCTGAAAAGTCATCTCACTTTCATCAATTTTTGTCAAAGTGGTGGGAAAGAAGTTCGTCACTTAGTGATGTGAAGAAAATCAGTTTTTCTTTTGGGATGACTTCAAAAAGCGCAATTTCGGCAATTGTCATTTTTGTAGGGCAACCGTATATCAGACACCACAGTAACTGCAAAAACGACTAACTGCAGACCCAGTTACCGTGGTAACAGATACCATTGTATCTGCAAAAACGCAACTAAAGAGAATCATAACGTTAGTGATTTTACGGTACAATAACTTCTACCCAGACTGTTTAGGAGAAAAGTATGATTGCCGAAATGCTAACTCATTCGGAAAGTATGCAGATATGAGCGTTACTCATTTCGTATGAACTCTGTTCGAATTTTTGCTATTTCGGTGCTATTCAGAAGACCTTCCATCTTTCTAGAACTGGGTCCGAATGGCTTCGCATTACCCCAGCGGCCATTCGTCAAATGCTCATATACATCAAGGAGAAGTACGGAGACCCAGACATCTACATCACCGAGAATGGTTGCAGTGACAAGGCCGGAAACATTGATGACTTCGTCCGAGTCTATTACTACAAGACGTATATCAACAATGTCCTGAAAGGTACTTTCCACTATTTTGGATTTGATCTTCCTGTAGTAGCCGAGATTACAACATGAATCGCAGGGGGCTGGGAGTCACAGGCTATTCATTCCAATTGATGCCCCCCCCCTCAGTCACCAAAAACCCCACTGCACCCCCCCCCCCCCCCGGGCAAAGCGTCTCACTGCAAATATATAGGAAATTATAAAATCTTAATAAAAACTGGAGTTTTTACTGAGAGCCCCTGGATTTTCCCTAGACACACGGATTAAATGTAAAAGCGTGACGGCGACTCGCTAAGCTGGCAGCTCGTTGCTGTATATACTTTTCATAAAAAGAAACTTTTCTTTCCAGAATTTAAATTTTACCAACACATGTAGACATGTCCGATAAGGGACTACTGACTGTGTATGTGGGGGGGGGGGGGGGGGGGGGGTTGTGTCCGGGGTTATTTTGTGGAGGGGTTACCCGGGACCTCAAGGGTCTGGCCACTCCCATTTGCACACATGGGGACAAGGCTCGAACATAGGATCGTGGTGTGCACCAGTCGGCGAGTGAATAACCCCTTGCAGTGAATTATAGAATTCCTAATCTTGGATTCGCTTTCCGAAAAGCAAAGCAAGAATCCGCCGAGAGCAAGAACAAGCAAAAAGTCGCTGAGTGTCAGTGCGCCTTTACAACTTCTCGCTGACTTGCCAAAATCACTTTCCACTCGCGAAGTGGATTCGCTTTCCAAGTGCTGGCGGAAACTAGCGGAGCGCGAGAGCAGCTTTGGAAAGCGAAGCGACTTTTAGCCTAAGTCGCAAGAACAGCTGGCGCATAAGCTCGCGGATCTTTTCAGACCGCCAGAATCACCCTTTAATGTAGCGATATTTTGTTTCGAACTCGGATGGTAGATGGTGTTGCTTCGAAGATGTCTTAGGCCAGGCCTCTGATTGGTTATCATTTGTAGACGATACGTGTTCCCATGAACGACTATTAGTGGGACAAAGTGAAATGACCAAGGAAAGTGACCAGAAAGTGATTGGTGCCTCAGGAGAAAGTAGTCCCGACGGGCCATTATCAAATGCTCAAAGGACACCTCGCACTAGATTGTGTTTCTGCTATGATTATCTGAGATAGTTGACTACTTTAACACTTAGCTATGCTTACAGCAAATTACACAAGGCTTTGGCTGCTTTTAGCCTCTTTCCATGCCCCTTGCATTGGATGGCAAACGTGGCAAAATGTGCGTAACTCTTCTGAACAATAAGCTTCCCGGATCAGTGCAGTCTACCCCAAATCCCTGATTTTTGGATACCCTATGCCGAACGCTGTGTATGTCTAGCATTTGGCATAGCCTATGCCTAACGCTGGATAAGCTATGCCAAACGCTGGATACCTGTTGGTAACTTAACCCTAAACTACCTCAATATAAAGGTGTTCTGATTGGTTGATTTTTTGGCTTCACTCGAATCATCAATATTTTACTGGGTTACAGTATATCCAGCGTTAGACATAGGGTATGCCAAACGCTAGACATATCCAACGTTTGGCATAGGGTATCCAACAATCAGGGGTTTGTGGTTGACTGGATCAGTGATTGGGAGCCTGATTCGTAACGGAAAGAGAGCAAACTTGCGGCAAGTGTGATAATCAGTGTAATTCTAATAGAGGAGATACGGTAAACTTATGTGTAGTGTAGGATCGCAGAAGCGAGAATAGATGGAAATACTATTGAAATAGAAGGCATTACTATCATAAGTACGACGCTTCCTTTAACTTTTTTTTTTTTTTTTAGAAATATTTAGCGAAAATAGTGACTTGGCCAAAGCTTCTCTCACACAATGTATGATGTTTTTCTGTGGCCCTTGCTAGCCTTTAATTTTAATTTAATTCAATTTCAAAATAAATGTGGCACAACATCCCATGCGCGAGCAAATTAATTGGCACTTGTCATTAACCTACAACTGAGACATCTATACAATTGTCATAGAATAAATACAGTAATTCAGGTGAGGTTGTAATGGTACAAGGTAAACTGATGCGCAAAACTATTACGGTACCTTTCAGTTTTACAAGCGACAGGTGTGAGTTTTGGTACTTTCAAGGAGAATAATACAATTAATCTTTTTAGCAATCAAGTTGGATAATGTCAAAGTTAAGGGGTACGCTGCTTGGTCACTTCTGGATAACTTCGAATGGTCCGTTGGGTACACGTAAGTGTTCTCTTTATTTTTCATTTCATCCCCCTTACCTTTGAATGGCGGAATTATTTTCATGCATCGACTTACTCTTCACCCTCATTTCACGGACATTTTCGGAATGCTTAGATCTTGGTAAGGCGAGTCCTGCCATTAGGCCTACACTTGTCAGAAGCATGATTATGTTTAGCACGTAAACTCGCATCCTTGTGCTAAGTGTAATGACAAATGTCAAAATATTTGTGTTTATGACCCTTCTAATTGTTATATTTCGCGAAAATTTAAAGGACTGAAGTAGTAAAGTAGGTGAGAAGCCATTAGTAGTTGACATGGATGATTATTGTAAGCACTACTGTGTCTTTCTTTGTGAAAATTTCCATAGCAGCCAATATTAACCTCATAACTGAAAAACATAGACCCTTCATTACAGTAATTTCATCAATTCAGCTTGCTCATGAACTATTCAGTGGATCAGCCAGTGCACGATACTAAAGCTGATATTAAAAATTTGGCTGGTTGTTAGATAAATTTCATTATTTTGATTGACTGATTTATTATATTGATTAATCATATCCCCGATGAAAAATTCGGAGCCTGCGTAGTTGTATGATACTTGTACGAATAAGTTGCATATATTGATATGTAATAGTAAAGAAGATTATCTTCTTATTCGATGCAATTCTTGTTCAATGTTCTTATCAACGCAGCGTTCGGTGTTGCCGCGCGGATAGAATTCTTCGAGCTTCTAAAGATCAGAAAAATTGTTCTTAGTACTACTTGAAGCAGGCTACGCGGTACACGAGTGCAATTTGACGCCCATTATATTGTAAAAAGCTACTAAATTAACGGGTGGACAGCAATGGTCCTCGAACTAGCAATAAGCAGTCGTAATAGAACAAAACGTGTTAATTTTAAGAAAAGTTGTTTCTTCAACATCCAACAAACTTAAGTGCTTCCCGTGGCAACCGTTATGACGCTGCTCCTTTCCTCGGCCCGCTGGCGGAATCAACCAAGCGATCTGATTGGCTCTGCATAAGCGAAAATACAACACGGGTCTATTCTCCTGATCAGCCTTATTACAGCGCGCCCCAAGGAAAAGAGGAATCTATGATCCAACTTATTATGCCGTAATACATCTTATTACACCTGTTGCTTTATTTTTGTGCCTAGCCCGGCCATAGTCGATAAGTGCTAGCAAGAAAATCCCGAATTACACGAGGCATGTATGAGTATTTCTGAAAAACAACATTTCCTGGCTCGTTTAAAAGTCATCTAGTAAGAGCTGTGCTTTAAGAAACCCAGCAGAGATTCAAAGAAGCGATATCATAATAATTATACATAGATGGCACTTTAAACTGCCATCTTTGTATATTTATAAATTTCCGTGACATGGGGATGTGAACTGGTTAGATGAATTTGCCTTCGGGCGGGATCACTGTTCCTATGGCCGGCTTCTACCAGACTGTTGTAGTGGTTTGCGAACTCTGTTCACAAGCCCCTCGGTAGCTCAGATGGTAGAGCGACTGCCTTGTACGCAGAGGGTCCTGGGTTCAAATCCCGGCTGAGGAGCATTTTTGTCTGTCAGTTCACTACTTATAAAATGATATCATAATAGAATAATGTATGTATGTATGTATATTCTTTATAACCCGTTACATTCAAACTGAACAAGAACGAAGTAAATTGAAGAAAAAGAAATAAAGAAGAAAGACAGAAAAGATAATTAGCGATCATTGACAAAATGGATACAGCACTACAAATGAAGAAAAACACAAAGGGCGAGTTAATCAGTGGTTATCCACTGGGCACAAAGTACTGGTAACCACGGGTGTGCGGCCGTTCCAAGAACTTTCTAAACTAGCTTATCTACAGCCTCGTTAGGCTCTACCCAACGGAATGGAATGGAATTGTATCGATTGCGACTTGTGCTTTAATGGCCACTCTTGGAACAGCTTATTTGATTTCAGGGAAAGATTCGGCCTTCACTACGTAGACTTCAGCGACCCAAACCTACCTCGGACGATGAAAGAGTCTGCGAAGTTGTATCAGAAAATCATTGCCGATAATGGTTTCGCTCCGGAGGAAATCTGCAAGGCTTCCGCAGTGACTACCATCTCTTTCGCATCCTTGCTCGTTGCTGCTGTTCTTGTCATACTTGTTTAAATTGCATGTGGTAGCACTGTAAAAAGTCTCTCCTTCATCGGAATTTACTAGTTGTGTGTCACCGATTTCGGACATTTTTATTCCTAATTCGGATAATTAAAATCTGAATTCGGAGAGTTATAATCTGATGCAGTATTAAAACGAAAGAATCCAAAATACTGCAGAGTATACTGCAGTATTTTGCATTCTAGCATTTTTATCTTGCATCGGATTATAACCCGATAAAGATAAAGGAGATACTTTTTACAGTGAGGCTAGCTCCACGATAGCAAATGTTACAGCATAAACTGGTTTATTATAATACTTTTCTATGGTGTTCAGACTTGCATGCAATACGGTCAGAGAGTTGGGGTTGTTGTAGACCAAACCAGTAACTAACCCCATTGCAGTCCTTGTACTTTTCGCCTTAAAGGACACCTGAACAATGAAACCATACTTGAACACACCATGGAGAATGCATTTACAGACATGGCCATGGAGAGTATTCTTCTCCTAAGCGTGACGTTTTCAAAATAGGGAAGTTCGTTTCTGGAGGTTTGCACATGCAGACTCGAAGACAAAAAGTGCAATTCATTCAAATCTTGTACAGCGCTGGCCGGATCGTATTGGAATTTCTTATAGATATACGTTTTGGCTTAACTGGTTAAAAAATATTCGAGAAGAAGGGTTGATTGGAGACAGTTGTTCATTTCTAAAATTGTTCGGTACTGAAATAAGGACAGATGCAAAATGGAGCAAAAATCATAGCTTGGAAACACTATATCGTATTTGGATTGGGTTTTCTGCAGGCAATGTCAGGCGGAAGTCATACAGATAGGGATGATACTTGGTACTCTTCATTCAGGTGTCCTTTAACAAACCTTGAATGTAAACAAAAAATAGACCATGTTTTGGATGTCATTTGAACGCTTGTTGTAAACTCTGCAGAACCGGCTATAAAACTACGTACAGCAAAATAAGGTTTTGTTTCTTTGCCCCTAAACATAAAATGTCATAATCAAATTAAACAACAGGCCTTCCCCCTCACCAGTATTATGACCACCTTTACACCCAGTAAATCAACAATGTGAATCACCAACTAATTAATCACTAGTCACGAATGAGACCAAGAGCGTGTTCCACCCTTCTAACAATAGTAACTATTAGTTACTAGTTTCGTTCCAACCTCGTAAAAGGTTACTACGCTGACCGTTCCAACCTTCTCAAAATAGTAACTATTTGCTTACCATGCTCGGGAGCGTAGTAAGCATGGTAACTACGAATCTCTGTAACGTGACTGGTCGGATTACCCAGTGGCATGATGTTCTGTTGAAAATAGAAAAAAGCGTGCCAGCCTTGACGCCAAGAAGCCAAAATTCGTGACGTCATGCGTAGTGACTACGGTAAGTAGGGTGGAACACGCTTCGAATAAACGGGGTCCCCCCGAATAAACACGTTAAATCACCGAATTTATGAAAGGAAGGACCGAATGCGGTTAAATCGATGCGGAATGAGCAAAAGTTAAATGAATTACCAAATTCAATAAGGAATGGGAACCAATAAACACGTTAAATCATCCAATTTGGAAATGTGGGGACAAAAGATTTTATGAAAGCAGCCGCAGCAATGAGTGCAATGACAGAGGGTTAGAGCCGGGTTTGTTGAGAGCACTTAATGCTTCGACTTGGTAAATTTCTTCTTATTCCGGGCCTCGCAACTAACTCTTGGAGGCAACAATGTGAAACAATCAGCAACTAATTGATCACTAGTGATTCTGTTCTTGATCAGGATTCCTAGCTGCTTATGGAATTAGTTAATTGCACAAATCAGTTTTTTTTCAACAGGGGTTTATTTACTAGGTGGTGATTTAGACCCTGAACTACAAAAAACAACAGGGCGTCGGTTACCGGTTTGGTAACCCTACTGGCGGATCCCTCCCCCCACCCTCTACAGTACCCATCCCCCCGGTATATTTACAATTAATTTTCTTGTCACTGTCAACTCCGTCGCAACCAGAGCAAAATAACACTAGGGAGTAGCGCCAAGACTTGACAAAATTGACACACACTCGAATAGCAGCGATACTAGCACCACTGGCGATAAAGAACGTCCCTACTGAAACTCAGTCAGTTGTTCACCAGCGCTGGCTCGATAACTTCATCTTCGGAAAACAGCACAAATATGATTCAGCCTCCATTGTTTCCTTGGTGTTTGCAGGCCGCACCTTTGATGTACTAGAAATTTTTATAACCGCAAGCTTGTCTCGCTTTAAATGCCGCAAGCGTAATGGGCGGCGCTGCGAGTATGTCCCGTTTGCAAAACGTGGGAAGCATAGGTCTTGGCGCTACTTCCTAGTGTTGTTTTGCTCTGGTCGCAAAGAGCATGTTTCATAAAGGTCAGTGTTTCCAACGGCAATCTGTGACGTGATCTGTATCAAAGTCACCTTGTCCGACGGCAAACAGGGCAGTCACAGTTTTCGTTACATTTAAAAAAAAAAAATGTAGCTAGCTGTTTTATTTTGATTTTGTAAAAAGCAAAAATACTATTTGTCTCCGCTTTAATACTGCAGTTTCCTTTTGTAATTAGTAGTCATTCTGGGAAATGTGAAAGAATAAAATAAGTGGATGGGCGTTGCGCCATGGATTATAATAGTAGTGTTCTCTTAAAATAGAGCATGGGAATCAAAGATGGAATGATGGATGGAAAAGATGGAAATTATTTCACGGTTGTTGTGTCCGTAAAGGACGCGTGGAGTCTGTGAGGATTGTGAGCAGAGGAATAACTAAAGTGAATCTTGTTAGAGGAGTGTTCCTTGGACAATCAGTGCGCTGGACCAACTTTCAGATTTCGGTTTTCAACGTTTTTATCGCACTTGCAGCTCCGCTCAAGTGCCATGCACCGATCACTTTTCGGTCTGTCTGTCGGTCGGTCCACTGTTCTCGAGTTAGGGTACTTCCAGATGTGTTCGGACGATGAAATTTGGCAGGCAGATCAGGGACCCGACCGAACTAACTTGGAAATAGTCACTTGCCCGATCCGACTGTCGTGGGGGGAGGGAGAGACGGTAAAATCCGGAATTTAGGGGCATGCATAACTTTCGAACAGCTGGCCGGATCATAATGAAACTTGATTTCTGGAAAGACGTCATGTCTTAGATGTCCCATTTCAAGTCCGGCTGAATCCGATGAATGTGGGCGGAGTCGGAGGGGGGAACCGGAAATCTTGTGCCACGCTTTGAGTGGAGCGGATGAAAATTGGTGGGATGAAAATTGGTGGGAAGAACAAGTACAAGGGCTAGGTAAGCCTAGGTATATGATTAACGGAACTGGACAGGATTCGTGCACTGTCGGGGGAGTTGAAGGGGGGTCCGGAATTCTGGTGATCCGGAGTTAAATTACTTCCAGCTGGGCTAGGACAATGAAAGTCGGCAGGCAAATCAGGGAACCGATCAGATTAACCTCGAAATAGTCAATTTCCTAATCCGGCCATCGCGGGGGAGTGGAGGGAGGGAGAATCCGACATTTTTTCAAACAATGTTTACAACGATGTCGGATCCTCTGAATCCGACATCTTGTATAACTTTCGAACGGGTGATCGGATCATAATGAAACTTTAAATTAGGAAGACCACATGTCTCGGATTTCCCATTGCAATTCCGGACGGATCCGATGAATGTGGGGGGCGGTCCGGGGTGGAACCGGAAACCTTGTTACACGCTTAGAGTGGAGCGATCAGGATGAAACTTGGTGGGAACTGGGAAGAGCAAGCACAACCCCTGGATACATCAGTAATAAAACCGGACTGGATTCGGGCACTGTGGGGGGGGGGGGGGGGGGGCTATGACTGTCGGAGGATTTGGGGGGAGGGAGCGGAAATATTGCGACAAGCTTAGAGTGGAGGACCGGTTGAGATTTGCTGAGAAGAACAAGCACAAGCACTAGATCATTACTGACAGAATCGTACCAGATCCGGGCACTATCGGGAGTTGGAGATGGGGGGGGGGGGGGGGGTCCGGAATTCCGGTGATGCCAAGTTCAAGTACTTATAGATGTGAAAGGACGGTGAAATTTGCCAGACATATCAGGGACCCGACCAGACTGATTTGGAAGTAGTCACTATCCCGATCTTGTGATAGGCAAGGAGTGGGAGGTAGGGGAATCCGGAATCTTGTGGCATGCAGAACTTTTGAACAGGGGATCGGAGCTGAACGAAACTTGGAAAGGTAAAGTGTCTCAGATCTTTTATTTTAGGTCCGGAGCGGATCCGATAACTGTGGCAGAGTTAGAAGTGGGACCGGAAATCTCATGACGCGCTTAGAATGAAGGTGTTAAGACGAAACTTGGTGGGTAGAACAAGTACAAGCCTTGGATACATCATACATAGAATTAAACTGGATTTAATATTGTGATATTTTTTAGTCTGATTTCTTAAAGGTTCAGACCCATCTTACTTAGATCATAGGGTCTTTTTTATACACCATAACGGCACTACGCTTATTTTTTCCTTCTCTTAATTTTATCCTCTTTGAGCCTGAGCAGGCTTCCCCTTGCCACTGAGGATCTTATTGGTCAAAAATTCCGATTGTGCATTCTGCTTCAAGAGACCTAGAAATGATCCGTTACGAGCCCGGTGCCAGGCATGTTGCAGTATATATATTTATTGGAAACGATTCATATATTAAGCAACTTACCTCATGAGTGACCTTTCCGGCTGTCAATCTTTAGTGTTTCCTCAGATCGCAGTGACTTGGCAATAGTAACTTTGAACATTGAGGGATGCGTCACGTCTCTTTCATCAAAACGATGCCTAAACTTTTGTGCGATGTTTAAACAAGAGCTGTAAGCTCATATGGCACTTGCAACTGTATGTAGTAGGTAAGGGCTCTGTCAGATTGATCGGGTCCCTGATATGCCTGCCAAGTTTCCTCTTGAAAAACGCCATCACAGGAGTTCCGGAAGGACCCCTGTACCCCCCCCAAGTGTCCAGATCCAGTCCAATTGTGCGAACGATTTATCTAGAATAAATGCTTGTTCTTCTCCGCAAGTTTAGCTCCGATCCCTCCATTCTTACCGTTGCTTGAGATTTCCGATCACTCTCCCCTATAGCTGTTGAATCCGCTATCATAAGTTGAGATGAACATTTGATAAAAATTACTTTTCTACTTTACAGTTAACATGCGCACTTTAAGGGAGCTGGAACTTCATTTGTAAGCAAGGCCCTTGTAGCAAAAATGATAATGGGCTCATGGGCATCATGAAAATGCATATTTCGCTTAAAAGTATTTCTCTTACTTTGCGGTCAAGATTGGTAGCCTACTTTAAGGAATAGTCGGATTTGGAAAGTGGTGATTTTTACGCCAGTCTTGTCGAATGTCTCATAGTTCAGCCAAGTTGCATCGTCCTAGCACATCTGCATGTACCTTAACTCGTGATCACCAGAATTCCGCCCCCACAGTCGCCGGAGCCAATCCAGTTCTGAAAAAGATTTATCCAGAGCATCTGTTTGTTGTTCCCACAAAGTTCTATCCCAATCTCTCCATTATCAGCCAGTCACGTGTTTTCCGGGGTCCGCCCCCAACTGTTGTCGGATCCGAAATGGAAGGATCCGAGACATGTCCTCTGTTCAATTATTAAATTTCACTCTAATCCGATGATCCGTTCCAAAGTTACGCATAACTCAATATTCCGGATTCCCCCTCCCTCTACCCCCCCCCCACGACTGTCGAACGAGTAAGTTTTTATTTACAAGTCAGTTTGATCCGATCAATGATATGCCTCCAAAGTTTCGTCGCGAAAATCACCAGAACTGACATCACCGGAATTCAGGGAAACTCCTCTCCACTCCCCCCAAGGGTCCGGACAGTCCAATTGCGTAAACGATCTACCTGGGGCAGATGCTTGTTCCCTCCGATCCCTCCATTCTAACTGTTTATCGAGATTTCCGGTCTCCCCCCCAACTCCTGTATAGCTACCGAATCCGGTCCGGATTTCAAATGGGATATGAAAGATATGTCCTTGATTCACTTATCAAATTTCATTCCAATCTGATCACCCGTTCGAAAGTTACACACTACTCAATTTTTCAGATTCCCCCGCCCTCCACCTCCCCCCCCCCCCCCAGATGGTCGGATCGAGAAACTGATTGTTTCCAAGTTAGTTTGATCGGGTCCCTGACATGCCTGCCGTGTTTCGTCTTGAAAAACGCCATCACAGGAGTTCCGGAAGGCCCCCCTCTCCCCCCCCCCCCCAAGTGTCCGGATTCAGTCCAGTTGTGCAAAGGATTCATCTAGAATAAATGCCTGTTCTTCTCAGCAAGTTTAACTCCGATCCCTCCATTCTAACCGTTGCTTGAGATTTCCGATCGCTCTCCCCATAGCTGTTAAGACCGCTATCATCAGTTGAGATGAACATTTGATAAAACGTACTTTTCGACTTTACAGTTAACATTCGCACTTTATGGGAGCTGGAACTTCATTTGCAAGCAAAGCCCATGAGGCAAAAATGATATGAGCTCATGGGGATCGTGGAAATGCATATATCCGATCACCCGTTCGAAAGTTACACACTGCTCAATTTTCCAGATTCCCCCGCCCTCCACTCCCCCGCAGATGGTCAGATCGGGAAACTGATTATTTCCAGGTTAGTTTGGTCGGGTCCCTAATACGCCTGCCAAGTTTCTGGACATCTGGAAGTACCCTAACTCGAAAAAGTGTGACAAAAAAACCGAACAGACCGACAGACGGAATTGCGATCGGTATCGCAATTCCGTCTGTCAATTCCGTGCAGCCTCTGGCTCAAGTGCCATAAAAAGCGCCTCTCAACCTTCGAAATAGGTGTCAAAAATGTTGTTTTAAATCGAAAAGAGTGTGAATAGATGTAAAAAAGCTCATTTTCAAACTAGTTTCGATATTCCCGAAGAGGTACATAGCGATGTCCAAACAGGAGTGTTTCGAAGTGATTGAAGGGATCAAGGTGTAACTAGCTGGGAAGAACAAGCATAAGATCTCTGCATGAATTATTTACGAGCGCTGAACTCGATCTGGACTCTCTTTTATAGGCTTTGAAGTTTTCTTATCTTTGTAGTCTACTGATAATTTGGTATAGACATTCTTTTTTAACTGTTCTCGAGTTTGGGTACTTCCAAAACGGCTAGTACTATGAAACTTGGTAGGCATATCAGGAACCCGACCAAACTAACCTGGAAATAGTCACTTCCCCTATCCGACCACCTTGTGAGGGAGTGGAGGGAAGGGGAATCGGGTATCTTAAGGTATGCATAACTTTGGAACGGGTGATCGGATCTAATTGAAACTTGATATTTGGAAAGACCTCGTGTCTCGGATCCCGTTTCAAGTCCCGACCGGATCCGATGAATGTGGGGGTGGGGGGGGGGGGGGGATCGTGTGACACGTTTAGAGTGGAGCGATCGGGATGAAACTTGGTCGGAAGAACAAGTACGAGCCCTAGATTCATCAGTGCCAGAACTGGACCAGATTCGGGCACTGTGGGGGGGGGGGGGGGGGAGGTCCGGATTTCTGGTGATTACGAGTTAAGGTACTCCCAGATGTGCTAGAACGATGAAACTTGGCTTGAACATTAATGACTTGACTTGGCTTCGAAATAGTCAGGTCCCTCATCTGACCATCGTGGGGGGAGTGGAGGGAGAGGGAATCCTGAATCTTGAGGTATATATAACTTTTGGACGGGTGATCGGATCTCAATCAAACTTGATATTTGTGAAGACCTTGTGTCTCAAATGTCACATTTAAAGTCCGGGTCTGATCCGATGAATGTTGGGGAGAGGGGAGACCCAGAAATCTTGTGACGCGCTTAGAATGGAGCGATTGGGATGAAACTTGGTGGGAAGAACAAGCACACGCCCTAGATCATTACTGACATAATTGTACCGGATTCGGTCACTGTGGGGGAGTTGGAGGGGGGTAATTCCGGTGATGCCATGTTCAAGTACTTAGATGTGATATTACGGTGAAACTTGGCAGATGTATCAGGGACCCGACCAGGCTGATTTGGAAATAGTCACTACTCCGATCCAGTCATCGGCAGGGAGGGGGAGGTAGGGGGAGTCCGGAATCTTGTGGCACGCAGAACTTTTGAATGGGGGATCGGATCTGAACGAAACTTGGAAAGGTAAAGTGTCTGGCTCTTTTATTTTAGGTCCGGAGCGGATCCGATAACTGTGGCGGAGTTGGAAGTGGGACCGGAAATCTCGTGATGTGCTTCGAATGAAGGGGTTAAGCGAAAATTGGTGGGTAGAAGAAGTACAAGCCTTAGATACATCATGTACAGAACGAAACGGATTTAATTTTGTGGTATTTTTTAATCTGATTTTCTTAAAGGTTCAGACCCATCATACTTAGATCATGGGGTCTTTATTCAATTCAATTTTATTTCAACGTCAATTACGGACTAGCCGAATAGCAGGTGGTAAGGCCCAACATGCATTAAAAGCTAACCAAAATTGTCAACATAAACTAGAACGTGGTCGAATTCCAAATAAAATACTGAGAACAAACAATATAAAAATAACGATGTGGGTAATAGACAACCGGGGGTAAAATAATAACCTACTAATTTCTGATACGTACTGAAAAAAGGAGGGGAAAAAACTATTCTTGTATCTCACGTGTCGGCAAAACGCTTGTTTAAGGATAGGGAATGGTCGAAAGCTTGTTTTTTAGGCCTCTCCCTTTCTGTTTTAAAGTGTGGGGGGGGGCGGGGGGAGGGGGTACAGGATGGCGCGAAGGAGGGGGTTCAGAAGAGTCTGGACACCAAACTTTAAGCACAAATTTTCACGGCGATGAGACAGGGTTGTCAGATTATATTTTTTTAGAAAATGGGTATAAGGGACTTTCAGAGATTTATCCGTTATTAGGAGAGCTCGGTATTGCATCCTCTCTAGAGCATCCGATTGCTCGCGAGTCACACTAAAATGCCATACAGGACAGCAGTATTCTAGGACTGGGCGAATGAACGAAAAATAAATGCGCAATAGATGTTCGGAAGGGACACCATGACGGGACCTTTTAAAGGGCCAGGCTTCCCCTCCAATGACCTAGAAATGGTCAGTTACAAACCCAGTGCAAGGCATATTGCACTATATATATTTTATTTATTTATTTATTTAAGCCATACGGCTTGTCGCATAATACAAGAAACATAAACACACTTCAAGTGGCAAAAAGTAGATAAATACTAATACAACACAAAGCAAAGAACATCCAGATTTGATAACTCTTTAACACATATACATGTTTTCATAAAACTTGGTCCCAACTAGCGGTCTTAAAAGCTGGCAAGTTTTCCATAATGACAATTTCCTCTGGTAAATTGTTCCAAAGCTTGGAAGCCCTGTTAACAAAACTACACTGACCCACTTTTCTTTGGACACGAGGCTGGTAAACCGTCAAGGAATTCTGTCTGGTAGCTGAATAATGACTAAACTGGAAAAATTCTAAAGAATCAGTATTATCAGTACCTTTAATTATACGAAACGTATTAAGGACCAGTTCTATCCCTCCGGAATTGCAACGAAGGAAGATCAAGGCTTCTCAGTCTGTGTTCGTACGGTAAATATCGCAGATACGGTACGAATTCGGTCGAGCGTCTTTGAACCCTTTTGACCAGCTGCGAGTCTGACTTCCATGTCGGATACCAGATCGATGGACAATATTCAACGACTGGACGTACCATCGACTAATACAGGGTCATAAAACTCTGAAGGTTGAACTTTTTGAAACTCCGCTTAATACACAACAGATTGTAATCCGCGTTTCGCGGAATTTGGGAAACATGCTTCTTAAACTTTAACTGGTCGTCGAAGTAAACTCCCAGGTTCTTAACTGTTTCATAGGATGAAACAGCTTCCCCTCCAATGAAATACCGATAAGCGCTGGCACTACTCTTTGAAAGATAGTGCACTACATAGCATTTCTGCTTATTAATAAACATAGAATTCGATTTGCACCATTCATCAATAGCATTAAGATCTTTTTGAATAAGTGCTACATCAACTGCACAAGTCACACACTTATATAACTTAACATCATCTGCAAATATTTTAATTATCGAGTGACGATCTACTTCAGGCAGATCATTAATGAAAAGACATAAATTGGAATTAAAGAAGGAATTAAAAAAGGAAAAAAGAAAGGAATTAATTGGAAACGATTCATCTATAGAGCAACTATCTGATGAGTGATCTTTCAATATTTCCTCAGATCGCAGTGTCATGGTAACTTTGAATATTGAGTGATGCGCCATGAAGTCCACGTCTCATGCAGATTCATCAAAGCGATGCCTAAACTTTTGTGCAATCTTTAAAAAAGTGCCTCTCAACCGTCGAAATAGGCGTCAATAATGTCATTTTACATGGAAAATAGTACGAATAGGCTCATTTTCAAATTAATTTTGATGTTCCCGAAGAGGTACATAGCGATGTCCAAACAGGGGTGTTTCGAAGGGCTTGAAGGGATCAAGGTGTAACTAGCTGGGAAGAACAAGCATAAGCTCTCTGCATTAATTGTGCACGAACGCTGAACACGATCAGGAGACTCTTTTATAGGCTTTGAAGTTTTCCTATCTTTGTAGCCTACTTATAATTTGGTATAGGTAGACTTTTTTTTAACTGTTCTCGAGTTGGGGACTTCCGGAAGGGCTAGGACGATGAAACTTGGCAGGCGAACCAAGGACCCGATCAAACTAACTTGGAAATAGTCACTTCCCAGATCCGACCACCGTGTGAGGGAGTGGAGGGAAGGGGAATCGGGTATCTTGAGGTATGTCTAACTTTGGAACGGGTGATCGGATCTAATTGAAATTTGATGTTTGGAAAGACCTCTTGTCTCGGATCCCGTTTCAAGTCCCGACCGGATCCGATGAATGTGGGGGGGAGTCGGATGGGGGAACCGGAAATCTTGTGACACGCTTTGGAGCGATCGGGATGAAACTTGGTAGGAAGAACAAGCACAAGGCCTAGATTCATCACTGACAGAACTGGGCCTGATTCGGGCACTGTGGGGGGGAGTTAGATGGTGGTGGTGAGGAGGGAGGAATTCCAGTGATCACCAGCTAAGGTACTCCCAGATATGCTAGGACTATGTAACTTGGCTTGAAAATTAGAGACTTGCCTTCGAAATAGTCAATTTCCTGATCTGACCATCGTGGGGGAAGTGGAGGGAGAGGGAATCCTGAATCTTGAGGTATTTATAACTTTTGGACGGGTGATCGGATCTTATTCAAAGTTGATATTCGGCAAGACCTCCTGTCTGAAATTCCTGAATGTTGGGGGGGGGGGAGCGGGGAGAACCGAAAATCTTGTGACGCGCTTAGAGTGGAGCGATTGGGATGAAACTTGGTTGAAAGAACAAGCAAAAGCCCTAAATGTATCAGTGACAGAACCAGACCGGGTTCAGGAACTGTGGGAGGAGTTGGAGGGGGGTCCGGAATTCCGGTGATCGCGAATTACGGTAGTTCCAGATGTGCTAGGACGATGAAACTTGGCTTGGACATTAGAGACGTTACAAGATTGGCTTGGAAATTGTCACTTCCCACATCCGACCATCCTTTAAACTACTACTCTTAATCGCTAAGTACAACAGATAGTTTTTAAGCAAAAGATACATCTTCGTCATACCCATGAACCCATGATCATTTCGCCTCCAGGGATTTGCTCTACAACGGAATTCCTTAAAGTACAAACAGTACTTTTGTGTAAAATATACATTTTCATGCTCCTGACGAGCTCATCATCGCTTTTGCTTCAAGAGTTTTGATTACAGACGAATTTCTAGGCCCTTAAAGTGCGTTCGTTGAAGTCGAACGATACCTGATACATTCTCGTGATTTCCAAGGATCCATGATCGTTTTTATCTCAAGGGTTTTGCTTACAAATTATCACAACAAACCGACTAACCTGAAGAGTTCCCACTTTCACCCTCTGACCCAGCCTTTTCCCATAGTTCAAACTTGGTACACTTGTGGGGGTTGGGGCCTAGTTTTGCCTTTTGAGGGTTCCGCACCTCCCAAACGAACCCGGTTCAGGGGCAAATGGGCCCAGATTGCCCAGGGAGTAATGCTCATTTATTGACCAGAGCTCGACATAGGACGATGAAGTTCCTTGTACTTGTAGATCCTACGGCTGGGAAATTACTTTTAAAGTTGCACCTCCTCCACCCGCCTAGCTCATGTGTAACTGGGCCCAGAACACCCAAAAGTAAAGTCGTGACCCGGACAGAAATCAACGGGTACCAAGTTGAAACTTGGTAGGAGCCTCTCCCCCTTGGGAGCATCTCTTTTTGCTTTTTGGGGTAATGTAGGGGGAATATAGCTCGTTGCCACTGGGTGAACTGGCTGGCTTTCCCTTCGATATTGCCCACCACTTAAGATAGCTACGTCTTTTTGAGTTCCAGAAGGCCGGAGCCATCGGCGAAGCCGTTGTGTTGTTCGAAAGCTTGATTAGGTAGCAATTGCAGTTCCAAAAGATGAAGTGCATGATGAGTAGTACGAGGAATAGAAAGAACACGTCCTGGGTTCCGCTTTAAACGCTAAAACGAAGGTATTCCTTCAGCGGAAAATGTTTGTACTATCATTGGCAACCCTGGCTTGCCTGGGCTGGACTGCTAACTGGACATCCTCCCCCTCCCACTCAGGTTGCAGACTTGCGATGTTGGCAAGTATGTATGCTTTGTAGCTGCAGGTTTGCCAAGTATGTATGTTTTGTATGTGTGCAAGGTCCCTCTGGTTGACTGTGGTGATCAAAAAATATTCCTCTAAACTAAACATGCACTTGCTGGATAAAAATCCCCTCAAGAGTGAGAGCTGGAAGCTGGACAAACAGCAGGATTCATTCCGTCGAAATCAATTGCCTCCGCGGAGTTTTTTGTATCACATTGCAGCAGCATGTGCCAACAAGTGAGGTTCTCTCGAAAACCTGACCCTGCATCCCGGCCAACTGTGGTCCACCTATATGGTGGAACACACGTTTTTGAGACGGGGGGAGGGACTCGCTACGCTCTTATGACATTTAAATCATACATATAACATTTATTTGAGATCGTCCTAATGAGGCATACATGCCGTATGGCGCAGGAGGCACGAATAATAAAAAGAGATTAGCAAGTAATGGAAGTAGATGAGTAAGTGAGAGTTCGTAACTCCTGAGCCTAAAAGAAGGCATGTTAGAACATTGTTCCTGCCCCTTACTCCTAAGCCTTAAAGGGCCCTTTTAGTTTTCGTGCCTCTTTTTAGTACTCGTGCCTCCTACACTATGCGGTGCCGTACCGGTGCCTCATTTTTGTCGATCCCACGGGTCACGACTTTACTTTCGGGTGTTCTGGAACCAGTTGCCCATGAACTAGGTGGGTGGGGAGTTGCAACTTTATCCCCGGACCCTTTTCTGCTCAGGATCCAGGGCACCCGGTCTACGAATCGCCCACAAGTGAAAAGAAAAAGTCCCCCGGGGCTAGACTGTTATTTTTCACTAGCTCTCAGGTGGCGCTTCAGACTTACTGATAATCAGTCTAGCAGCCAGTTGGAAACAACAGGAGACAAATTCCGATTGCAATTTGCTTTCAAATGCTGTGTTTTGCCCGTTTTACACGTCACACTCCCTTTCAGTCTGCATGGCAAGTGATAAGAAAAAACAGAAAAACAACGACTCACATACGTTTAGTGGACATATAGTCTTCGACCATGTCGAAGCTCTTGATGTTTTTGTTTATTTTTGGTGGCATAGCGAGTATCAAAGCATACGAGGATGAGGATCTACTGTACGGAACTTTCCCTGATGACTTTATCTGGGCCGCGGCGACGTCATCGTATCAGATAGAGGGAGGCTGGAATGCTGATGGTAAGTCTTTTATTTTCCTTAAACCACAACTCTTACTAGAAATGATCTTTTCCCAACGAAAAGGATCAGAAAAAACGTGTTCGAATATACCATTACTTTCCACCTGAAATTAGCGACTTTCTTGTTAGCGCTTGTCGATTATTTCCAGCTTTCCTGCTCTCCGACCCGGCGGCTGGACGCAAAAGATTTGAAAACAGAACGCGCCGTGGTTAAAAAGTGGGAAAACTAAGCAAATAAAAGAAGTAATAAACAGATGCTTCTGAAATCCTCATGTGTGAAAAAGTTGTCAATGGACGTTGAAGATTCCGGCAAAAGTTTCGTTGTGTAACGGGCAAAACTCAGCAAGTACAGAAAAGAGCTAAAAATCTTAGACACAAAACCAGACAGTGGAGAAAGGTGGGGATTTTAGAAGCTTATAATTCTGTATGGGAGCTAGTTATATTATAAAAAGCAGAATAAGCCAGAGGGATCCTTTAACTATTTCCCCTTCTTTGATAGCATAGTAATGATGATGATGCATTTCATCATCAAAAGGCTTTCGTCGATATAAGCGTGTTCCACCCTTCTAAAAATAGTAACTATTAGTTACTATTCAGTTGTCATTCAGCGCTCGAACAAACAACATCGCGAGCGATCACCATTTCATTTCATGAGTGAATAAGCGGAAAACTGGTTTACTTTGTGACGTCTCCTGAAAACGAACTTGGACTCGATGTATTAACAAGAACTGGTTATTCAAGAACGGCATTAGTGCATAAGGAAATAGTGCGTGATTCTGTTAAGTGAAGACCAGTAATTACGGATTGTTAGCGAATCGGTCAAAATGACGGGACCTTAAATAGCGCAACCAGCGGAATCCTTGTGGCAAAAAATGGTGGAAATAAACTCCAAGCTTGACCTTATCCAGCCTTTGTCAGAAAATGTGATAGCCATTCAGACCCAGCTGCAAAACCTGAAGGCAGATCTCGATCGAAACGATCGCAATAACGAAACAATTTCCCAGGAGATTTTTTCGTTGCGTGAGCGCCTGAACGAATCAAATCAAAGAACTCATTCGCTTGAACTTGAAATGAAGAGATCAAATCTGATAATCTACGACCTGCAACCGATGAATCCACCAAGGCGAACACTCAAGGAAGAAGTAACAGGTTATTTAAACTGGAGAGTTCCCTCACTTCAGCTTTGCCGCAATGACATCCGCGACATCTTCAGATTTCGAACTGGTGCAATCCTTGTGAAACTAAACTGCAACGACGTTCGTGACGAAATTCTTCGGAATGCGCCCCAGTTTAGGAAAGATGGAGTCGGCGTAGCCCCGGACTACACTGTGGCTCAGCGCGAGGCTCGAGCCCAGTTGAAGCCTGTAATGAGCAAAGCCATCTCCGAAGGAAAGGAGGTGCGGCTGCGCGGAGTTAAATTGTTTGTGGACCGCAAACTATTTATTTATAACTCCAAAACTATGCAGGTGGAAGAAGCCACAAGAGAAGAAACAGCTCCACCGAAATCAAAACCCACACACACCCCACTCCCTATTCAGGCCCACCCCTCAATTTATGGTGTGGCACAACAGGGCACCTCCCGACCCAACCAGGATCAGGAGCAAGCAGGAACAAGCGCCTCAAGCAACTGCGACATGACCAGCAGCGACATCGAGAGCAGCGACAACGATACGGTGATTGAAGCAGCCCCAGCGTCAAACCGCCTGTCTTCCGGGCTGCCCAGCATCGCTTCAGCCCCTAATCTTCCTTCGAAAGAAAAGCGTAAGCATGGCATGATAATTAGCCCAGACGACCAGAACAGGCCCAACACCCGCAACACAAGAAAGCCGAGCCAGACGTATGGTGGGAATACTCATCGAGGGTCCCAGCCACGAGGAGCATATCAAAACAGATTTCAGGGGAGAAACTGCCGGCCTCCGCAAAGGTCTAGTTACTACCGAACAAGCTTCGACATGGAAGACGAAGACGAACCCGAAAGTCCATTTCGAAACAGAAACTACATAGAAGAATACTAGCATGCCGAAGGCCATATCCAAACTCTTAGCTTTGCAACTCGGAACATTCAAGGGATTAAACACAAAGTGGGTACTGTTGAAGAAGAACTGGTTAGTGGTGATATCATTTCATTTGTCGAGTCGTGGCATAGTGTTGACTCGGTACCGTCATTCAGTGGGTTTTCCGTGGAGCACATGGCCCGAAAACCGGCAAAAAATAACCGGTTCTATGGAGGGATAATAGTGCTCATTAGAGAAGATAGTTTCGTGCGGTATGATAGATTAGACAGTGCATCAGAAAATATTATTTGGTTAAGGCTAGAATGTTTTGGTGGAAGGCATTTACTTATGGCTTCAGTTTATATAGCACCACAGAATAGCTCTTATAATCGAGAAGATACGTGGAGAATCCTTGAAAATGAAATTGAGTCTCTCCAATGTAAATTTCCAAGGGATAATATGATACTACTGGGTGATTTTAACGCTTACACGAGTAATGTTGCCAACTAAGCGATGTTAAAATTCCAGGTACGATAGATGTTGTTCCAGACGCGTATAGAATACCAAGAAGTAGTAGGGATCGAGAAAGAAAGATTAATGTTTGGGGCCGAAATCTCTTGGCACTGTGCGCCAATCACGGGTTGATTATTACTAATGGTAGGTTTGGTAAGGATTCTCAGAAGGGAGAGTTTACGTGCATGTCTGGGACTCGACCTAGTGTTATTGATTATGTGGTGGTAGGGCTTAACCTTCTGTTGGATTCAGTAGAGTTGGGAGTTGAGGTCCTTGAGATGGTGGGTTCAGACCACAGCCCAATTAGGCTAGTAATAAAAATAGAAAGTAGGAGTAGTTGCTTTAGCCCAAGTGTAAGAAAAGAACAGGTTTCAGATTCGCAGTCGGTGGAAGTTTTACAACAGCCGGTAAAACGGAATTGGACGGATGAAGAAAAGAAATCTCTTAAAAAAGTATTTTCGGATGTAAAGGTGTTAGATAGATTAAACAGATTAAAAAACTCGGAAATGACCCCTGAGCAGATTTTGGAGGGTTTAAATAGTGTGATCCGGGATAATACAAGATTATCGCCGAAACAAAAAGTACGGACATTAAATACTTTCTACGACGATGATTGCAAAATGAAGAAAAAGGAGCTAGTGGATGCGCTAAGATGGTTAAATACTTGCGCAGGGTATCAGAGAGAGGAGTTTCTATCAATTTATAAACTGAAAAGAAAAGAGTACAAGAATTTACTGAGACTAAAGAAACGGAAATTTGATGGGAAAGAAAAAAGAAAAGTGTTGGATTTTTACAGAGAATGTAAAGGAAAGGAATTTTGGGGAGAGTTAAAAAGGAAAAAGACAAGTGAGACGTACCAGAAGCAATTACCAAATATAGATACGTGGCCAGAATATTTTGAAAAGTTGGAGGTAGATTGCGACAGTTTAGTTGAGCTGAACCCTACATTAGAACAGGTATCATACCCTATGCTAGAAAATGATTATGGTTTAGTAAGGAGTGTATCAGGTGAGGAAATTAAGGAAGCAATTAATAATATGCAAGGAGGATCAGCGCCGGGAAGTGATGGGATCCCAACTTCAGTTTATAAGACATTTACGTCAGTGCTGCTACCGGTATTGGTTTGTCTATTCAACAAGATAATTTTTACACAGACTTGGCCTGATTCGTGGAACTTGTCTATAGTTTTGCCATTTTTCAAAAAGGGTGACCGCAAACAACATGATAACTACCGACCTATATCACTAATTGCGTCAATCAGTAAAATATTAGCAAAGGTATTGGATACCAGGTTGGAAAGATGGTTGGATAATAATAGAATCATTAGGGAAGAACAGGGGGGATTTCGAAGGGGCTACAGTACAAGTGATAGAGTTCTAGTTTTGAAGGCTTTGATTGAAAAATATGGGAAGGGAAAAGACAGGCTGTTTGTCGCGTTCTTAGACTTAAAAAAAGCGTTCGATAGTGTAGATAGACTACTTTTGGGAAAAGTATTGCTAGAAATAGGACTACCGATGGTGTTCATTAAACTAATTGTAAGTATGTATAGCTCTACTAAGGGGGTGGTAAAAATAGTAGGGGGAGGATTCTCGAGAGTATTTAGAAGTAAGAAAGGTTTGAGACAGGGTTGTACGCTTTCTCCGAGGTTATTCGGGATTTTTATTAATGATATGGTTGAGTTTCTAGAGAAGAGATGGGCCCCGTCGTTATCTTTAGGTGGGATATCCTTATCAGTACTGCTTTTCGCTGATGACACTGCGCTTGTTGCGAAATCGGAATTTGACCTTCAAGTTCTATTAAATCTGGTGGACGAGTATTTGAATCCAAAGAAATTAAGTTTAAACGTTAAGAAAACAGAAGTTGTAGTTTTTAATACAGGAAGATACAGTGGGAAGATGGTTCCACCAAAGTTTTATTTCAAAGGACTAGAATTAAAAATTAGCTCTCAGTTCAAATATTTGGGATTTGTTGTAATGGAAAATGGAAGTTGGAAGGCTCACCTTAAAGAAATGGTGATCAGAGGAAAAGCTGCATCAGCAGCTATATTCAGAAATTCTACATTAATGGGCATACAAAATTTGAAAATGCACAAGCACGTTTTTATGTCTAAGGTTTTGCCAATTATCCATTACGGGGCAGAAATATGGGGACATGAACCAGCAACGCAGCTTGAGTCTATCCATCTGCAGTATTACAAAAGATTATTTGGGTTACATCCTACAACCCACACTCAGGTGATGAAGGGAGACCTAGGAATTTTTTCTTTAAGACGGCATAGGGTAGCTCAAACTATCAGATTTTGGCAGAAAATAATTGCTTTGCCAGATGATAGGCTTGCGAAGGCAGCTTACCTGGAAATGTTAAGTGCAGGGAAAAAGAAGTCATGGCCATTCCAAGTCAAATCCATACTTGATGGGGTTGGACTTTCGTATATTTGGAATTCTGGACTGGGCCCTCCTGATCAATCTCCAGGTTTCATATATGAAGTACTGAGAGTTACTGAAGACCAGGAAACACAGAAATGGCTCGGAATTATTTCTTCATCGGATACCCTTAGAAGTTATAGTATGGTGAAGACAGTTTATGAACCAGAATTTTACTTTAAGCTTAATCTACCCGCGATATATTTGAGGTACTGGATCCAACTGAGGGCGAATTGCCTACCACTACACGGTAGAAAAAAAGTGTTCGATAGAAATAAGAAGGGTCCGGACGGGAAATACGCGTGTCCCCTTTGCGGTGCTGAAGATGAGGATATTGGTCATTTTTTAAGCCGGTGCCAAGAGCTTTCGGATCTCCGTAGGGAGATTTTTGGTGGGTATATCCCGACACTTCCTGGTATCCTGAAGTGTACATCCACCCAGGCGATTAGTAAGATTTGTAGGTTTGTATCTAGAGCATTAGAATATAGAAAGCTTTCCGTAGATTAGTTGTATGTTGATATATGGTTGTATATGGCCCTCGGGCTTTTTCAAATACAATTATTATTATTATTATTATTATACTTACTATTTCGTTCTAACCTCGTGAAAAGTTACTACGCTGACCGTTCCAGCCTTCTCGAAATAGTAACTAATAGTAACTATTTGCTTACCACGCTCGGGAGCGTAGTAAGCGAGATAACTACGAATCCCTGTGACGTGATTGGCCGCATTAGCCCTTGGCACGATATTTTGCTGAAAATAGAAGCATGCGTTTCGGCTTTGACGCCAAGAAGCCAGAATTCGTGATGTCATGCGTATTAACTACGGTAAGTTTTAGTTTTTTTAGTTTAGTTTAATATTCTTTATTATACAAACCAACTTTTACATGCTAAACTACGTGAACAGACCTTTTGTAACCCTCTTAACATCCTTTATACATGTAGCTGATACTTCTGACTGCAGGAAAACCCGAATGGGCCTGTGGGGGCAGTAAAAAAGCAGAAAAAGAAACTTCACTTTACATTGGTTCACTTACACAGTTGGAACACGCTCTCTGTACCACAAGGAAATTGCAAATAATAATACTGAAAAAATAAAATATTATCTACAGAACATTTGTCGTGTCTAATCCAGACATTGTTATTCTTCGCTCTTTAATTGTTCCTAAAAGTTAGCAATATATAAATAAAACGAAAAACTAGTGCGACCCTTGCAGCTTTCCTAAGATCGCATTTCCCCAAAATACAGTTCTTTCAGTCCCGTTATGCTAATGATCTACAACTCAGTCAAGCCACACTCTCATTGAGACGCTTTGAGTGAAACTCATTAAATTTATTATGAGTTCGGGCTTTAAATCCGACATTCTCTGAAATAAATATTAACCGTGGCAATTATTAACTATAGATACTGCGGGTAATAATAAACTGCACGTTTTTTTACTTTGGGTGGTGAATACTATAATAGGATAGGAAACAGCAGAATCTTGCTGATTCAACTCCACTTTTAGTAGTAGCAAGTAGTAACAGTAGTAGTAGTAACAAACGAAAATTATATAAATAATACAGAAAAGCAATCGATGAGCAGTGTTTCTGTAGACCAACTTCAGTGTATCAGGTCATTTAAGGACGAAAGTTTTTCCTAGGCCTTACCTTTTCTAGGGAAGGGATTAAGCATCTGGGACATATACACTTCCGTCCCGGGCAACATCGCTGATGGCTCCGACGGCAAGGTTGCATGCGACAGCTACAACAAGTACAAGGACGACGTGCAGCTCCTTAAAGAACTTGGAGTATCTCACTACCGTTTCAGGTACCGTTGCATAAAACTTCTGAAAATCGTTAAAGCACCCCTCGCACTGTTTGCTATTTATGTTCCAGTATTCTTCAGTAGTTGAATACTTCACAACTAGGCCTGCTTTTAATAAATTCCCCACAGCTTTGGCTGTTTCAAGCCTTCGTCCAGTAAATATTATTTGAGCCCAAGCTGACTTTGAAACGTTTATTCAAACAATGTTTACAACGTATACATTAGCTACGATTCTTTCGGCCCTTCTTGGCAAGGGTCCTCGTCAGGCTGTCAATCCTCTGGGTCAACAAAGATTACAGGTTTGTTTCTTTCCCCGACGTTCGCTGATGAAGCATCATAGCTGACGTATCTGTTGTTTACATTATATTTGAACAGTTGGCCTAGATTCCCTTCCCCTAGCCTTCGTCCAGTCACGTTGACTTCTAGCAAAAACAGGACAAAATTTACATAACTATTTTTTGGGATCCCAAAACCTAAGTGGAGGGATACCTATGACATTGCAAAAGATGTCCTTCTGTCTGTCTGTCTGTGAGCAGGATAACTCTCGAAAGGGATGAGATATTGCGATGAAACTTGGTGGGAGGATTCTTTGGGTCAAGGGACAGGTCAAATTCGTAGATGGGTTTAGTAGCCTGACATTTAAGGGTGGGGGAGGGGTTCAAATTAAGGGGCGAACAAAATTTTTGTTAACAGCTAATGAGATAGTCGATTTTGGGGTAAGAAGGCATGCTGAACACAAATATGAAAACCATTTTCTCGCCGGACAAGTAGTTCGTCCGGAATCCAGCCACAACCGGAAAGTTTGTTAATAGTAAAAGTTTTATTTGACGTTGATTACAAGTTCGATTCAGGGGTAAGAAGACATGGTTACGATGAATATAAAAATCATTTCCTCGCCGGACAAGTAGTTCGCTCGGAATCCGGCCCAAAACCGGAAAGTTTTTAAAAACTAAAAGTATCGCCTGAAGTTGATCAGATGTTCGTTTGAGGGGTAAGAATACATGCTGAATCCGTCTATGACAATCATTTTCTACCCGGACATAGAATTCGCCCGGAATCCGGTTGAAACCGGAAAACTTGTTATAAGTAAAAGTTTTATCTGAAGTTGCTGAGAGGTTCAATATCAGGGTAAGGAGATACGCTGGACTGGTTTTTTGCAGGTGAAGTAGTTTGCCCGGAATCCGGTCGGAACTGAAATTTGGCAGAAGTAAGGCAGTAGGATAATTTTTTCCACAAGTTCGTTTTTCCAGAGTGGCTTTGAGCCAAGTGCCGAAACGTAACTCTAAAAAAATTCAGCTGACGTATCCGTTTTGCACTGTCAAATAAGGCAGGAAGTTTTGATTACTTTTGCCACATGCTGAATCCATATTTGAACCTGGTTTTCTCAGATGATTAGCCATTGGCCTTATCTGTTTCTAATTTTTCATATTCAAAATGTTCAAGGAGTCTGGGAAGACCGGATATCTACAAGACCAAATTGTCTGGATCAAATATTAAATTTTTGGGATCCCATCGAAACCTTTGGTTTTATTTTCCGACGATGCAGCTTCTCATAAACAATC
Source organism: Branchinecta sandiegonensis (assembly GCA_030848855.1). Classification (NCBI taxonomy): domain Eukaryota; kingdom Metazoa; phylum Arthropoda; class Branchiopoda; order Anostraca; family Branchinectidae; genus Branchinecta; species Branchinecta sandiegonensis. The sequence continues at coordinate 9,703,426 of JAUPMV010000014.1, read as the reverse complement.
ATTGGGAGCATGATACGCACCGAAAACAGTGAAACAAGGCAAGTGTGAAAATCAGTGTGTTGTCGTTAGGGGGGGGGGGGAATGTATCGTATAACATTCTGGTCTCCGGGTAACTTTTCTATGAGGTGTTTTTTTTCCGGGGGCAGCGGAAGGGGGGGGGGGGGTAGCAAATACTTGGATAACCGAAAGAAAATGGAACTCATGTGTTCCTGATCTTTCTGAAGATTTTCGTTACGGTACTGAAGGTATAGTTCGGAACGGGGATAGATAGAAAACATGTGGATGTTTGGGGATCCGCTAAGTGCGAAACCATGGAATGTTGTGCTAGATCCCGGGCTTTTAGAAACATATACGAATCGCCGTTGACTCGTGTTAACTTATGTATGAGTCTTATAAAGTTTATGTAGTTTTTCATTTTCTTTGTAGGTAGTTCTTTTTTCTTTTGTTTTCTATTACTCCGCTCTTTCCTTTGTTGCAACAAATATATTGTTGCAACAATAATCTACTGAGGCCCGCTATACATGTATTACGGGCCTCAGTAAATTATTGTTATTCTCATTACTATCTGTGTTTCTTCTACCTTAAGTCGTTCACTTATATTTTTCTGTATCGTATTTCTAGTGTTGCGTGGGCTCGTGTGATACCGGATGGTGTCGGCGCCATTAATGAGCTGGGAATTCAGTACTACAACGATCTTATCGATGAGTTACTGGCAAATAGTATCGAACCCATGGTAAGTTATTATTTAATTAAGAGATTATATAGAGCGTGTTCCACCCAATATACCGTAGTTACAACGAATGACGTCACGAATGTTGGCTTCTTGGCGTCAAGGCTGGTACGCATTTTTGTATTTTCGGCAAAACATCATGCCACGGGCTAATCGGGCCAATCAGGTCACAGATATTCGTAGTTACCACACTTACTACACTCCCGAGTGTGGTAAGCGCATAGTTACTGTCAGTTACTATTTCGAGAAGGTTGGAACGGTCAACGTAGTAACTTTTCACGAGGTTGGAACGAAAATAGTAACTACACTGTCAGAAATTCAATGAGAGATAAGACAAGGATGCGCGGTTTCAACAGATAACACTTAGGATGTTATAGCTGTTATGTTTTTCAAACTTTACGCGTTAAAAGGTTCTGCATGACGGGAGTCATGCAGTCTTGCCGGGAGAGCCGAAAAAGCATCTGCTGAATTTTCCGGTATCATGATGACAAACAAAAAGTCAGCAAATTTTTGTTTGGCGGTGGTTCTTTTGGCTCTTTTGTACGCATAATGTTTTGAACGCCTAACGTTTGAAAAACATAACAATTAACATCCTATACTGTCAGAAGTTTCATAACAGATATCACGAGGATGCGCGGTTTCGACAGATAATGCGTAACAGATAACACTTCGGATCTTATCTGTTGTGTTTGAAAACGTTATGCATGAAATGTTATGGATAACAAGCTTTGTTAGGAAGAGCCAAAAAAGCATCTACTGACTTAATCCCTTATCGTCATGATGTCGGAAAACTCAGCAGATACATGGCGGTTTTTTGGTTCTTCCTGATGGTAACGCTTATTATGTATAACATTTTGAAACACAACAGATAACCTCGGAAGTATTATCTTTTTCGCATTATCTGTTGAAACCGCGCATCCTCATGTTATTTGTTATGAAAATTTTGACAGTGTAAGTTTTGTTTGATAAAACCAATCACGGCCATTTTTCCCCCTAAGCTACGACGAGAAATCGCGGAGAAAATTGCATAACCGATCTTTCTGGCCAATGATGCCTCGGAGCCAGTAAGTGGGAGGCTGATTCTCTGTACCGCTAGGGTGGCAGTGAGAAGCCTTTAAAAGAGAGTGGATGGGAATGAGAGGTATAGTTCAGTGTTTTGCACATTTTCTAGTGTCTTGCAATTCACCCAGATTTCGCTTCATCTGTACGTAACCTGCAGTGTATTGTATTTATTCCAGGTGACACTGTATCACTGGGACCTGCCGCAGGATTTGCAAGACCGTGGCGGATGGCTGAACCCAGATATAGACATGTGGTTTGAAGAATACGCTAATCTTTTGTATACCCGATATGGAGATAGGGTAAGCCTAACATTTCCCACCAATTATCTTCTCTCAAGCCTTCGAGTACACCGCCCCCCTACTTCTCTTTTTTGGCGATTGATGGGCACAACATTCCCGTTCCGGCAAGGAAAGGCCCACTTCGTTATCCAAACCACCCCCTGGTGGTTTGTATCTGAAGGGGGTGGCTAAGGTGGCTTGTTCTTGCTTCCAGGCATTGTGAAACTCCTATTGTAGAAGGTTCGAAATATTTAAGATAGGATTTAGTTCAGATAGGGAAAGAAGCACACTAATACTTTTGATGACTAACTCTTCTTGCCGATGCGAAATCGGCATGTACCGGAAGAGCTATCCAACTGCACGCTAGTTGACGGTTAGAATAAAGAGACCTTCCGCAAAATAATTTTACTTCGTCATAGAACAACATAACTTAAAATTCGAAACATGAATATTTACTACAACTTTCTCCCCTAACCAATCCGTCCTTGAGCGCGCTGAGAAGTTCGTTAAAAGGTGGCGGGGCGAACGCAGAGGCAGCCATCAGCGCCATCTCCCTTCCTTTGAGCATCGGAAGGGTCTTTCCAAGAACACAGACGAGCTTCTGGTGGCACATGTCCTTGCCCATGAAGGTACCGACGGCGGAGGTAGCTCCAGCGAAGATGCTCTCCATCGACAGAGGACTGGATGGCGTTCTTGGTACTTCGGCGAGCTTCTGCTGTTGGGTGAGAGTGGGTCCGAAGAGAGCAGCGAGTGGGTTGGCGGCAGGTTGATGGTTGACAGGGGCAGATGAAGCCTAGAAAAGATAGTATTATAACAATAGTGTAAAATGGCAATGTATGACTGTCGAATTGGTCGAGGGGTCGGTTGCTCGCATGAGTGAAGTTCCTGCCATGATTTTTGGCTCTATCATGAGATATTTTCAGCTTGAAAATATCCACCGGTATTTTGGATAGGATTTTGTCTTTTATGTCGGTCGTTTATCAGAGAAAAAAATCGTATCCACGGTAAAACCTATACGGTTCTCCTACCCATTGCGAGCCTATCTAAGTGGCAAGTCTCGCTAAGAGATAATGGTTAAGCCGTGGCTCAAGGCAACGATGAGCGTGCTCCACCCTTCTAACAATAGTTACTATTGGTTACTATTTCCGTTCATCCTCGTAAAAAGCTACTACTCTGACCGTTTCAACCTTATCGAAATAGTAACTAATAGTTTGCTTCCCATGCTCGGGAGCATAGTAAGCGTGGTAATTAAGCATCTCTGTAACGAGATTGGTCGGAATCGCCTGTGGCATGATATCCTGCTGGAAAATAAAAAAAAACGTTCCAGCCTCGACGCCAGGTCAGAATTCGTGACGCCATGCGTAGTAACGACGGTAAGTAGGGTAGAACACGCTCGATGTGTTCAAGGCCGGGAAATAAACAAGAAAGGAACTAGAGCAGTATCATGTCTAGGTTATGGCAAAGGTCAGAGCCGTCGGACCGGGAAAGAATTAAGAAGCCTTACCGATTGTCGGTCGAGCTGCCCGTTTCCAAAGAAAGTAGACATGAGTGAAGACAAGGACGTATCACTCGCTGGTTCTGCCTCCTCTTCGTCGTCGTACTCAGAGATCTGGTTCTGCTTCTCGTTCTGACTGGCTCCCTGTGGCTGCTGCTTGCTCTGAAGAAGCTGCATCATCTGCTGGTTGAATGCAGCTGCCTGGTTACCATAAGCAGGTGCGGGCTGTACCGTCTGCTGGTTGCCTGGTGCTTTTTGCGCTGGCTGATTAACATAGGCTGGCGCATGTGCTTTCTGCGTTGGTTCGTCGAAGTAGCTATCATCGATTTCAGCTTCAGGCGTAGTCGTCGTTGGTGCTGGGGTGGTGGTTGGTGCAATGGGAACTGGTGCAGGTGGTGCTAATGGCTGCTGGAATGGTGGCTGGTAGTAGAACCTCTGCGGCATGTTGAAGTGGGGTTGAAAAGGAGGAAATCCTGGCTGTTGTGGCGCTGGAGCTGCATTACAAACTACTATGACAGCAGTTATAGCGAATGCGGTTACACTCATCATTTTACTAATTGCTCTTGTTACTAGAATTGATGTCAGAGAACTGATAAACAATATAGGCTGCGCTCCGCTCTTATACCCGGGCGGCGAAGGGATTAAGCTAGGGTGGAACTATGAACTAAGTAGATTAGATAAACAGCTTTTGCGCAATTATCCGACTCAGGAATTAGTGAATAGGAAGTTTAGCAGTGGAGGTCGCCTCTGAGAAAATAAGGCGAAAGTTCTTACGAAAAATCGGAAAAAGACTTAGCAGTCCCCAGTTCCTGCTAGTACGATAGAAGTTCGCCTAATTTTTGAGACTCCTGTATGAAGCCCCCACACTCTATCCCCGCTTGTCTTATTGCTGTCTTTTAACATTACAGTTGATTTATTGTTTACTCTTTTATCTTACTGTGACCCTTGCGACGGTATTTCGTTTTTTATTTTCGTTCTTTTTTGCTTGTACAAGAAATATGAAAAGATAAACTCATACATTGTTCAGCTATTGTATTTGATGTCCATCAAATATTATTCACGGCCACCTTTTTTAGTTTTTTTTTAATTTCGTCAAAAAACATATAAATTAAACAAACAATTTACCATTAACGGCCAATTTTAAGACAAAAGAACCCTGATTGTGGACGCAATTCTAACCACCATGAATCCGCTATATCATTCCTTCATTACCCCCCCCCCCCCTTGGGATGGGGTAAAAAAATAAACAAATAAATAACCTGAGGCTGAAGGAATACTAATGATAATATAGTTAGGAACGCTTAAGTATTCTCTCAGCCAAAGCTGGTTGCCTATTACTTTATATTGTTGTTGTAAACGGATTGTAAGCGGAAATGTATGTTTTGCATTTTTTCGGCCCTTCTTGGCATGGGTCCTCTTCCGGCCTTAGTGAAAAATCAGAGGAACGTTGCTTGGTGCTGCATGCCTTGGAGTAAACTGTGACTACTGTGAGACATGAAATTATTTATTATATTAGCGTAAGAAGCCTAAAGTCATGGCATCGATTATAACAAAATAAAAATAAAATATTCCATCCATTGCTTTTGACTAAAGGTTGCACTGCTTCGAACATATGACGGTTATTTATCTGCAGCATTGAAATGTATGTTTTGCATTTTTTTTCGGCCATTCTTGGCATGGGTCCTCTTCCGGCCTTAGTGAAAAATCAGAGGAACGTTGCTTGGTGCTGCATGCCTTGAAGTAAACTGTGAGACATGAAATAATTAATCATATTAGCATAAAAAGCCTAAAGCCATGGCATCGATTATAACAAAATAAAAATAAAACATTCCATCCATTGCTTTTGACTAAAGGTTGCACGGCTTCGAACATATGAGGGTTATTTATCTATTAATTGGAGAGCCAAATTGCAAATTATTACAATGTTACTTTCAGTTGTATCCTTTCAGGACCTGTCTTACCTGTAATACTAACGCAACCTAGTTCCATAATCACTCCATATATTTCTAAACCCGGAGACCCCAATTTCGTGCGGTACATTCTAACCCCTCTAACAAAACCCCGCTGATTTTCTCACTTGCCGTGTGTTGCTACCTTCGATGTGCATCACGCTGTCGACGGTTGTCTGCGAGAAGTTTTCATCAGAAAAACTGGTTATGTAAATTGTTTCCCTGTTTTCGCTATAAGTCAAGGGGTCTCGGAAAAGGCTTAAAACAGCCAAAACCGTGGGTTATTTGTTGAAAGCACCAGAGGTGTCACGACCGGGGGGGGGGGGAGGGGAGATGCCTCCCCCCCCCCAAATGTTGTCGGCCAGTCGGTACAAAATAACCGAGTCAGCGCGAAGCGCCGTGATTTTTTGCCAAAACAGTTGATTTTTTTCATTAAAACAGTCGATTTTCCGTCAAAACAGTGTTTTTTTCTGAAAATCAGTCGATTTTTTCGAAACTGTCGTTTTTTGCTTGAAAACAGTCGTTTTTCTGCAAAAATAGTCAGTAAAAATTACCAGCCAGTCGGTAAATTCCTTGCCCCCCCCCCCTGAAATATTCAAATATTTTAAAATACTGTAAGTAGAAGAGTAAATAGTGCGAGGGGTCCTTTAACTTCAGTGGACCGAAGATTTTGACTCTTAAAGGCCGTTTCAAAACCTAAACATTCTAGTACTTCCTTAGTCTAATCTTCAGCTTCTACTTTGCACACCTTACACACCTCCTCGCTTAAACATACCTCACCATCGAAACCAGCCAAGATTTCAGGCATGACATAGTATGACCATTTTAGTATTGTTTTGTGAAGTGAATTGTTATTTCTGTATATGGCTTAATAGCTTTTAAATACAGATATATATATATACATAAATTCTTACCCTACATAGCAACTAATTTTGATCAAGAACAGATAGATATATATTTAGTTGATATTTTTTCACGTTTTGACTCGTTCTTCATGTTACAATAATGTTTTGAATGATTTTCATTGATTCTGAATTTTCTTAAGTTAATTTAAAAATTGAAGGAGAAAATTTGCTCTTTTTAAAAGTGAAGGAGAAAATTGGAAAAAAAACGTTAAATTAAATTAGAAGTGGTAAAATTATTGACATTTTGTTTAATAAAAAACGGAAAGAGTAGAGTGTGATGTGTCAGTGAGAGGAGGAGGAGATGATGATGATGGTGAAATTTTATTTACGCACTATATCCTGGCGTCACCACCGGCGTCATCCAGGTGGTGGACAGAGGGATTAGGGACTTGCAAGTAGCAACCTCAAGAAAGTGAATGTATGTCCAGTTTTCTCAGTGTTCTCTGGAAGGAAAAGGTGTTGACACCCATTATCGACGGGTCGTGACCTCACACGAAAAGTCTGTATTTTCCATTTACTAACGGAGCTGATTGTCCCTAGAACGGTTTATAAGTGTAAACGCGTCAGGCCGCTCGGCTCCATATATAAAGATACAAATATATCCCGATGAAAAATTTGTAGCCTTCGTAGTTGTATGGTAGTTATACGAAAAAGTTGCATGTAATACTATGGACACTGTCAGAAGTTTCATAACAGATTGCGCATAACACTTTCAAGAATAATACTTTTTCACTTATAAAAAAGTGTTATGACCAGTTAAGTTTATACTATTTCGTGCCCAGATCTCCAACAACACCTTCAATAGGTAAAAATACTACACTGTCAAAAGTTACATAACGACAACAGCAGGATGCGCGATTTCATCAGATAACACTTTTGGATGTTGTATGTTATGTTTCTTTCGTTCCCGTTAGTATTTTTACCAATTGAAGGTGTTGTTTGACATCTAGGCACGATAAACTTAATTGGTCATAACACTTTATTTCTAAGTGAAAAGGTGTTATTCTTGAAAGTGTTATGCGCAATCTGTTATGAAACTTCTGACAGTGTAATATCAAAGAATACTATCATTTAATGTGCTTCCGACTGGTCCAATCTTAAATAGTAGTATCCAGTAGCATCCTGTCTTGCCGTAGTAGCATCCAGTCTTGCTAATAGTAGCATGTAGTAGTATGCAATAACACGGTAGTCTTGAAGCGGAAGCATGTAGTAGCATCACTTAGTATTGCATGCTACTTTTTCGTACAACTTCGTAATACTATTTTGAGATAAATTTTCATCGGGATATTCTGCAACATTTGATTTAATCGATGTTCCTATTTCTTTCACGAAGTCATGAAAACGTCACGGCCCAAAGATAATCGGCTAAAGTTTAGTCAATACCAAGGAAAAGGTTACGGCTGTCCCGAAATACAGAGAGGAGTAGGTTTCAAGCAGAAACATCGTATTTTGAGGCCCTCTTTAAAGTTTAACCGAAAAGGGCTGGGATAGGACAATCTAGTTACCCATCACTTATTCACTAAAATTGGCTTGAAAACCTGCTGAATATGCGTTACTTTGTTGTTCTGCAATGCACGAATACTCGATTTTCAAATAGTGGAATTTCCGTGAGATTTGTGGTACATCTATGCGCTTATATTTTTGTTTTATGCCTTACGAGAAAGATTTATGATTTTTTTTTTGTTCAGGTACTAAGCAATCTTCACCATTCTCACCAGAGGCGTCACTAGCCAAAATGTTTGGGGGGGGGGGGCGAGGCATTTACCGACTAAATGGTAACTTTTACAGACTATTTCTGCAGAAAAAACGACTGCTTTCAACAACAAATATCGTCTGATTTTCAGAAAAAACGACTTTTTTGACGAAAAATCGACCAATTTTCAGAAAAACCGACTGTTTTCATGAAAAAAATCAACTGTTTTGACGAATAATCGTGGCGCTTCGCGCCGACTTGGTTATTTTTTACCGACTGTCCGACAGCATTGGGGGTGCGTCCCCCCCTCCCCCCCAGTCGTGACGCCCCTGATTCTCACCACTGCCAACTGAATAGTCGCGTTTGTGTTGAGATTAAAATTTCCCGCATCATAGTAGGATTTCCGTTGTGGGGACGGCTGCAGATATTCTGAACGTCATAACTAAAGTAGATAGTGGAAAATAAAAAAATCCCTTTGCATAATCCAAATAATTCTTGAATGACACAAAAAGAAGTTGGCTTTTCAGTGAAACTTTAAGTCATTCGTAACTGGACAAAAACCAGAATGGTATTAACCCAGGCACTGATGGGTAACACGCTTTATAACCTAGAGAAAGATGACGTTATCGCGGATTTTGGTGTACTTATAAGTGCTTTTCTCACTTCGATGGGATTCCAAACATTTAATCTTGCAGTATTTGCTGCTGGGATTAATCTTATCTTTATTGAGATAAGATTACCCCTAATTCGGCTTAATCTTATCCCAATAGAGATATGATTAATCCCAGTAGCAAATACTGCATCCTTATTCGGAGAAAGTTTGTGCAGTGTAGGTCTATACTTTTTTAGGTCAAAATCTGGGTGACCTTAAACGAGCCGTTCGTCTCGGCGTTCCTAGGCTACGGTGTTGCAACCATGGCTCCAGGAATCTACGGCCCTGGAACAACCGCCTACGCAGCAGGCCATAACCTCCTGCGAGCCCACGCCAAGGCATACAGACTGTATGAAAGAGACTTTAGGCCTACACAAGAAGGTACTTATAGTTATTTAAAATATTAGTTTATTAACGTAAAAAGCCATAGGCCGTATCAGTAACTCCCCTGCCACGAAATTGGGCTACAGGGCACATCTACGAACTTAAAGGACCTGTCTTACCTATAATACTAGTGCAACCTTTTTCCATAATCACGGATTTGAGCGGAAGGCTGCAAGTGTCAGAAACAAAAAGAATACGCCTGGTAAGCTTTTCAGGTAACATTCCCTGCGTTATTTTAGGAAAGGTTGGCATTACATTGAACATTGGCTGGGCCGTTCCTAAGGATGACTCTCAAGCAAGTCTTGATGCACAGGAGCGCCAGCTACAGTTTGACCTTGGATGGTTCGCGAACGCCATCTTCAGTGCTGAAGGCAACTATCCGCAGGTAAAAGAAACTTTGTTTACATTAAACAAAGCTGCATATTAAACATGTGTAGGTTTCGTAGAAAAAGTTTAAAGAAAGTTTGATTGCAATTTTGTTTCAAGATCAAACCAGTGTTATTTCTAGGGATCGGTGTCGACTAAAAAGAGGCATGGCACGGCACGACATAGTGTAGGTGGCACGGCTACGAAAAAGAGGCACAAAAACCAAAAGGTTTCAGGCTTCGGGATCGACTAAAAAGAGGCACGACACGGAACGACATAGTGTCGGAGGCACGAGTACTAAAAAGAGGCACAAAAACCAAAAGGTTTCAGGCTTCGGGATCGACTAAAAAGAGGCACGACACGGAACGACATAGTGTCGGAGGCACGAGTACTAAAAAGAGGCACAAAAACCAAAAGGTTTCAGGCTTCGGGATCGACTAAAAAGAGGCACGGCACGGAAGGACATAGTGTCGGAGGCACGGCTACGAAAAAGAGGCACAAAAACCAAAAGGTTTCAGGCTTCGGTATCGACTAAAAAGAGGCACGGCACGGAAGGACATAGTGTCGGAGGCACGGCTACGAAAAAGAGGCACAAAAACCAAAAGGTTTCAGGCTTCGGGATCGACTAAAAAGAGGCACGGCACGGAAGGACATAGTGTCGGAGGCACGGCTACGAAAAAGAGGCACAAAAACCAAAAGGTTTCAGGCTTCGGGATCGACTAAAAAGAGGCACGGCACGGAAGGACATAGTGTCGGAGGCACGCCTACGAAAAAGAGGCACAAAAACCAAAAGGTTTCAGGCTTCGGGATCGACTAAAAAGAGGCACGGCACGGAAGGACATAGTGTCGGAGGCACGGCTACGAAAAAGAGGCACAAAAACCAAAAGGTTTCAGGCTTCGGGATCGACTAAAAAGAGGCACGGCACGGAAGGACATAGTGTCGGAGGCACGGCTACGAAAAAGAGGTACAAAAACCAAAAGGTTTCAGGCTTCGGGATCGACTAAAAAGAAGCACGGCACGGAAGGACATAGTGTCGGAGGCACGGCTACGAAAAAGAGGCACAAAAACCAAAAGGTTTCAGGCTTCGGGATCGACTAAAAAGAGGCACGACACGGAACGACATAGTGTCGGAGGCACGAGTACTAAAAAGAGGCACAAAAACCAAAAGGTTTCAGGCTTCGGGATCGACTAAAAAGAGGCACGGCACGGAAGGACATAGTGTCGGAGGCACGGCTACGAAAAAGAGGCACAAAAACCAAAAGGTTTCAGGCTTCGGGATCGACTAAAAAGAGGCACGGCACGGAAGGACATAGTGTCGGAGGCACGGCTACGAAAAAGAGGCACAAAAACCAAAAGGTTTCAGGCTTCGGGATCGACTAAAAAGAGGCACGGCACGGAAGGACATAGTGTCGGAGGCACGGCTACGAAAAAGAGGCACAAAAACCAAAAGGTTTCAGGCTTCGGGATCGACTAAAAAGAGGCACGGCACGGAAGGACATAGTGTCGGAGGCACGGCTACGAAAAAGAGGCACAAAAACCAAAAGGTTTCAGGCTTCGGGATCGACTAAAAAGAGGCACGGCACGGAAGGACATAGTGTCGGAGGCACGGCTACGAAAAAGAGGCACAAAAACCAAAAGGTTTCAGGCTTCGGGATCGACTAAAAAGAGGCACGGCACGGAAGGACATAGTGTCGGAGGCACGGCTACGAAAAAGAGGCACAAAAACCAAAAGGTTTCAGGCTTCGGGATCGACTAAAAAGAGGCACGGCACGGAAGGACATAGTGTCGGAGGCACGGCTACGAAAAAGAGGCACAAAAACCAAAAGGTTTCAGGCTTCGGGATCGACTAAAAAGAGGCACGGCACGGAAGGACATAGTGTCGGAGGCACGGCTACGAAAAAGAGGTACAAAAACCAAAAGGTTTCAGGCTTCGGGATCGACTAAAAAGAAGCACGGCACGGAAGGACATAGTGTCGGAGGCACGGCTACGAAAAAGAGGCACAAAAACCAAAAGGTTTCAGGCTTCGGGATCGACTAAAAAGAGGCACGACACGGAACGACATAGTGTCGGAGGCACGAGTACTAAAAAGAGGCACAAAAACCAAAAGGTTTCAGGCTTCGGGATCGACTAAAAAGAGGCACGGCACGGAAGGACATAGTGTCGGAGGCACGGCTACGAAAAAGAGGCACAAAAACCAAAAGGTTTCAGGCTTCGGGATCGACTAAAAAGAGGCACGGCACGGAAGGACATAGTGTCGGAGGCACGGCTACGAAAAAGAGGCACAAAAACCAAAAGGTTTCAGGCTTCGGGATCGACTAAAAAGAGGCACGGCACGGAAGGACATAGTGTCGGAGGCACGGCTACGAAAAAGAGGCACAAAAACCAAAAGGTTTCAGGCTTCGGGATCGACTAAAAAGAGGCACGGCACGGAAGGGAAAAAGAGGCACAAAAACCAAAAGGTTTCAGGCTTCGGGATCGACTAAAAAGAGGCACGGCACGGAAGGACATAGTGTCGGAGGCACGGCTACGAAAAAGAGGTACAAAAACCAAAAGGTTTCAGGCTTCGGGATCGACTAAAAAGAGGCACGGCACGGAAGGACATAGTGTCGGAGGCACGGCTACGAAAAAGAGGCACAAAAACCAAAAGGTTTCAGGCTTCGGGATCGACTAAAAAGAGGCACGACACGGAACGACATAGTGTCGGAGGCACGAGTACTAAAAAGAGGCACAAAAACCAAAAGGTTTCAGGCTTCGGGATCGACTAAAAAGAGGCACGGCACGGAAGGACATAGTGTCGGAGGCACGGCTACGAAAAAGAGGCACAAAAACCAAAAGGTTTCAGGCTTCGGGATCGACTAAAAAGAGGCACGGCACGGAAGGACATAGTGTCGGAGGCACGGCTACGAAAAAGAGGTACAAAAACCAAAAGGTTTCAGGCTTCGGGATCGACTAAAAAGAGGCACGGCACGGAAGGACATAGTGTCGGAGGCACGAGTACTAAAAAGAGGCACGAACACTAAAAGGGCCATTTCAGGCTTCAGAGTGAGGGGCAGAAACAAAGTTCTCACATGCCTTTTTTTAGGCTCTGCTGTTACGAACTCTCACTTACTGGTCTACTTCTACTACTTGCTAATATCTTTTTGTGCCTTCTGTTCCATACTTTGCCGTGCCTCTTTTTAGTCGATCCCTCAGGCTTCAGAGTGAGACGCAGGAACAATGTTCTAACGTGCCTTCTTTTAGGCTCTGGAGTCACAAACTCCCACTTACTTCTCTACTTATACTACAGTAGAGGTATGTCTATGTGAACGTCTGCTAACAGTAAACGATCGCCGAAGAAAAAACTAAAAACCAAACCAGGCATTTCTTCCTAAAAACACTAGTAATAATTACTCACGCTTTTGTCACTTTTTGAATATTCTGCTAATTCATCTATGAAAGTGACTCAGCTGACACCTGGTTCGCTTTTTATAATTTGAAAAGTTTGCCGCAAGGAACGCACCTTCAATGGAGAAGATGGCGATCCGAACCGGCAGATGCCTTCAAAAGAGGAAGGACCTTTTTAATAAATTCAAAATCAAAGAAAGTTAATTGAATTTCTGCTTCAAGTTTGTGCCAGGATAGACCTAAAATAGTTGGCTGTTAGCTGATATCAAGTTTGTTATTTTTCTTTTCAATTTTACTTTTTTATATGCAAGTAAGAAAGCCAAGGCAGTGACAAAGTTAAAAAAGTGTTCATAAGCATACCTCTACTGTACTTGCTAATCTCTTGTTGTTACTCGTGCCTCCTGCGCCATGCCTTGCCGTGCCGTGCCTCTTTTTAGTCGATCCTCAGCGAAATTCCAGAGCCAGCGATAACACATCCGTCTTCACCAGGACCTAAACTTTATTGCGATTAATACCGAACTTGAAAGCTTAGATACAAAATATTTTTGAAACCTACTCTCCCAGGTTTAAAAAAAATCGCGTTTTTCGGGCATGCCGCAAATTTTACTACAATTTGGTTGGAGGATACCGCGGAAATGCCGCGTTTTCACAAGGCCGGCACCAGAAAGTGGTGACACTCGAGTGGGGACATTGACTCGAAGACACAACCATTTGAGAGCTGCCGTGTTCATCTAGCATAGATAGATCGATATTTAATGCATAAAAGCCAACAAGGGCCATCGCACCACAATAACAAAAGAAAAAAATATATAACAACAAGAACACTATATTTAAATTTACAGGGATATACAATTTTCCCTGTGTGTTAACCCTATCCGGAGGAACCTTCCAAATAGTTGAATAGCCTGGAAACTTTTCTCTTTCATTCTCTCAATTATCCACTCACTCCCACACGCTCTCACTCCAAACAACTCTTGTCTCAACCCATTCAATTCCTCACATTCTCCCACAAAATGACTCATACTTTCATTATCGCATCCACACATAGGGCAAGAGTAAGGACCAGTTTTAACCCTAACTTTACCCAAATATTTTCTTCTTTTACCAAGAGGTAAACCATCCCCTCTCAAACCCATAAATATCACAAGTTCCTAATGGGACAGACCACACTTAAGGTAAATTTCTTTGCCCCAGCAATTTTTTGCCTTGGCGTAAAAACGCAACGATTTTGCCTGGTCCTTTTCCTCGTGCCATGACTGAATATCTATTTTACATTTTTTTTATCGGAAACTTTCCATCTCTTAGGTGATGATCGACAAAATTGCAGAGAAATCCAGTCAACAAGGATTCCTCAAGTCTCGTCTACCTGAGTTCACTCCCGAGGAACTCGTAGCTTTAAAGGGCAGTGCGGACTTCTTCGGACTGAACTTTTACACCTCAGCCATAGTTGAAGAAGCGTTTGGTGACGTCAGTGTTGTCAGCTTCGACACGGATAAGGATACAAGGACATTTGTTGATCCAACTTGGTATTCGTAAGTTTGTCATTGATAAATATTCTTTGAGCCCAAGCTGACTTTGAAACATTTATTCAAACAATGTTTACAACGGATACGTCAGCTACGAGTCTTCATCAGCGATATTTCGGCCCTTCTTGGCAAGGGTCGTCAGGCTGTCAATCCTCTGGGTCAACGTCGGGGAAGGAACAAACCTGTAATAAAACTTGGTTCGGTGATATATTACAGGTTTGTTTCCTTCCCCGACGTTGACCCAGAGGATTGACAGCCTGACAAGGACCCTAAGGGCCGAAATATCGCTGATGAAGAATCGTAGCTGACGTATCCGTTGTAAACATTGTTTGAATAAATTGTCATTGATATTTAATTTTGGAGCGCCAAGTGTTGGGTCTAATAATACATAGATGGCACTTTATAGAAGGGACTTGTACCGTGACCGTGACAAATATTATTTAGAATTTCTTTCAGTTCACTACTAATATTTGGGTCTGCTCAAACTGCAAACTTTTTACCCTCCGATCCTTGTGGAGAGATTGCAGGTTCGTGTCTTCCATTCCCCAGCGTTCTCTCTAACGTTCGACAGCCTGACGAGGACCCTTGCCAAGAAGGGCCGAAATGTCCTTACCAGAGAATCGTAGCTGACGCAATTACCGTTTTATCCATCGTTTGAATATAAGTTATCTCCTAAGGACCTGTAGGTTTCTGCCCTTGACTATTTTTCCGCATTCCACCTAGGAAGAAGTTTTTGTTTAGATCCGCGTTGTCCTTTTTTCTTATGTTGGTGTTTTTTGATCCTGTGCATTTATTCCGTTATCGAAAGCTCAGTGTAATTTTTTCGTTTCCTTCTCCATACTGCGATATTTCCCTTTTCTTGTCTAGTGCGTAAATAGAATTTCATCGTCATCATAATTGACGATGCGGGGGGGGGGGGGGGGACATGTCCAAGGCTGTTTGAGCAATTATTTTGATAGAGCCTCAGCTCTTTCTTTCCTATATTTTTGTCAAGGTCGATATCATCTTTATTCGGTTTGAAAAAATCTGTTTGCGAATGGGATGATGGAGGGAACTCCAAGAAAAACTCCCTGCAGGAGTGATCTATTTTTTCTACACTCCTGCGCCCCCCCCCCCCCTCAGACTCACATCTTGATAGAGACTCAGCACATTAAACATGCATCACTAAACATTAAACGCTAAAGCACGTTAAACATCAAACTACCTTCCTTATGTTTTTGTTTAGGTCGGGGTCCTCTTGGTTGAAGCTGACGCCATTCGGTTTGAGGGACATGTTAGTTTGGATCAAAAATAAATACAACAGCCCTGACATTTACATCACCGAGAACGGAGTCAGTGACACTGCTGGAAATATTGATGACGTCATGAGGACGTACTACTACAAGTATTACATCAACAACGTTCTAAAAGGTATGCTTATTTTTGCTGTGATTTGACGAAGTAATTGCTCAGGCCTTTTTTTTAATCCTTCATTTCGGTGATACAAGTGTAGCCTTCTATTTTTAGTTTAACATCTACTCCTTTACTAGTTCTACACTGTCAGAAGTTTCATAACAGATAACACAAGGATGCGCGGTTTCAACGGATAATCCGTAACAGACAACACTTCGGCTGTTATCTGTTGTGTTTTAAAATGTTATGCATAATAAGCGTTACCATCAGGAAAAACCGAAAAACCGCCAAAAAGTATCTGCTGAGTTTTCCGACATCATGACGATAAAGAATAAAGTCAGTAGATTCTTTTTTGGCTCTTCCTAACAAAGCTTGTTATGCATAACATTTCATGCATAAATTTTTCAAACACAGCAGGTAACATCACAAGTGTTATCTGTTACGCATTGTCTGTTGAAACCGCGCATCCTTGTGTCATCTGTTATGAATCTTCTGACAGTGTAGTCTTACTTTTTTCTACGGTTTTGTTCTTTAATCTTGCCATAACTCAAATTATTAAGAAGAAAAATCAATGAAAAGCATTCAAAGCATTATTGTAATATGATAAACGAAAAACAAGACGCGAAACAACGTTTAGAAGCAGTTCACCCTGAGGTGTCCATGGTGCGACTTGTTTGGTATATGTAGACTCCCGAGTTGAAATCCCCGCTGAAGCACTTGGTTTGTCGACAGAACCCCTAGCTTGGTTCGGTAAGACAATGTCGGAAGAAGGGGCATTGGATTATACCAAGAACAAACAACGAGATAGAACTGCTGTCTCCCTATCTCGGTCATACAAACATGTCGAGTAAGAAGCACGGCCGACTCCCGACACAAACGAGCGGAGGTTACTAACTTCGCGCCACATCAGGTTTCGTTACCTCTACAAATAGCTATATCGATGTTAAGTCGCTGAAGAGGAAATCTAGCAGTCAAAGCTGATTGGTTCTATGGACACGCTCCAGAGCGGGTCGGCGCGCGGAGTACACCTCCTGCTACCCTCCTTCAATATTTCTTGTGCGATAAGCAACGGTGAAGACGGAAGCGGAGGAAACGGGTATCAACATCAGCTCAAAGCTAGAGTGTATACCTCTAGGTCCGCTCAATTTTGTCGGGGTTTTCATAGTCGCTGCATACGACTAAAGACATTAGTTCTATCTGATTATTTTTTCTTGATTATACTGTTGTATATTGTTCTATAACAGTGATCCTTGGGCACACCTTGATAAGTATGTAGGTCTTAGAGGTATACACCCATACCTTCGGTGTCGGAACTGGTGAATGAACACTAAACCTAGAAAAAACTAGGAAACGCGTGTGAGGTGTCTGATGTTGTGTGCTTATACACTGAAAAAAAAATCTTGCAGTATTTGCTACAAGGATTAATATTGTCTCTACTGAGATAAGATTATTTCTGATTCGGATTAATCTTATCCCAGTAGAGATGAGATTAATCCCAGTAGTAAATTCTGCAGTTAAGTTTAATCCTATCTCGGAGAAACTTTCTACAGTGTATCCAAACATGTTGAGCTGTGGAAAACAACTTAGGTAAAGGTAGACAAGAATATTTGTGCGCTAATTCTTGCAAAGTCGAGCGGAATTCCTCTCCAATAAAGTATTGCGATATCGGATGAACCTTAAAAGCTTCCTGAGATAAAATGGAGAAATTTTTTATTCAAACATCGTCTATTTGAGGCATGAGACAAGATAAAATTTATTTCCGTAAAAGCACAAAGGGCCATGGAAACATAGATTAAATTAGTTTTAGTCATTTTCTACACACGACCCCAGACGGGCTAACCGGTGGGTTCAAATGAAACAGAAAGAAAAACTACAAAAAATAAACTACTAAAACACAACAAAAAGCTGACTTCGACAGATTCTTGTACAGTAGCAGAAACGTCTGGGATACCGGACTTTCAGACAATAGTTGCGTTTTTACAGATACCTAAAGTCGTTTCTGCAGTTATCGTGGTATCTGATACCACGGTCAAAAGTCGTATTTGCAGTTATCGTGGTATCTGATATTCAGATACCACGGTCCGACCGTGGTAACTGAACGTGGTATCTGAAAAAGTCATCACACTTTCATCAATTCCAAATTGGTGAGAAAGAAGTTCGAAGTTTAGTGATGTGACTGAATATCAGTTTTTATGGCAATTGCCCGTCGGCCAAGTGCCATATAGCGATCACAATTTCTGTCCGTCCGTCGGTCTGTCGGTCGGTCTGTCTGTCCCGGTTTTTCTAGTTCGGGCACTTCCAGATAAGCTAGGACGATGAAAATTGGCACGCATATCAGGGAACGGACCAGATTAAATTCAAAATACTCACTTCTCCGATCCGACCATCTGGGGGGAGTGGAGGGAGGGGGAATCAGGAAAAATTAGGATCTTAATGAAACTTGATATATGGAAAGACCTCTTGTCTCAGATCTCCCATTTTAAATCCAGACCGGATCCGGTGATATTGGGGGGAGTTGGAGGGGGAAACCAGAAATCTTGGAAAACGCTTAGAGTGGAGAGATCGGGACGAAACTTGGTGGAAAGAACAAACACAAAGATACGTGATTGACATGACCGGACCGGATCCATTCACTGTGGGGGAAATGGGGGGTCCAAATTTCTAGTGATCCCGCGAGTTCGGTACTTCCTGATGTGCTAGGACAATGAAACTTGGCAGGCGTGTAAGGGACCCGAACAGGTTGACTTGAGAATAGTCGTTTCCCCGATCCGACCATCTGGGGTGGGGGTGGAGGGGGTGGAAGGAGGGGGAATCCGGAAATCCGGAAACCCGACGCATTTTTATCTTATCATTTTTATCGGATCTTAATGAAACTTGATATTTAGAAAGACCTCATGTCTCAGACGCCCCATTTTAAATCCGGACCGGATCCAGTGATATTGGAGGGAGTCGGAGGGGGGAACCAGAAATCTTTGGAAACGCTTAGAGTAGAGGGTTCGGGATGAAACCTGGTGGGAAGAACAAGAACAAGTCCAACATACGTGAATGAAATAACCGGTGCGGATCCGGTCACTGTGGAGGAGTTTGGGGGGGGGGGGTCCGAGTTTCTAGTGATCTCACGAGTTCGGTACTTCCTGATGTGCTAGGACGATAAAACTTGACAGGCTTGTCAGGTTCCCGAACAGATTGACTTGAGAATGTCGTTTCTCTGACCCGACCATCGTGGGGGAGTGCAGGGACGGGGAATCCGGAATCTAGTGGCAAGCTCAACTACTGAACGGGTTATCGGATTTAAGGGAGGAGTTGGAGATCTTTGGAAATATTTGAAAACGCTTAGAGTGGAGGGATCTTGATGAAACTTGGTGGGAAGAACAAGCACAAGTTCTAGATAGGCCATTATCATAATAGGACGGGGTTCGGGCACTGTGGGGGAGTTAGGGGAGTCCGGATTTCTAGTGATCGCGCGAGTTCGAGAAAAAGAAAAATCGTGTCCTCGATCCGACCATCCTGGGAGGAGTGGAGGGATGGGGAATCCTGAATCTAGTGGCATGGGCAGCTATTGTACGAGTGATCGGATTTAAATGAAACTTGATATTTAGGAAGATCTCAATTCGGACCGGATCAGGTGACATTGGGTGGGAGTTGGAGGGGGAACCGGAAATCTTTGGAAACTCTTAGAGTGGGGGGATCGGGACGAAACTTGGTGGGAAGAACAAGCACAAGTTCTGGATACGTCATTGACAGAATAGGACGGGATTCGGGCACTGTGGGGGAGTTGGGGGGTGGTCCGGATATTGAGTAAGCTCGCGAGTTCGGTACATCCTGATGTGCTAGGACGATGAAACTTGGCAGGCGTGTCAGGGAACCGAATAGATTGACTTGAAAATAGTCGTTTCCTCGATCCGACCACCGTGAGGGGAGTTTAGGGATTGGGAATCCAAAATCTAGCCACGGGCAGATTTTAAACGGGTGATTGGGTAAGTGGAAAGAGGTATCGTCTTTGATGTTCCATTTCAGGTCCGGGGAGGAGTGAAGGAAGGGGGAATCCGGAATCTTGAAGTATTTATAACTTTCCAACGGGTGATTGGATCTTAATGAAACTTGACACTTGGAAAGACGCAGAGTCTCAGACGACCCAGTTCAAATCTGGATCGGATCTTTGACGGGAGCCGAAGGGGGGAACCGGGAATCTTGGGAAACGCTTAGAGCGGAGGGATCGGGATGAAACTTGGTGGAAAGAGCAAGCGCAAATCCTAGATGCGTCGTTGACATAACCGCACCAGATTCGGACAGTTTGGGGGAGTTGGGGGGGGGGGCTTAATTCTGGTGACCCCGCAAGCTCGGAACATCGTGATGTTCTAGGACGATAAAGTTCGGAAGATGTATCAGGGACCCGAACAGACTGACTTGAGAATAGTCGTTTCCCCGATCCGACCATCATGGGGGTTGCGAAAAGTTTTTGACAAGCACAAAAAACAAACGGATGGACAAAATAGGGTGCAAGTTGGACAGTGCCGAGTTTATGCGACCTTGATTTGTTATTTGGCGTCCGGACAGTATACGGCCAAGGTGAGCGAAAGGGGGAGCGGGACTCGAATATTTGCAGATGGGCTCTGCTCCGATTCCAGTCAAACTTGATGGACGGGAAAAGGATAAGTCAGAGATGCGACATACATGTTCCTAGTCGTATTCAGCCATGGTGGGCGGAATTGGAAGGGGAATCCCGGAAATTTTGTGGCTCGCATAAGGGTCAAACAAGTGGAGTGATTTGAATGAAACTTGGAATGTACAGAGGTCATATGCCTTAGATGACATATTTGAAGGTTCAAACCGGATCCAACCGCGGTGGGGGGGTGGGGTACCGGAAGTTCCCGAAAAATGCTCAGATTCGAGTGAAAGATGGGTAAGAGAAAAAGCTCCAGATCATCCAGTTAGGAGTCCGGACCAGATTCGGCCGCGGTATATGGGGAGCGAGTGGATTTCTTGGGTTGAAACTTGGAAGATGGCTTGGCGAAGGCTTGGAGGTGATGTCGTAAATTTTCAGACTTGAGTGGAACTAGACATCCTAATCCGAACCGCATTTTTGGATGGTGGGGTGTTTTGTGAAGTTCTCTTCTACTTTCTTGTACCACCTACTCGTAACAAGTGCCATATGAGCTCGTAGCTCTTGTTCTTCTTGGATGACTTCGAAAAGCGCAATTTCGGCAATTGTCGTTTTTGCATAGCAACCGTATATCAGATACCACGGTAACTGCAAAAAACGACTAATCGCAGATCCAGTTACCATACCATGGTATCTGCAAAAACGCAACTAATATGTCTTTTCCTGTGTCTGACCTTGTATAATTATTGTTTTCAGCAATCGAGATCGATGGCGTATCGGTGAAAGGCTACACTGCTTGGTCTCTAATGGACAATTTCGAATGGGGAGCAGGATACACGTAAGTAGAAATTTTTCGTTATTTACCAACGACCAAGACGGAAAAAAAATCCCTTGTGAGGGACTTGATCCGGCGACCCTCTAGTCAATACTCTTGATGACTAACTCTTCTTGCCGATGCAAAATCGCCCTGTATCTAGCGGAAGAGCCGGAAGCGGTATCACATCTGCTCCAAAACATGGCCGTGATTGGTTAACTCAGGATTGAGTTGTTGAGTTAGTACTACGTTTTCTCGTTCTTCCTGAGGATCACTGGCGTGTTTTGAACTTAGTCATATAGAGTATTTGGGTCGTGGCAAAGAGCGATGACGAGAAGAACTTCTGTCTCTCAGCCAGTGCGACGAGAAAAAAAGGCAGTCATGTTCCACAAATATTGAGAGGATGCTCATGCCGATGGCTTCTCTACCGTCGATTTTGCACAGACCACATGGCTAGTGTTTCTCCTGCGCAGTGATGCTCGATTTCCATTCAAAGTCGCCCCTTCAAATATTTGTCGCAGTCACGGTACTCTATATGAAGAAGTCCAAAACACGCCAGTGATCCTCAGGAAGAACGAGAAAATGTCTCACTAACGACTCAAACTCAACAACTCAAATCATGTGTCAACCAACCACGGCGGTTCGACTCTTCCGCTAGGTAAACGGCAATTTTTCATAGGCAAGGAGAGTTAGTCATCAAGAGTATGCCTCTAGAGACTTCACTTTCGGTACTGAGCAATCTTCGGATCACACACAGCACGCACTCACGACTCAAACTCAGCAGCTCAAATCATGTCAACCAATCACGCCGCTTCCGGCTCTTCCGCTAGGTCCACGGCTCTTCAACGACATTGAAAAGAATCTCGATCCTGAACAGTATGGTTTTCGCCCTGGCTTCAGCACCACACATTACCTTGTAAAGTTCCTGGATGAAGTACTCAGACACCTTGAAACACCGGACGCTTTTATAGACTGTATCATCAGTGACTTTACAAAAGCGTTCGACTACCTTGACTACACCGAAGTCATTGAACACGGCCGATCTATGGGAGCGAGAGAATTTCTCTTGAGAATTCTCGCCGGCTTCCTTTCGGAAAGAACGCAATCGGTGCAACTGTCGCCCGGTTCTAAGATATCAGACCCAGCCTCAATTACTTCTGGTGCACCCCAAGGGACCCGTCTAGGACCACTGTGCTTCCTGATGGTTTGCAATAATCTGATCCAAAAATGGGGACACCGAAAAAAATTCGCGGATGATATGTAACTGTCCATCCTTTACCGGCTACACGCCCACGACTAGCCTTAACACTGTCCTCGCTCTTACGGGCAGAGGCGTTACTAGCCAAAATGTTTGGGGGGGGGGGACGAGCGATTTACCGACTGGCTGGTAATTTTACCGACTGTTTCGTTTCTGCGGAAAAACGACTGTTTTCAATACCAAAAATGACGGTTTTGAAAAGAAATTTACTGATTTTCAGAAAAACCCTTATTTTGACGAAAAATCCGCTAATTTTCAGAAAAACCGACTGTTTTCATGAAAAAAATCAACTGTTTTTATGAAGACTCGGTTATTTTTTACCGACAGGCCGACAGCATGGGGGGGGGGGGCCCCCCCCCTCCCCCCCCCCCCAGTCGTGACGCCCCTGCTTACGGGACCTCATTAACGGGACGACCGGCCTAAAGTTTCAACTGAACCTGAAGAAGTGTGCAGTTTTTCGAGTCTGCTTTCTCCGTCACGATGTACCGCCAGTCGACTCTCCAGATGTACCGTCTGCAATAACGCTGAAAATTTTGGGGGTTACAGTTGACTCAGAACTAAAATGGAATAGCCATGTTTCCACAATGATTAGCAAAGCAGCCGCCGCCCTTAAAAGTTTTGCAAACCTTAAGAGGTTTGGACTGAGTGCTAAATTCATGGCCCAGTGCTTCATGGTCTACATACGGCCACTGCTCGAATACCGCTGCCCCGTATGGCATCCAGGGCTGAACCAGGAGCAAACCGACCGGCTGGAAACCATTCAAAAAAGGGCTTTGAATTATTTTGGCGGATAAATACAAATCCTATCAACAAGCACTGGAAGAAATAGGGTTGAAAACCCTTGCTTCGCGTCGGCATGATCTCAAAATAACATTCGGACTAAGGTGCCTTGCCTCGGAAATGCACCGTGAGATCCTGCCACCCGAAGATGGAAAAAGAATGGATACTCGCCCAACAAGGAGTATTTCAAGGGCAGCTAAGAATGCTCAGCTAATGAATCCGCCCGCTCATAGCACTGAACGCGATTTGAACTCATTTGTGCCTTTTTTTATTCGCAATTTTAATGTGAATCAACCAAATTTGTCATTTGACAATCCCGTGCATTTTGTTTTATCAGAATTTTGGGAATGAATGAATTGAACTGAATTGAATTTTTCATCGGCAAGGAGAGTTAGTCATCAAGAGTATTCCCCTAGAGACTTCACTTTCGGTACTGAGCAATCCTCGGATCACACAAAGCACGCAACATCAACAGCAATCCACTTCACGTTCTGCATGGTAGGCTTTCCTCGGAGAATACTTTACACGAATTGATTCTGAAACACGCCAGTGAATCTTGGAAGAACGAGAAACGTCACCCAAACCAAAAACCCGAACGAATCTCAAGATTGATTCAAATCCTATATAAACTAACCAACAACGTCTGTTGTTGTCAGCAGAGCTGGTGGACTCGGCCTGTGGACTCGTCTCGAGACGCCTTTTCCAAGGACTCGGACTTGTCTCGGACTAGGATTTGCTGGACTCGCAGCAGCTCTGGTTGTTCTTGCTCTTCGCTCGGCACACAGCGATTCTTCATCGGGGCGAAGAGATGAAGTGCAAACACACGATAAGGATTTCCCGGCTGGATTTTCTTCACTTTCATCACATTGTCAGAAGTTTCATAACAGATAACACGAGGATGCGCTGTTTAGTCGGATAATAACAGATAACACTTCGGATGTTATCTGTTGTGTTTCAAAATGTTATTGATAATAAGCGTTACCGTCATGAAGAACCGAAAAATAGCTAAAAAGTATCTGCTGAGTTTTCCGACATCATGACGATAAGGAATAAGGTCAGTAGATGTTTTTTTGGCTCTTCCTTACAAAGCTTGTTGTGCATAACATTTTCTGCATAACGTTTTCAAACACAACAGATAACATCGGAAGTGTTATCTGTTACGCATTGTCTGTTGAAACCGCGCATCCTCGTGTTATCTGTTATGAAACTTCTGACAGCGCATGAAGTTGAGACAACCTCAATTTTTCCTTATGGAAGTGATGATGGTGACGAGAATCCTGGCAGGAATTCCAGCCCGGGATCACCCAACCCTGATCGTGTGTCCTTGAGCTTAGTCATCAAGACTATTAGGGCTTCCATCCCAGCGATAAGCTCCGTTTATATATATAAGATAAGATAAGATAAGATTTATTTACACTAAGAGCCAAAGGCCATGGCAAATACATGAAAAATAAACTCAAACAAACAAAAATAATACCTTCTATAAACACCTATCCCTATGGGCTAAGGCTACCCTGAGGAACCTCGCCAACTGTTTTATACTCATAAAACAACTATTTCCCATGATCCTACACATCCACTCTTCATCGACCCCTCTCTCATTTACTCCAAAACTTCTAACCTAAGCTCATTCAAATTTTCGCATTCACACAACAAATGGTTCAAATTCTCATCCATACTACCAGATATCGGACATGAGTAAGGGCCGGACCGACCCATTGCCCTCCCAATATACCGTCTTCTCTCCCTAAGAGGCAGACTGTCTGCCCTACAACTAATCAAATCCCGTATTTCCTCCCTTTTCAATCCCGCTTTAAAATAAACTTCCTCCCCCCAAATCTCTTTGATCTTTGCATAATACCTTAAAGACAAAGACATCGGATTTCCTTGTCCAACAAACGACTTTCCACTACCTTTTTCACCTCATCAACGGGAAACCTAGGTCCATCACCATTATTCCACAGTTCTGACAGACCACACTGGTCTAATATCTGCTTTACCTGGGATGCCCAAGAATCTTTTTTGATGTCCCGTATGCTTTCCTCGTACGCTGCCTTGGCGACTCGAACCCGTGGCATTTGCAGCAGCTTTTCCCAAAATGAGATCATGCTTACCCATCTCTTTTTCCTTAAACTAGTTAAGCCTAAATCCCCGTTTAGAACTATCGAATTTATCTTATTACTAACTCCTAATACTCTTTTAAAATACATCAATTGCAGTTGCTCTAACTTCTCATACTTACCAAAGCCCCAAATCTCGGGTGCGTAATGCATAGTCGGGATAATTTTTGTCTGGGAAACCCGTCTATGTAACTTCATATGTTCAATAGCCCTTAACTCACTTCTTAATACCATATTTATACATCGCTTACCTTATTTGCAACGCTTGCTTCCACTTGTCTCCCGAAAGAACCATATATGTCCTTTAGCTGAGCAGAAGTCTGAACCATCATCCATGATTATCTTACGTCATGCCAAATCCCAAGCTAACAGTTCAGGGCTATTCTAGATCCAGGCACAGAAGAGCTTGGTTCTCTTTTTTGCCGAGCTCTACAATGAATCAACAGTCATAGTCTACTTAAAATTTTATTTTTGACAAACTATAGACGATTACCGAACGTTATTACATGATTATTATTATTTATTTCAATCCTTGAAAACTGAAGAGTAGTGTATAATATAACAAGACCAAAGGTGTCGATGGGATCACAAAAATCTAATATTTGATCATACAATTGGGTCTTGTCTTCGCCAGATCCAATCTTCGCAAGGCTAATCATCAGAGAAAACCAAGTTCAGATATACTGAACTTGGTTATCTCTTATAGAGATAAGCCATATCTATTTTGACGATACTGACCGAAACTTCCTGCTTTACTTCTGCCAAATTTGCGGTTTCGCCCGAATTCCGAGCGAACTACTTGTCCAGGAAAAAAAGAAAATTCAGAAATGAATCCAGCGTATCTCCTTATCCCTATAAAGAACATCTAATCAACTTTCAATAAAACTTAAAAAAAATCCGGTTACAACCGGATTCCGGACTAATAATATCTCCGGGTAAAAAATGATTGTCATATACAGACTCACCGTCTCTTCTTACCCCTAATTCTGTCATCTAATCAACTTCAGATACAACTTTTGCTTTAAACATACTTTCCAGTTTTGGCCGGATTCCAGGCTAACTAGTTGTCCGGCGAGAAAAGGTTTTTCACAGTTTTTCACTTCTTACACTGAAATCGAACATTAAATCAACTTCAAATGAAACTTTTACTTTTAACCAAATTTCCGATTTTTGCCGGATTCCGAACGAACTACTTGTCCGGCAAGAAAATGATTTTCACCATCGTGCTCAGCATGTCTTCTTACCCCTAAATCAAACATTTAATCAGCTTCAAATGGAACTTTTACTTTTAACCAACTTTCCGGCTTTTGCCGGATTCCGGACGAACTACTTGTCCGGCGAGAAAATGGTTTTCACCATCGTGCTCAGCATGTGTTCTTACCCCGTAATCGACTATCCCATTAGCTGTTTAAAAATATTTTGATTGTCCCTTAATTTGAACCCCCACCCCCAAACGCAGGGCTACAAAGCCCATCTACGAACTTGACCTTACCGTTGACCCAAACAATCCTCACACCAAGTGTCATCAAAATATCTCATTCCTTATATCGTGCTTACAGACGGACGGACGGACAACTTTTGCGATGTCATAGGTATCCCTCCACTTATGTTTTGGGATCCCAAAAAGGAACAACAACATGTCAATCAAACTCTCACACACTCACATCCTAATAAACAGCTGACCGTTAACGATAAAGTAACCTACTAAGTCTACAACGAGATACAACGGACAAGTTCAAAATAAACAAACTAATCAATTAGGCTAAGCCTATTATTAACTTTGTTGTCATCAAATCAAATTCGTAATTTTTGCTGTAAAAGCATTTTTGTTTTTAATATTAAAATTAACTCCTTACTTTCAGCGAGAAGTTTGGCATTCATTCCGTCAACTTCAGCGACCCGGATCGACCCCGAGTTCCTAAGGGGTCAGCCAAATACTACTCTCGACTCATCGCTGATAATGGCTTCATTGAAGGGTCCATTCCATGTAACGAGTAGTTTTCTGCTATTTTTTTTTAAATATAGAGTAATTCGATTATGTAATTGGCTATTGACGAAAATGACTGGTCGGCTAAAGCAGTGGTTCCTAACCTTTTCCGTACTTCGTACCCCTAATCAAGGTTAAAAAATGTCGCATACCACTTTTTTGACGAATCGTTGTTTGACGATTTTTTACCACAATTAGAACGTCAAAAAGACGGTATTCATTGTCATCAATGGCAAGGCATAAAAGTGTACCTGAATTACGTACGATGGGGTATTACAAAAGACTAAAAGCGATTGATGCGGGATATATTGATTTCGGGACCTTCGCCCCTTGCGAGAGTTCTCTCGAACCCCCTAGGGTACGCGTACAACCGAGTGGGAACCACTGGGCTAAAGCATTGTTTATTCTGGTGTCTAATTAGCTGCATAAGAGCTACGCGCGTTAGCTTATGCTGCGAGCCGGATGGGATGTTTGCAGGTAGGTAGCGATAAGGTAAGGTAGGAAGGTTTTGGATGCCGGAAGGACGGTTATGAATAGTAGGAGGGAGTGGAATGGAAGGGGTTCTCACGGGCTTCCTTCTCCCCATATACTCAATCAGCTCGGCAGAGTTGGTCTCGGGTCGGAATATATTACTATTCCTACCCGAGAGCAACCCGGACGAGGTCTAGTCGACTCTTGAGAAGCATGGAAGAAGCGCAAGTAAGAAGATTGACCGAAGAAGCTCTCCAGGTTTAAAAAAAAAGAAAAAGAAAGAAAGAGAGAATATATTGAGATGGAAATTTATAGTAGTGTAAATAAAGTACCAGACATACCAGTGACGTACAAATGGTACTGAAATGGTAATAAGACTTTATAGATAGATATAAAATGAACAACTGAACAAAAAAAAACAGACACAAGAACAAAAGAACGAGAAAAGCTATGTTCTAACCTTCAACCACTCTCAAAGAGTTACAAATAAAATTAAGGAGCTGGAATATAATTGTTAGTTAACATGCATTTTCTGAGAGCCTTTTTAAATACAAATTTTCATGGCGTGATTGGAAAAATATAGATTGACCCTATTTTCTCTTCTGCAGCTCTGATCGTATCGCTGCCTGCTTGGGCTGCTCCGCTAGTCAAGAAACGATGACACGCAAAATTCCTATGCAGGTTATTACACTGATTTGAACAATGCTTTATACTCGGCAGATATCGAGTATCGACCGTGTTCCCCCCTACTTACCGTAGTTACTACGCATGACGTCACGGATTCTGTCTTTTTGGCGTCAAGGCTGGAACGTATTTTTCTATTTTCGTAAAATATCGTACCGCGAAGCTGATAGGCCATCCAAATCACAGATGTTTTGGTTAGTTTTAGTTTTAGTTCACTCCCAAGTATGTAAGCAAACAGTTACTATTAGCAAGAACAAATAATCAGATAGAACCTATGTCTTTGGTAACATGCAGCGACTATCAATCGCCCGATTATCGCGTCCACAGAACCAATCAGCTTTGTCTTCTACTTTTCCTCAACGTGGTTTCACAGCGATATAAGGCATATTCTCGCCGTTCCCCAAGGACTCCTAGGGGAATCGAAGGAAACGGCGATAGTAGAGGGTATCCCTCCACGCGGACTCCGCCTACGGAAAACAATGAGAATGGGGGGGGGGGGGGGAATGCTTCTAAAACGGATTTTGTTCGAAAGAAAAATATACAGTTGACGAAATTGGTCTGGATCCACTTTAGTTTTGGTTTTGTTTATTCCGATCCTTTTTTTTTATTAATTTTACGTTGCACCAACACCAGCAAAAATTGATTCCCTTCTGAATCTGAAAGGGGGTCCTCTTTGATGATGGTGATGATAATCTGAGCATTCCCTATCCGTTGGGACTCGCGAGAGTACGGGGAGTTAGTCCCCGGGACAAACAAAAACGCGGGACTCCTCAAGTGGAGTCCTTGGGGAGGTAAGAGGTAACGAAACGTGATGTCGCACGAAGTTACTAACCTCCGCTCGTTCACAGCGGAAAAGGTACGCGGAAATACTCGACTCCGCATGGTCATAGTACAGAGATAGAGAGACGGAGGTTCTATCTGATTATTTGTTCTTGCTATTAGTTACTATTTTCGAGAAGGTTGAAAGGGTCGGCGTAGCAGCTTTTCACGAGGTTGGAACGAAAATGGTAACTAATAGTTACTATTGCTAAAATGGTGGAACCAGCTAATCATGAAGATCCTGATTGCGATCAGCAATTTGAAATGTCGCCATGTGGCTCTTCATTCGCTTAGTGAACTATTTGAGTTTGAGTAGATAACACGAAAGGGGACAACTCAAGAAAATATTTGAGTGCGAATGTGTAACGATCTGCGAAAAATTCGGGGTTCGTCTAGTCTCAACATGCTTGCTTTCACAGGTTTGACTCAGTCTAAAATTTGTTCACGGCGTTAAAATTAGTTGCTTTATACCGCAAAAAATTCTATTGCCTTCTAACTTCATCCCCAGACCAGTTAATAGGAGATAAACAGGAGCGCATAGCAAAATAACACTAGGCAGTAGCGCCAAGACTTGAAAAAATGACACACGCTCGAGTAGCAGCGACGCTAGCACCACTTGGTGCATATAACGTCCCTACTGAAACTCAATCAGTCATGCGTCAGCGCTGGCTCCGATAAGTCCATGTTCCGAACACAGCACACAAGAAAATATACAACCTACCGTGTTTCTTCGGTGTGTGCAGACCGCGTCGTATAGCTCTATTATAATTTTTGAGACCTGCACGTTTGTCTCGATTCGAAAGTCGCGAGCGTATTGGGCGGCGCTGTGAGTAAGGCCCGTTTCCGATGCATGGAAAGCATATTCAAGCACAAGATACACTGACGTACAGTAGAGGTATGCTTATGTGAACGTTTGTTGACTGTGGACTTTGCCATTTTCATGCACTTTCTGTGTCTAAAGCTAACTACCAGTTAGCCAAAGTAGGTAATTAGGGGCATCTGAAAACACCTGTATAGGTATTTTGGATCTTCATTTTACATTTAGCCCAAAACTGCACAGTTCACATTAAAGTAACTGTTCACATAAGCATACCTCTACTGTATCTCGGTGTACCGATTGAGTCAAATCTTCGCGCCACACGTCAACTCCTGAAAGAATTTGTTAGTAAATCTAGGAAAGTTTACGATTTAGTAGTTGCATTAAAGTTGAAATTTAACCGCAGTATCCTAGCTGGCGTGTATAATGCATTTGTTGCACCGCAATTGCTTGGCCTTACACCATTTTGGTCTCTTTTTACTGCTTCGGATATTAAGGACATACGGAAGTGTTTTGCTACGGCTGCCTCTCTGGACTAACAACTGCTCCCTATCCTCGCGATACGGAGTTGCTAGTCCAGTGTCCGCGGTGCAGAAAAGAAACGAGAGACATCGGAAGCAGCTTACTGGTGTAAGCACCTTCGAAATGGTCCCTTTAAAAACTTATGCATGCCACTAGATTCCAGACTCTCCATCCATCCACTCTCCCCGCGATGGTCGGATCGGGGAAACGACTATTCTCAAGTCAATCTGTTCGGATCCCTGACATACCTGCCAATTTTCATCGTCCTAGCACATCAGGAAGTATCCCGAACTCGCGGGATCGCTAGAAATCCGGACTCCCCCCCCCCAGCTCCTCCAAATTGAGCGGATCCGTTCCGGTGATGTCAATGACGTATCTAGGACTTGTTCCTCTTCGTACCAAGTTACATCCCGATCCCTGGACTCTAAGCGTTTCTCAAGATTTCCGGTTCCCTCCTCCAACTCCCCCCGGTGTCATCGGATCCGGTCCGGATTTAAATTGGGACGTCTGAGACACGAGGTCTATATAAAGTTATAGTATAATACTAGATGACCCAGTGGTCGGATCGAGTTGCGGCTTCACCTTGGGTCTTGGGTTGGGGGTTCTAGACGTTGCAACTGCTAGAATGCTTACGATGTAACTCCTTTAAGGAAGATCTCTAGTTTAAGGGTATCGGGCGCTCGCGAGATTTCAAGTCGAAGATTTTGTGTCATGTAGTACGTTGTGGCAATACTCGTCCTCAAGGTTTCTGGCTAGTTTCTCTATATTTATTATGAACAATTATTAAAGCTTGCTAGAGTGGGGCAGAACACTGTAAAAAAAAACCTTGCAGTATTTGCTACTGGTATTAATCTTGTCTCTAATGAGATAAGATTATCTCTAATTCAGATTAATCTTGTCCCCAGTAGGGATAAGATTAGTCCCAGTAGCAAGTACTGCAGTTAACTTTAATCCGTACTCGGAGAAACTTTCTACAGTGAAGGTGACCGATAAGTTAGATGGTGCAAATAGAGCAGAAATAAAAGTCGTGCTGTAACAAAAAAAAATGTAAACCTGTTTCTGTTCTGTTTAGCAGGAAAAAAGGAATAATCGAAAGTAAATGACCACACAAACAAATTTAATTTCTTATTGATTTATTAATACACAAAGAGGTCAAGCTGACGGTTATCTCACCACTAAACACATGAACCGTACTATACTATACACTGTTACAACAATTACACACTAAAAAGGATCAGAGTGTTACGGGTTGGGGGTACGGAAGTGTTTTGCTACGGCTGCCTCTCTGGACTAACAACTGCTCCCTATCCTCGCGATACGGAGTTGCTAGTCCAGTGTCCGCGGTGCAGAAAAGAAACGAGAGACATCGGAAGCAGCTTACTGGTGTAAGCACCTTCGAAATGGTCCCTTTAAAAACTTATGCATGCCACTAGATTCCAGACTCTCCATCCATCCACTCTCCCCGCGATGGTCGGATCGGGGAAACGACTATTCTCAAGTCAATCTGTTCGGATCCCTGACATACCTGCCAATTTTCATCGTCCTAGCACATCAGGAAGTATCCCGAACTCGCGGGATCGCTAGAAATCCGGACTCCCCCCCCCCAGCTCCTCCAAATTGAGCGGATCCGTTCCGGTGATGTCAATGACGTATCTAGGACTTGTTCCTCTTCGTACCAAGTTACATCCCGATCCCTGGACTCTAAGCGTTTCTCAAGATTTCCGGTTCCCTCCTCCAACTCCCCCCGGTGTCATCGGATCCGGTCCGGATTTAAATTGGGACGTCTGAGACACGAGGTCTATATAAAGTTATAGTATAATACTAGATGACCCAGTGGTCGGATCGAGTTGCGGCTTCACCTTGGGTCTTGGGTTGGGGGTTCTAGACGTTGCAACTGCTAGAATGCTTACGATGTAACTCCTTTAAGGAAGATCTCTAGTTTAAGGGTATCGGGCGCTCGCGAGATTTCAAGTCGAAGATTTTGTGTCATGTAGTACGTTGTGGCAATACTCGTCCTCAAGGTTTCTGGCTAGTTTCTCTATATTTATTATGAACAATTATTAAAGCTTGCTAGAGTGGGGCAGAACACTGTAAAAAAAAACCTTGCAGTATTTGCTACTGGTATTAATCTTGTCTCTAATGAGATAAGATTATCTCTAATTCAGATTAATCTTGTCCCCAGTAGGGATAAGATTAGTCCCAGTAGCAAGTACTGCAGTTAACTTTAATCCGTACTCGGAGAAACTTTCTACAGTGAAGGTGACCGATAAGTTAGATGGTGCAAATAGAGCAGAAATAAAAGTCGTGCTGTAACAAAAAAAAATGTAAACCTGTTTCTGTTCTGTTTAGCAGGAAAAAAGGAATAATCGAAAGTAAATGACCACACAAACAAATTTAATTTCTTATTGATTTATTAATACACAAAGAGGTCAAGCTGACGGTTATCTCACCACTAAACACATGAACCGTACTATACTATACACTGTTACAACAATTACACACTAAAAAGGATCAGAGTGTTACGGGTTGGGGGGGGGGGAGGAGGGCCCTCCCCCCAATGCTGTCGGCCAGTCGGTAAAAAATAACCGAGTCGGCGCGAAGCGCCGCGATTTTTCTTCAAAACAGTTGATTTTTTTCATGAAAACAGTCGGTTTTTCTGAAAATTGGTCGATTTTTCGTCAAAATAGTCGTTTTTTCTGAAAATCAGAGGAGTTTTCTGATGAAAACAGTCGTTTTTTTCTGCAGAGACAGTCGGTAAAAATTACCAGCCAGTCGGTAAATTCCACGCCCCCCCCCCCCAAACATTTTGGCTAGTGACGCATCTGGCCACAACTCGATGTACCAGCAAGATGTCGCTTGAGCGAGAGTAAATTTGACTGGGAAGTGGTCTCTTCAAGTAGACCATTCCAAGCCTCCCATGCACAGCAACAAAATGAGCGTGTACCAATTTTCCTATTTATTTTTGGCGGGAATAGCCTCATTGAATGCTGAATATCAGCTAGGATTTTCTGACGAGGGGCTCGATTTAATCAAATTACAAAAATAATAGGCTACTTGGTAAATTTGTACGACTGATAACAGAGTATGTGCCTCTTATCTCTTGTTTCTTATATTCTATTTATGTCTCAGTCAAGTTTACTGTGCTTTTGTGCCAGTACGGAAAATGACAAGATTCGTTTTGTTTGTGTCTGTTTTGATAGGAGCCAGTTCTGCTATTTATGTCGATGAGCCATTGACTGAAGGTACCTTTCCCGAGGACTTCATTTGGGCAGCTGCTACCTCGGCCTATCAGATCGAAGGAGGGTGGGATGCAGATGGTAAGGTCTATTTTGTCTTTGAAGTGAGGTGCTGTAACGATTCATGTCTTGGTCACAAGTATTCCTTCGGCCGAAGGTGCCTGCTGTTACGGCGACTGTACTTGTATTTGACGATGCCCTCATTCTTCCATTTATTTATACTACACAAACTACATAACATAAATATAAAGCAAGAAACAAGACCCCCTGAAGCTACCTTGTTGTCTTTGTTATGGCGAGGGGCGTAGTAGCCCGGATATAAGATGGTAAACGTAAAAAAAAACAGTCGTCGGAGTCAGGATGGCCTAGGGCGTCAGTATGGCTTACTACACGTGAAGAACTTCACGGGTTCATTATGGATACCCCAGGTCAATTCAAACTTTAAAAGTTAAAGATGCAACCGTCACACTTTTGGAAATTTCGTCGGCTCTGCCAAAAATCATCAGGGCCCAGCCAGTAGAGGACAAGACGCTCCGAAGAAACCCATCAGTACGAAACTCGCCAGCGGGCAGGCTTCGAACTAGTGAAATGTAACACGGAGCGTTACCGCCGCACAGCACTGCCGTTTATGGCTAGAACAATTATCTAGTGCTTATTCATGTTCCTTTTTTCGTACAACCCTGTCAGTGTCTCACTGCCGGTTGTTTTCATTAAACCCGTCTCTCTCTCTCTCTCTCTCTCTCTCTCTCTCCCTCTCTCTCTCTCTCTGGATCATTCTTCTCATTCTTTTCTGGACGATGAATGAAAAATTGTATATTGTATCTGTTGTGTTTTATTTAATTCTTGTGGTTCATTTTACAAACTCCGCTTTTCATGGCGGGTCAGAAATAAATTACTTACTTACTCACTTACTTGCTCTGGTTTGCAGACCTAACTCGCAATAGGCTATCAAGCACCCATCATACAATAGACCTTACAGGCCAGCCCACTCTAATGAGCTTTGAAGAAGACTCATAACAATGACCTATGGTCCGTATATAAACAAAAGATTTTATTCACTGGCACTTTCAAAATTCGCAACCTTTACATAAAAAGTGTTGTTAGCCGGTCGAGGCCCGGAAAAGAAGTGTAAATGACTCGTACATGGGATGAATCATGATAAGGCAAAGAGTTAAGGAATAATGCAAGAGTAGACAACGGACAGTAACCGCGACAGCTACGTTTACACGGTGGGTGTTTACCCTTACTCTGCGGGTATTTTTCCCTGCGACAGCAACAAATCCCCGGGTATTTTGGACTCAATTTCGCCAACTTTTTACCCGGGGATTTGTTTGTCAAAGGGTATTCTTCGACGCCAGCAACAACAAAATCGGATTTCTAGCAATAATTTCGATTATGTCCATATAAGAAGTGATCCAAATAGACACATGTTGGTGTCCATTGTAGAGAGATATCCTGAGCTTTACAATCTTGGAATCTATTGCCACATGACAGGATTCTCCCTTGAAAAATACCCGGGTACCGTGTGAACACTTACCCCTCTCGTCTTCGTGGAAAACTACCCGCCGTATAAATGATCCTAAAACGGAAAGAGAGCAACACTCCCTAGTGGCGGCAGAGTGAGTAGTGCGCGGTGCAGATGGCACCACCGCAACACTGCGGAACCTTTTTAGTGGCGTAAAGAATGTTCTTCTTCCTTAAGAGTTGAGATACATGGGTTATGTTCTGGTGTAATTATTTTCCTTTTTCATTGAAAAATTTAGATGTTCGGAGTCTGCTTTTAGCAATTTTAATCTAAATGACGAACAGGGCGCCGACTTGTACAACTTAGAGCTGTGATTAGATCCAGCGATATTTTGGCCCTTCTTGGCAAGAGTTCTCTTCAGGTTGTAAGTAGAAGAAAATGTATTACAGGATGCATTGCCAGAAAAACGGATTGCAGGGTGGGTTTTTTTTAATTGCAGGCTGACTCTTACTATTACCAAGATGGGCTTACTCTTGCCAAGATGGGCCGCTGGATCAAATCAAAGATGGCTTTTCTGTTTTGCATCACAAAATGTCGTTTCTGTGTTGACAGTGCTAAGCGTCTCCACATTTTAGATTCAAATTCACTTATTTCAAAGTAAGGTGGAAAGCCTAAGTTTTACAGTTTGTAGCTTTTCGTTTTCTGCTTCGTCCACTTTTGTGTCTTCTTTATTTTCTTTTTTCTGTCCCTTTCATTTCCTACTTTGTTCAATTTTTGTTTTCCAGTGTCTACCTAGAATAAAAATGAAAATTCAGCTTCACACATTGTCACACTTTCTCAACCAATCACTGAAAGCCTACTGATATAGCCATCTAGGTGAAGTGAAGGCATTTTGCCGTCGACTGTTCATTAGCCCGCGATAGAGCTCTGCGCATGGCAATGTTGTGATTGGTTGTAACTGACTCAGATTCCTTGGAGTAAGCAGGAATGCAGATGGGAATTTGTCTCAGAATACTTGCCGACTTCCTCAGTTTGTGCAGTTAGTGCCAGAGCAAAATAACACTAGGAAGTAGCGCCAAAACTTGAAAAAAGTGACACACACTTGAATAGCAGCGACACTAGCACCACTAGCGATAGTGAACGTCTCTGCTGAAACTCAATCTGTCGTGCACCAGAGCTGGCTCCAATAACTTCATATTCTGAACAGAGCAAAAAAAAGATGAAACCTTCACTGTGTCCTCCATGGGTGCAGACAGGGGCGTCCCGAGGGGGGGTGTCGGGGGGGTGCTGCACCCCCCCAGAAAGCCTGTGGGAAAAAAATTCCGGTAAATTTTGACTGGTGCGGCGAAGCCGCGCCAGTTGAAATATGTCAATTTCACCCGAACTTGATGATTTTTAGGGAATCTACCGGATTGTTGCTCAGGGAACATACCGGATTTTGCTCAGGGAATCTACACTAAATCTTTCACAAGGAATCTACCGGAATCTGTCTCATGGAATCTACGGGAATTTACCCATCGGAATCTACGAAATTCGGCTCAGGGAATCTACCGGAATTTGTGTCAAATCTTTCGCAAGGAATCTACCGGAACTTGTCTCAGGGAATCTACCGGAATTTACCCTCGGAATCTAAGAAATTCGGCTCAGGGAATCTACCGATTTTATTGCGAAATCTATCACAAGGAATCTACTGGAACTTGCCTCAGGATCCTACCGGAATTTACCTCTGGGAATCTACGAAATTCGGCTCAGGGAATCTACCGGAATTTGTGCCAAATCTTTCACAAGGAATCTACCGGAACTTGTCTCAGGGAATCTACCGGAATTTACCCCTCGGAATCGACGAAATTTGGTTCAGGGAATCTACCGGATTTTGCTCATGGAATCTACGCTAAATCTTTCACAAGGAATCTACCGTAATTTGTCTCAGGGAATCTACCGGAATTAACCCACGGAATCTACCACAATTCGGCTCAGGGAATCTACCGGAATTTGTGCGATATCTTTCCCAAGGAACCTACCGCAAATTGTTTCAGGGAATCTACGGGAATTTACCCCGTGGAATTTACGAAATTCGGCTCAGGGAATCTACCGGAATTTGTGCGAAATCTTTCACAAGTTAATCTACCGGAACCTGTCTCGGGGAATCTACCGGAATTCACCCCATGAAATCAACCAGAATTCGGCTCAGGGAACCTACCGGATTTTGCTTATGGAATCTACGCTAAATCTTTCACAAGGAATCTACCGGAAGTTGTCTCAGGGAATCGACCCGAATTTACCCCACTGAATCTACCAGAATTCGGCTCAGGGAATCTACCGGAATTTTGCCGGAATCTGTGCGATATCTTTCACAAGAAATCTACCGCAACTTGTCTCAGGGAATCTACCGTAGTTTATCCTACAGATTCTACCGGAATTCGGCTGAATCTAAATCCGAAAAGCGTCGACAGTTTTCTCAACTCCTTTCCGGTGATAGGGGTGAACCGAGAAGAGTTAAAAAACGAATGAGCCTTATTTCGATATGATGGAGAAAGTCGCCGAGAGAGCCTCGAAACAAACAAAAAGTTTGAAGATATATTCGAGGTCTCTCGTCAACTGAAAGACGTCTTACCACTAGTACGGAAAGCGTTCAAGCTGGCTAAGACAATCCCTGTTATCTCAGCAAAAGGATAACGAATTTTGACAAGATGAAGCTGGTTAAGACCACCTTGCGTTCAACAATCATGGCTGACCAGCGTCTTGTCATCGTCTATGAAACAGATCTGGTTGATGAGTGTGAAATTGGATGTGTGTGGACAAATGGAAAATGGTTAAAACGCGACGAATAAATCTGCAGGGTATGTTAAATGTCAGATTTTTGTTTGTTTTAAGTGTTAACAAGCCTTTTGGGATCCCAAAACGTAAGTGGAGGGATACCTAAGACATCGCAAAAGTTGTCCGTCTGCCCGTCTGTCCGTTCGTCTGTCAGCACGATAACTCTCGAAGGGAAAGAGATATTTTGATGAAACTTGGTGTGATGATTTTTCGAGTCAAGGAAAAGGTCGAGTTCGTAAATGGGCCCGATAGCTGCATATTTAGGGGAGGGGGAGGGGTTTCAAATTAAAGGGCGAAATATATATTTTAACAGGTAATAAGATAGTCGATTAAGGGGTAAGACGACATGCTGAACACCGAATATGAAAACCGTTTTCTCGCCGTACAAGTAGTTCACCCGGAATCCGGTCAAACCGGAAAGTTTGTTAAAACTAAATGTTTTATCTGAAGTTGGTTAGATGTACGATTTAGTGGTAAGGGGACATGCTGAATCCGAATATGAACAAGATTTTCTCGTCAGACAAGTAGATCGTCCGGAATCCGGTCAAAACGGGAAATTTTTTCAAAAATAAAAGTTTAATCTGAAGGTGATTAGATGTTCGATTTACGGATAGGGAAACATGCTGAATCCGAATATGAAAATTATTTTCTCGCAGGACAAGTAGATCGCCTGGAATCCGGCCACAACCGGAAAATTTGTTGAAAGTAACAGTTTTATATGGATTTCATTAGGTGTTCGGTTTACGGATAAGAAGACATGCTGAATTCGTGTATGACAATCATTTTCTACTTGGACGCATAGTTCGCCACGAATCCGGCTGAAATCAGAAAATGTGTTAAAAGTTTAAGTTTTATCTGAAGTTGATTAGAAGTTCGACATAGGAGTAAGGAGATACGCTGAATCCGTTTCTGAACTTCAGTTTTTGCAAGACAAGTATAACGCCCGGAATCCGGCTGAAACCAGAAATTTGGCAGAAGTAAGGCAGGAACTTTTGTCGAAGTAGGTATGACGCAGGCTACAGGGGTAAACACACACGCTGAATCCATATTTGAACTTGGTCTTCTCAGATGATTACCATTTGCCTTAATCTGTTTCTAAATTTATTAGTAAGGTGCGCAAGGAGTCTGACGAAGACTGGACCTCTCTAAGACCCAATTGTCTGGATCAAATATTACATTTTTGGGATCCCATCGAAACTTTTGGTCTTGTTTTTTGTTCGCTCTTGTTACAATACATAATCGAAGTCAGAACAAAACAGTATTCACGAGTTTTTGAAATTCCGGTAAAACCTCGAAAAATTCCGGTAGAATTCTGAAGCTGCACCCCCCCGATCAGGAAGGTGTCGGGACGCCCCTGGGTGCAGATCGCATCTTAGCTTCACTGGAAATTGCTAAACACGCAAGTTTGTCTCGGTCTAAATTCCGCAAGCGTAGCGGGCGGTGCTATGAGTCTGGCCCGTTTTTGAAGCATGTGAAGCATTGGTCTTGGCACTACTCCCTAGTGTTATTTTGCTCTGGCTAGCGCTCTCAGTTTAACAGTTGAGAAGTAAGAAAGTAGACGGAGAAAAAACGACGAAAACGGATATGATAAAAGTCACCAAACAGGATACGAGCTTTTGCCTCATAAATGCAAAATCCGTTGACAGGATGTGAGACTTTTACTGGTAGTTTTCGTCGTACTAGGACTACGAGACCAAGGATTACAGTGAGCAGACGTATATCCAGTTAAAGGATGTGTCGTACCTATAACACCAATGCAGCCTACTTCCGTAACATAATTAATTAGTTCTTAAACTCGAAGATCCAAATTTCCCATGTTACATCCTGAACCAAAGATAATTTTGCAAACCACATTGGCCTGACATATCACAAAAAATCAACGAAGAAACCAAAGAAAATGGGGTTTGTAAAGGTCCCTTCTGTGAAGGGAGGTGGTTGTCCTTCCGAAATATTCGCCTTTTATTTCAGTTTATTCGTTGGCCTTTACAAACCCCATTTTCGTTGGTTTCTTCGTTGATTTTTTTGACATTCTGAACCCGCTAACGACACCTCACTAATCTTCCCACTTAGTGCGGTTCACTAGTTTCCATGCGCATTATGGTCCGGACGAGTGTTCGCGTGTCGTGCTACTGATGCGTCAAACCGGTTTTCTGAATTTTGCCGAGATCTTGCTAAAAGTCGGTAGGCCTGTAAAAAGGCTTAAAATAGGCAAAACCCTGGATAATATTTTAAAGCAGAGCCTAGCTTTACAGTATTCAGATAGCTTTGAATACTGGAATTCCCCTCCTGCTTTAAGAGCCACCCTGTGCTTTACATTTAATTCCTCTTGGCCTTCCAACAATCATCACATCATCAACGTTTAACACAAATTCTGCTAGTATATTTTTTAACAATATTTCCTCGCCGAAACAAAACCAAATAAACTGTGAATTTTAAACATCGAAAATGCAGACCCCTCACGTGATACTAAACAGAGGAAAGGAATTTGCAGCTTTCCAGTGTTTCGTATACTTGAATTCTGGTGCAACTCTTATCAGTTACGTATTTGCAGATAC
Source organism: Branchinecta sandiegonensis (assembly GCA_030848855.1). Classification (NCBI taxonomy): domain Eukaryota; kingdom Metazoa; phylum Arthropoda; class Branchiopoda; order Anostraca; family Branchinectidae; genus Branchinecta; species Branchinecta sandiegonensis. The sequence goes on along the minus strand of JAUPMV010000014.1, from coordinate 9,662,660 downwards.
CATGGTATCTGTTATCACGGTAACTGGATCTGCAATTAGTCGTTTTTGCAGTTACCTTGGTATCTGATATAGGCTACGGTTGCTCTGCAAAAACGACAATTGCCGAAATTGCGCTTTGTGAGGTCATCCCAAAAGAAAAATTCACTAAGTGCCAAACTTCTTTCCCACCAATTTGACAAAAATTGATGAAAGTGAGATGACTTTTTCAGATACCACGGTCGGACCGTGGTATCTGAATATAAGATACCACGATAACTGCAAAAACACCTTTTGACCGTGGTCTCAGATACCAAGATAATTGCAAAAACGACTTTAGACCATGGTACCAGATACTATGGTATCTGCAAAAACGCAACGATCGTTTTAAGTTTGGTTTTCTGTTTGTAGTAGTCTTTCCTGGTTTTGTCGGACACCATACCTTTCCTTTCCTTTCCTGCTTGCAATCGATCCCGGTGCGAATCCCCCTGGCGAAGAGAATTTTGTATTACCCTTCAGTCTAAATAGTGAAAGCTTCTCTTTTCTGTTCATTTTCTCATCGATGCTGAGAATGAGGCGAGGTAGGACAGAGACTAAACCGCTTGAAGTGCTGAACTGATAGATAGATAGATTTATTGATTGCTGAGCAGCCCGAGGGCCATGGCAACAAATAATCACAAAAATAAATATCACATACCAAAAAAAACGCACAAAGTAGAGACAAAAATAACTCCTCCATAATCTTTCCTTCTCTAATGACACACTAATTCTTTGGTATTTCCCTATTCCAAAAATCTACTCCTATGTTCCATCGCTGTCCTCAAGATTTGAGTTTTTGGCAGTGCGTCGGCTGCATTTTATTAGAGCTGTGTTTCGATACTTCTTGGCAAGGGTCCTCTTCAGTCTCAATCTGGATAATGGACTTGCGGAGAAACAACGAAAGATTCTAGCTCAAGTATCTGATATGTGTTCTCTGAACGATCCAACCGAGCAGCAAAAACAGCAGCCATGTCCAAAATGAAATCGCAGTACCAGCTTTAACTCCAAGCAATTTTCACGAAGAAATAAAAAATAATCAGATACTTAAGTTAGAATCATTCGATGTTTCTCCACAAGTTCGTTTTCCAGCTTGAGCGGCTTGATCCTGAAGAGGACCCTTGCCAAGAAGGGGCGAAATATAGCTCGAAGAAAATGCAGCTGACGTATTTGTTTTGTATTCAAATAATGCATAATAATTTAATAAATTCTGCACTTGGGAGCAAATTAAGATCTGTAGATCTGTTGAATGCTGCTGAGTTGAATCGGTGGTCTCTCATAGCAGGTATGAGCAGGACGGGATGTCCTCGGGGATGTCCCACTCATATTTCCAGTCCTTCGTCGCCCACTCTTTGTCTAGTGCCTTCTTGAATGCATCAGGAGTTGGGGCTGAGACTGTTGCTTCGCACAGGTCATTCCAGGGGTTGACAACTCGGTAGGTGAAGAAACTGTCTGGCCTTGGTTTTGACAGACTGTTTGAATAACTTCTTTGCATGTCCTCTGGTGCACTGTGGGGGGCTTGGGTGGCTAGGCAGGATCTTGACATATGATGAGCTCAGCACTTTGTGGGTCAGCATCATGTCGCTACGATTTCTACGTCAGCTATGATGCTTTAGCAGCTATTAAAGCATCGTAGCTGACGTATCCATTATACGCATTATTTGAATATATGTTTCAAAGTCAGCTTGGGCTCAAGGAATACGCATCCGTTTTGCACTGTCCAACATTGTTTGCAGTCAGCTTGGTCTGAAGGATATATTTAATTTGAGTATTATTTTCGTTTCAGGGAAGGGCTTAAGCATCTGGGACACTTGGACTGCCGCCGGGAACACGCTAGATGGCACGGATGGCAAGATAGCTTGCGACAGCTATCACAAGTATAAAGATGATGTGGCACTTTTGAAAGAGCTTGGAGTTAGCCACTACCGATTCAGGTAGGCCAAGCATCAACTGTGGTAGATATGAGCTAACGGTACGAGAAGAGCTTCATCAATCAATCAATCAATCATCGTATTTATTCCTGAATATCTATTTCACAACATGATAACATAGGACTGTCAACTTAAAGGACCCCTCTTGCTTACTCTGCTTTTTATAAATATATCTAGCTCCCATACAGAATTATAAGCTTCTAAAATCCCCACCTTTCTCCGCTGTCTCGTTTTGTGCCTATGAATTTTAGCGCTTTTTTGGCCTTGCCGAGTTTTGCCCGTCACACAACGAAACTTTTGCCGGAGTCTTCAACGTCCGCTGACAACTCTTTCACACATACAGATCTCAGAAGCATCTGTTTATTACTTCTTTTATTTGCTTAGTTTTCCCACTTTTTAACCACGACGCGTTCAGATTTCAAATATTTTGCGCCCAGCCGCCGCGTCGGAGAGCAGGAAGGCTGGAGATAATCGACAAGGGCTAACAAGGAAATCGCTAATCTCAGGTGGAAAACAATGGTATATTCAAAAACGTTTTTTTCTGATCCATTTCACTGGGAAAAGATCATTTCTAGTAAGAGTTGTGCTTGAAACAAAATATAACTGATATATACAATTCATTTTAAAACTTGTACGACTTCATAACTTGTAACAAAATTAAACGGTATGTCAAACATAAAAAATATAAAATAGGTAATACTAGATTAATCGTCAAAATATATACGTGTCTTCACTTGTAAAAAAAATTCAAAAATTTGAAAATAATGTGAGTTGAATAGTAAATAGTGCGAGGGGTTCTTTAACGAATTTACTACCACGGAAAAGAACATAGAAATAATCCCACTACCGTGAAAACTAAAACTATGTTTGAATTTCAAAGTTTTCCGAATCTTGTGTCGCCACACCGTATAGGCATTAAATGTGGTTTCTACAGTGCATCTCCTTGTGTAAAACCTTGTAATAAAATATCTGATATGACCGTTTTAAAGGACCCCTCGTACTATTTACTCTTCAACTTACAATATTTTAAAATATTTGAATACTTTAAAACTAGGCTTTGGTTTCAACAAATAACCCACGGTGTTTGCTGTTTTAAGCCTTTTCAGAGACCCGTTGACTTGCAGCGAAAACAGGGAAACAATTTACAAAACAGTTTCTTCTGATGGAAAAACTTCGCAGATAACCGTTAACAGCGTTATACACATCGAAGGTTCAGCGTGGTTTTGTTACAGGGGTTAGGATGTACCGTAAGAAATTGGGGTCTCCCGGTTTAGAAATATATGGAGTGAATATGGAAGTAGGTTGCGTTAGTATTATAGGTAAGACAGGTCCTTAAGTGCTGTGTTTTGCGGAAATATAACATTTTCTATCGTCATAGCGTTTAACACAAGAATGCATAAGTAAGTAAGTAATTTATTTATAACCCTCCATTTTGAAAAGCGGAGTAAATCAAAGAAAATAAATAAAACACATAAAGACACAATCTGTTGTCAAACTTCTAATAGTGTCCATACGCCGGATGTTTTTCTGATGCACAGCATTTTATGTTCTCTTTACATGATCTTGTAGCATTTCATGGTCCCGTGTTCTGCCCCTGGGCATCGGAGCCCCCAACCCAGCTGGCATTCAGTACTACAAGAACCTAACCCAGGAGCTCCTGAGTAACGGGATTCAGCCAATGGCGACGCTTTATCACTGGGACCTGCCTCAGGCATTGGAGGATATGGGAGGCTGGCTCAACGTGGCAGTTGCTGATTGGTTCGAGGAATATTCTAATCTGATGTTTACAGAGCTTGGGAATGAAGTGAGCTTTTGTTGTTTTCTGTACAAGGGGTCACCCGCAGTCTATTGTAGCGTTGGGCGATATCTGGGTTTTTCGATATATCGATATTTTCACTTTCGATATTCGATAATCGATTTATCGATGTTGGTATTTCTTTACCATGTTTCACTATAAGATACGTCTCGTTTCGCCAAACTTTAAGAACAAAATTGTCGTTAAATAGCATCTTGTATCATCTCAAAAACCGAACAAATGAGAACTGAATTACGGAAAAATATTGCTCCAGTTCCGGATATATAAATAGAGGTTATGTTGGATTGTTTTCAATAATTATGAATGAACAAAAATCGTTTTCGAAATCGATATTTACGTTTCGATCTTCGATATCGATATTTGGTCCGATGTGTCGATATATCGTTATCAATATCGAATATCGCCCAACACTAGTCTATTGCTGACATGCGCGAGGGGTTGCTCACTCCCAAAATGGTTGTACAGTGGTGCCCAGCCGGTGCCTAGCCGGTGCCCAGCTGGTGCCCAGCGGTGCCCAGCGGTGCCCAGCCGGTGCCCAGCCGGTGTCCAGCGGTGCCAGCGGTGCCGGTGCCCAGCCGGTGCCCAGCGGTGCCCAGCCGGTGCCCAGCGAGGGTGTACTGTGGTGCCCAGCGAGTGAGCAACCCCTCGGACATGAGTGGGCTTGACACAATGACACACTTTTTTCCGTAACACAAGGTCATGGCCTGTGATACCGCAGTCAGGGGACATATATAGAAAAAAAGAACAACCAATATTTTAGAAAAAATCATATTAGCCATTATAGGCCTCAGTGAGTGTAATTACCGGTAAACGGATTAAATCCATTCCCAGAACGATTCGAATAGCTTTTCTTCGTTGCAATTTTGCGGGTCGTGGTCCCGAGAATTGTTGGATCTTGTTTCCGCGTGCTGTGCGAGAGGAAGTAGAAATTTTTCTCTTGACGTAACTAAGTCATGCCGGAACAAGAAAGCATATTTTAGGAGAAACTTGAGGTGCGTACAAATCAACTTGTTGAAGGGGGGTGGAGAGTTACGGCCTGGAGAGTAGAAATGTGTGAATTCGCTCCTGCAAAGGGGTTCAGAATTTCAGTAGATAAAAAACAACAGATTATCTGTTACTGTTCCACAAAAACTGTGCTGCGAGCCTTTAAGTGTGCAGGTTTCTAAAACATATCAAACATGGTTTTTAATGTTACTTCTGACGAATAAAAGATAACAATTAAAAGGCATAACGAAAATGTTCTGCAACACTTGTTGATAACTGCAAAAACAAAATCTGTTCATCTTCTTACTCGCGTTAACAAACTTCTGACAGTGCATTGAAGGTAAAAGGGTTGAACTATGTTTCGGACACGTTATGGCACTTTCTGTTCCTTTGTTAATGAGAATTTTGGTCCATCGAACTGATGGACCAAAACTGATCGAACCAATCGAAACATTTTTAAGAATTCTTTAGTAAACCATTCTTGAAAACGAATGTTTTACTAAATTTTCAAGGTAAAACTGTGATTCTTTTAGGTGAAATTCTGGATTACCCTAAATGAGCCCTGGGTTCAAGCTCTTCTTGGCTACGGGTCGGGAGTGAACGCGCCAGCCGTCAGGGGACCTGGAGTTACAGACTACATAGCCGGCCACAACCAGCTGCTAGCCCATGCGAGGTCCTACAGGCTATACAAGAGAGACTTTGAGGCTACACAGAATGGTAAGCTCTTTATAAGTTATTCCGCAAAGCGCGTAAGTTCATTTTAAAGCGTGCAACCCTCCTGAAAAAGATACCCTTTGGCTCCTTGAAAAATGCCACCATGCGGAGGTTTAGTCGTAGCCCAAAAAGTAAGAAACTAGAGAATATATAAGAAAATTGGTTTAAAAAAAGAAGAAGAAAGATGCAGAGTAAAATACATCACCGTCACAACGTCCGCCCGTCAGTTTTCCCGCTCCAAAAATTAGTCAACTGTGTGGCGAACGAACAGATTTTGGTGGGTCAACTGACGGATGGAAGAACAGTTGGAAAATGTGGGCGAAGTTCTTGACTTCTTTTTCCTTGGAACTGACATCAAACAGAAGAAAAGAAGAAGGCTGCAGAGAGATTTTGTCTGCCATCACTCCGTCTACCCGTCAGTTCGCCCGCTTCAAGAAACCGTCAACTTACGGATGGACGCACAACTCTACCCGCCAGTTCACCTACTTCAAAAATCCGTTAACTGACGGGTGGATGGACTGATGGATTTGGGTTTGCCAACTAACGGGTGGGCAAACAGTCGGAAAAGATGATTGAATTCTTAGGGGATTTGAAGGGTGGATGAAATGACAAGCTCCCTGAAAAATATTAAGGTGATGTACCATTAGATGCTCGAGCAATCATGCGCCTTTGCTTGATCTGGCTTAAAATTTGACTGGAATTGATTGCGAGAGCTGGCTCGAGCTTGCATGACAGTGTAATCGACTTAGATTGCATGCTGTCAGAGCATGACTCGTGTCGTGTCATCGCCTCCCACGCTACTGTCAATGACCCTTTCCGGCCTTGTCAGAGTAAAAATTCACCTGTCATTCATTTTGACATTCGCCAGGTAAAATTGGCATCACTCTGAACGTGAACTGGGCTGTACCGATGGACGATACCCAAGAATCCAAAGACGCCGCGGAAAGAGCAATGATCTTCGACCTGGGATGGTTCGCCAACCCCGTCTTTGTAAACGGTGATTATCCAGAAGTAAGTGTCGTTTCGCCCCACTTTAGGTTCGACTAGGCTCCCAAAAGAGCTTCAATCGAGAGATTCAGAAGAGTATCAAGGAAGAGTAACTAGTCTGGTGAGTTACCGAATTTGCTAACGAATGAGACCAAATAAACAGGTTAAATCACCGAATTTACGAAGGGACAGACCGAATGCGGTGAAATCGGTTCTGATTGAAGAAAAGTCGGATGAATTAGCAAATTCGATAAAGAAAGGGGAACCAATAAACACGTTAAATCACCCAATTTCGAAATGCGGGGACAAACGATTTTATGAAAAGGGTAGATGTATGCTTATTTGAACGTTTGTTGACTTCGGACTTCGCCATTTTTGTGCACTTGCTGTGACTAGAGTCGACTATGAGTTAGCCAAAGTAGGTAACTAAGGGACTCACCACCTGAGTAGGTATTTTGGATCTTTATTATACCATTTAGTCCAAAACTGCACTGTCCACAATTTAAGAAACTGTTCAAATAAACATATCTCTACTGTGTTTGTTGTTGATCATCTGCGCTGGGTTTAGAGATAGTAGCGTAATTATGGCACTTTCGGTTCGCCTTTCTGGCTCTGATATTGAACTTATAAAATCCAATCTTCACTACTAAGCCAGTTAGCCAATTTTTTACTACTTGTCTGTAAGGCAGCCTCGTCTTCCGTAGATAGATAAATCTTTTGATTCAACCAAAACCCGTCTTGACCGACTCCAAATGTGTTTGATTACGTCATAGAACTTTTCTCGAACAAGTATGTAATGCATATCATCTTATGAGCCACGGTCGGTTATATTACGTTAATCTTCGCAGAGAAAGTTAGCGGCAGATCTGACTTCATATCACCCTCCAGATAGGATGATATGAAGTCATATCACCCTCCACAGAGGTTGATCTGACGTCAATTGTTCGAAAAGTTATAACAGTTAACACACCTCCGTCTTGGTTGATACCGGAATAACAACCTCGGTGGCCATTTAAAAATATCGACCTCGCTGCGCTCGATATATATTTTTCATGACCTACCTCGCCTTTAGCTTGGATAGATTATTTTCAATGACCGTCTCGATGATGTTTTCCGATATCAACGTCGATGTCGGAAGTTAACCTTTAACGAAACTTCTCCTATGACCCCATCAAGTGTTACATTTAACTAAAAGATAACATTTAAAAATGGTCATAACTGATACATCTATATCTAACAGAGAAGTGGAAATACTCCTCGTGTGAAATAGTTTAAGACATGCGGGTAGTAATTCACAAAAACACGATGGCATGAGTTAACGACTAGCCCTATTGCAAAATAATTGGTTTCAATTTTCGCATTTTCATGATGTTATCTATTCGACTACTGTTTGTGGTTCTGTCATTTTGGAAGTGGTGGATATTTTTGTTTTACGTGTCCAGGGAGGGCGGCAGAACGAAGATAACACATGTGGAAAGTCATGAAGGTAATATTTTATTTCCATTTAGGTCATGAAAACCAAGATTGCCGAAAAGAGTGCGGCGCAAGGATACCCCCAGTCCCGCCTTCCTGTATTCAGTCCGGAGGAACAAGAGTTGGTCAAGGGCAGTTCAGACTTCTTTGGACTCAATATCTACACTGCGTTTACAGCAGGCAACTACGTCAATGATCCCAGCATAGTCAGCTTCGACACTGACAAGGATGTGATGACATCCGTCGACCCCAGTTGGGCTTCGTAAGTGGATCGACTAAAAGTAGGCACGGCACGGTATGTCGCAGGAGGCACGGGTAATAAAATAGTTTAGCAAGTAATAGAAGTCGCCAGTAAGTCAGAGTCCGTAACTCCAGAGCCTAAAAGAAGGCAGGTTAGAACATTGTTCCTGCCCCTAACTCCTAAGCCTGAAAGGGCTCTTTTAGTTTGCGTGCCTCTCTTTAGTACTCATGCCTCCTACAGTATGTCGTGCCGTGCCGTGCCTCTTTTTAGTCTATCTCTTTGCAAGTTCAATTCTATTTTGCTTCCCGTGAGAACTTCCTTGTACAGTTTTATTGGCAACTGTAGAAAAACTGAAATTGCACAAAAGCGACAGACATGCCAGCGGCATAGAAAATGACGTTTTGTAAATCCAAATTGATTTGTGAAAAAAAACGAGCCTAAGGTGGTGGCAAATAAAAACAAACAAACAACTAACAACATGTGTTAGTGTTACCCTTTTGGATGTTTCCTCATCGCTTTCAAAAATCATGGACAACAGGGCCCAACCAGCGCACGACGTTATCCACTACAAGGAAACCGATTGGTAGAAAGATTAGGCCGCCGCATCGTGTAAAGTCTCATGCCCATTCATCGGGACGATTCCTCAGTTCTTTCGTGCCATATTTGACAGAACATTTCAGCGCTCTCTAAAAGTTGCTGTCGTCTATTTCTTTTCAGCTCGTTTCTGTATTCTTGTTGTGACATAAATAGTTTGACCGTTTCATGTTTTTTAACTTTTTCTATCTCAATCATTTTTTATTTTTTATTTTTTTTATAAATATAGAATAGTAATGACACTTATGACTAATTATTTTTGTAATTGTATCTATAAATCATAGGTTACAATTGTAAATATATCCCTTGGTTGATCTTTTGAACTGTATTGACATTTCCAGCACTATTTTTTGTTTGTAAAAAGATATTTATGGATAAATAAATCCGAATTGTAATTGTAATCGTGAAATTGCTTGTTCATATAAAAGAGATTTTTTAAATCAGCAGGTAGTGAATCTTCTAGTAGATAACGGTAAACAAAGGTTGCAATATTCCAGTCTCTAATTTGACGTACATTTAAAAAAAAAACGAGGCGGAATTTGAGAAACTGATGAAGAAAACGCAAGACCATAAATGGCTCTGATCAATTTGTTCTGTAGGATTTGAATACGACTAATATGTATTGCAAATGTAGAGGCCCAAGCTGAAGTATAAGACCTTAAAATTTAACTGAAAAGCCAACATATTTTTGGATCATTTAATTGAATACACTGAATTATTTGGACTCTGCAAAGGGATTTTTTTTATTTTTCACTATCTGCTCTAGTTACGACTTTCGGAATATCTGCGGCCGTCCCCACAGCGTAAATTCTACTATGACGCGGGAAATATTAATCTCAACACAAACGTGGCTTTTCAGTGGGCAGCGGTGAGACTGGTGAAGATTACTAAGTGTCTGAACAAAAAAAAAACATAAATCTTTCTACCTTTCTAGTAAGGCATACAAAAAAAATACAAGCGCAAAGAGGTACCACAAATCACATGGAAATTCCACTATTTGAAAATAGATTATTCATGAATAGCGGAACAACGAAGCAACGCATTTTCAGCGGGTCTTCAAGTCAATTTAAGTGAATAAGTGATGGGTAACTAGGTTGTCCTATCCCATCCCTTTTCGGTTAAACTTTAAAGGATATCTTAGAAGTAACATGGTACTCACAGGGTCTTCAGTTCACTGCCAGAGAGTCCCGGTTACTCGCAAAGACCCGTTTAATCATCCTTTCATTTCTTAAAAGCTCATACAAATTACTCGCTAGCTTTTGATATTCAGTCAGATAACTATTAGGCTACATATGATAGCAACATGTAAAACATTTCGAAATGATCTTAATGATCTACAATTTCTAAACTGATTTATACATTATACTTTATTAATCACAGCCTTGAGTTAAAGTGGTGTACGACGGACGGTACGAAGGACTTGAGGTGAATTTGTGTGAGGTCCAATTGTCTTCTGCCTACGTATAATATTGAATATTTTTTTCTTTTCTTTTATTCTTTATAAAGTTGATTATGTATAGTATTGCATTTAGTTTTTCCCTTTTCTTTTTTGTCCCCAATATTAATTATGTTAACGATTAAATTATTGAGTCCTGCCACAAACGAATCTGTATAGATTTTCACGTGGCAGGTCTGTTATGAAATTGAATTTTTGTTTCTTTAAAATTCCATTATATATTAAATTTGTCTCTCTCTCCTATTTTAGTGTATTTATGACTTTAGAAAAAAAAAATACAAATATGATACCTACAATACTATTTTAAACATTATAATTACCAGTTTGGCCCTCCCTTGGGCGGGGCCATTTCCTAAGTTGTGGCCTTTACCAAAGCTGCTAGTTTTCAAAGACAGAAGTGCGACACAGGATCTCTTTTTATTCTCTTCGGATCTCACAGGAAGCAAGTTTGCCCTGGTTTGGCTTGAAGAGAGTTTTTGCTCTGGTTTGGCTACCGCAAATCAAGCAGTGTCCCGTCATTTCGAAAATGGAAATGGAGATATTTTTCATTTTTTCTTTAGTCATATGTCTGTTGTCGTAAATTCTCGTGTTGTCCTTAAATTTTAGTGTTGATGTGTTATAGTTGTTCGTTTGTTTTTTCTTTACAATGCCTTAGGCTAGAATTTTATTAATAATTTTTACAAACCCATTAGAATTAGTGAAGCGTCGTTTTTTATGCCACTGGCATGTCTGATGCTTTTGAGAAACACCAGATTTATTTATATTTGCCATTAAAATTGTACCTTACCTTACGGAAATAGTCATTTTTCTGCTCGTACTGGGACAGAAACATTAGTTGCGTTTTTGCAGATACCATGGTATCTGATACCACGGTCTAAAGTTGTTTTTGCAGTTACCGTGGTATCTGACACCATGGGCAAAAGGCGTTTTTGCAGTTATCGTGAAATCTGACCAGTTATCGAGGTATCTGGTATTCAGATACCACGGTCCGACCGTGGTAACTGATCGTGGTATCTGAAAAGTCATCTAACTTTCATCGGATCTGTCAAATTGGTGAGAAAGATGTTTAGTACTTAGTTATGTAACTGGATATCAATTTTTCTTTTGGGATGACTTCGAAAAGTGCAATTTCGGCAATAGTCGTTTTTGCAGAGCAACCATGTATCAGATACCACGGTAACTGCAAAAACGACAAATTGCAGATTCAGTTGCCGTGGTAACAGATGCCATGGTGTCTGCAAAAACGCAACTGTTGTCTAGTGCGGCTTGTCCTTCAAAACTGAGACTAGAGCGGCAGCTCCTGAATAGAAAGTAAATCAGTTGAGTAACTCCGCGAACCACAAGATGGCTGCTGCCTCAAGAGTTTAGGGAAATTGCAAATTGTAAATTCGTATGTCCGTCATGAAATACTCGGACAGTAACTTCAATCATGAAGTATTTCATGACCGGAACCTAAAATATTTATAAAAAATAAAATATTTACTGTTACATACAGATTATACGTTAATACGTTGATATGGAAATGCAACAAAACCGTTACATGAAGTGTTTCATGACCGAAACTTAATGTTTTCACTTTCTTAGAATGGTTATTTATTGTTATGCACTGATTATATGTGATAAAACGTCGGTATGGAAATGCAATAAAATCGTATAAATATATAAACATAGTTTTTGGGATCCCAAAACATTAGTGATGAGATATTTGAATCGATGGGTTCTTGGTTTGCCTCTTCAGTGTCACCAGATCTTTTGCTGTGAATGCAGTTCGCCCGGGATACAGCTAAGTTAGTCAAACTAACTGACTTTTCTAAAGTCATTAAAGTTGAGACATAGGGGTAAATATGCTTGCTGAATCCATATATGATTTTTTTTTTTCTCATTTGATTAGTTATACTCGGCCGCAATTTGTCAAAAAATACCAATACGGTATAATTTTTTGTACGTCTTGAAGCAGTTGGTCATGGATACATTGTAAGGTGTTCAAGGGGTTTGGCGAAGACCGGAAATGTAGAAGACCCGGTTGCCTGGATCAAGATAAAAATTCAATTTTTGGGATCTCATTGAAACCTTTGATCTTGTTTTTGTATAACGTAAAATCAACCGCAATAACCATTTTGTCCGATATGTTCTTGGAAATGAACTGAAGTGAAATTGTAGAAATCTTAATCAAGGGCACTCAGTAAAGATCGCTCGTTGCCTTACAGATCCGCTTCCAGTTGGAACAAGGTTGTCCCCTACTCGATACGTCGGATGGTAGGCTGGATTCGTGACCAATACGGAGATCCTGACATCTACATCACAGAAAACGGAACTAGCGACAGCGCCGGTAACCTGGATGATGTTCGGAGAGTTTACTACTATAAGTACTACATCAATCAGCTGTGGAGAGGTACTTTAGTTTAGTTTTTAGTTTTTTTTTTACTAAACTACATGAACAAACCTTTTATAACCCTCTTACATCCATTATGCATTTAGTCGATACCTTTAACACACGCATGCCTAGCGAAGCACCTATCTAGTCACGTGCCTAGCACCACCCTTCACATCCATGCCTAGGCACAGACTTTAGGCCAGGCCTGGAGTTCCAGGCTTTAGAACTTGGTGCCTGGCTAAGCTTCGGCACGTGCCTAGGCATCGGTGCTTGGCTAGGAATGCTTGTGAACGCGACTTTGACTGCAGTAAAGCCCGGGAGGTTCTGTTGGGGCAGTAACAAAAATCATCACTTTAAATTAACTTGCACCTAGAGCTGATGGCCTAGACAAGCAAAACATGCGTCCACATGCGGCTACGGTTGGGGGAGGCGGGGGGGGGGGGGTCGGAAACCTTTTAATGTGCACAAGACCAAACGGATGGACAGAATGGGATGCAAGCTGGACAGTGCCGAGTTTATGTGGCCTTGGTTTGTTCTTTGGCGTCCGGACCGGATCCGGCCAAGGGGGGGGGGGGGGTGATTCGGGAACTGTAAATTTGCTCACAGGCTATGCTCCGATTCCAGTCAAACTCGATGGACGGGAAGAGGATATGTCAGAGATACGACGTTTATGCTTCCGAGTCATATTCAGCTACAGTTGGTGGAGATGGGAGGGGAGTCCTGGAAAGATTGTGGCTCGCATATGGGTCAATCGAGTGGAGCGATTTGAATGATACTTGGAATATGGAGAGAGCATGTGTCCTCAATGTCATATTTTTGGGTTTGAACCAGATCCGACCACGGTGGGGTGGGGGAGAGTTACCGGAAAATGCTCAGATTCGAGTGAAACTTGATAGGTGGTACGAGAAAATGTTTCAGATGATCCATTCAGGAGTCCGAAACGGATTCGGCCACGGTAGGGCGAGTTGGAGTGGGGGGGGGGGGTACCGGAAACCGTGTGGCACGTCTAAGGACCAAATAGATCTCCAATAAATCTATTGGGTCGAAACCTGGAAGGTAGAAAAGTCATTTGTCCTAGATGATCCGAAGCGATGCCGGAAGTGCCCAGACTTGAGTGAAACTAGATATCCTAGTTCTAGGTCCGAGCCGCATTTTTGGATGGCGTTTTCTTGTGACGTTCTCATCTACTTTCTTGTACCACCTACTCGTACCAAGTGCCATCTGAGCTCGTAGCTCTTGTTTGGAATTGGTATTTTGGATGTGTTTAGGTTTTGTTTCGTATATGGCCTTTGGGCTTGGAAATATACTGGTATTATTATGGACCAAACCAAGCGTTTCTTCTTCTGCGTAGTTACTGCGTTTGGTCTCTCTCTTCTTATTAGTTTATTTCGCAAAAACGCAAGCAGAAAACATGATTCGTTGGGTTCCGTAAAGTCAGTCATACACGAAAACACACTTACCGTTAATTTTTGTTTTTTTCTCCTCGAATAAAAGCTTAGCGAAAGAAAGTAAAAAGTGTCACGCAAAAACGGCATAGACTCCCTAATTGTCAGTTTCATTAGGGCGTGGAAAAAGTGTTGGCTTCGAAATGGAAAACGACATGCAAAAGTCGAATCGAGTCGTCGGTCTGATGGTTTTGTTTCTTTGCTCTCATCAACGTAACAGGAATAATAGCAGTACCGGTGCAGGTGTGACAATAATTTAAACATGATAATTTAAACATCGTTAGTCCAGAAGTTCGGCGTCCAAGATGTCATTCGTTCACTAGAGAAAACTTCAGCGTTACTACTATGTACATCCTGTACATCGAGTACATGATGTTTTTCATGAATTTTTCAGGCCCAATTAGAACTTATGTCTAAATTTGTGTGTTTATACTGTTATTTATCTTGTGTTGTTTTTCATTGTTCTCTTTACTCCGCTATCACCTTGTGTATTTGGCGGGTTAGAAATAAAATATATACCTAAGAAACAAATCGCGTTATAAAATTTACAAAGATTTAAAAACACAAAATATGCTCTAAAAATGTAGGCTAATAACATTCTTTAAAACATTCCATTACAATTAATAAGTTATGCCCGTACAAAACGGAGTTACTAAAAAAAAACAATTCTAGGGGAAAATCACGTTAACATTGAACTTTAAAGAAATATTGAACGTTTAAAGGACCTGTCTTACCTATAATACTAACGCAACCTACTTCCATAATCACTACATATATTTCTTAACCCGGATACCCCAATTTCTTACGGTGTATTCTAACCCCTGTAACAAAACCACGCTGATTTTCACACTTCACTGTAAAAAAAAATCTTGCAGTATTTGCTACTGGCATAATCTTATCTTTATTGAGATAAGATTACCCCTAATTCGGATGAATCTTATCCCAATAGAGATAAGATTAATCCCAGCAGCAAATACTGCATCCTTCGGAGAAACTTTAACAGTGTTGCCAAGTATTCAAATATTTTAAAATCCCACAAGTCGAAGAGTAAATAGTGCGAGGGGTCCTTGAAGCATATCCTTTTACTTAAAATCGTTTTAATTATAAAACTTGAAGACCCACCTTGGCTTTTTAGTAGCGTGGTGCTTCGATTAGTTTTTTCTTAGTTTCGATGAAAAACACGGAGACTATTGCATAATCGAACTTTCTGACCAATGAGCTCCTTGGAGACAATAAACGGGAGCCTGATACGCCTTGAAAAGAGCTAGGCATGGCAGAGACCCAGAAACGATGCGGAATCGGTGCAGTGCCGTTAGGGAGGATACCTTACCTTACCTTAAAAATCAAACTGGAAGTATGCAATCTCAGCAATGAGACTAGTGAACCTATAGTAAAAAAAAAGCTTAAGAGTAAAACAAAAATAGTATTTTTTTTATGATGGGGTGGCTTCCCCTGGGGTAAGGTGCAGGAAGGTAATTGATTAGTTTTTATTTTATGTTTTTAGAGGTAAGGTTGTGTCTGAGATTAATAGCAGTGACCAGTCTGCGTATTATGTTTAAAATGTAAAGATTGTGGTTCTCGGCGTCATTGATGGAGGGAAGTCATTTATTTTCTAATTTTTTAATAAACCCATTGAACTTGAACTTGAAAACAATTGAGCGCGTTCCCTTTTTATGGCACTTGCAGCTCCGCTCAAGTGTCATATACCGATCACTTTTCGGTCTGTCTGTCAGGCCACTGTTCTCGAGTTAGGGTACTTCCAGATGTGCTAGGACGATGAAACTCGGTAGGCACATCAGGGACCCGACCAAACTAACTTAGAAATAGTCATTTGCCCGATCCGACTATCGTGGGGGAGGGGGAGACGGCGGAATCCAAAATATAGGGGCATGCATAACTTTCGAACAGGTGATCGGATCTCAATGAAACTTAGTATCTGGAGATATGTCATGTCTGAGGTGTCGCGTTTCAAGTCCAGACCAAATCCGATGAATGGGGGAGGGGAGACTATCCGACTCCGACTATCCCTTAATGGGCTAATGCTAACCGCAAAGTGCAAAAAATACTTAAGCAAAATATACATTTTCGTGATCCCATGAGCCCATGATCATTTTTGCCTCAAGGGTTTTGCTTACAACTCGATTCCTTAAAGCACAAACAATACTTTTGAGGGAAACATACATTTTCATGCTCCCGATGAGCTCATCGTCTTTTTTGCTTGAAGAGTTTTGATTACAGATGAATTTCTAGCGCCCTTAAAGTGCACACAGCAAAATGCATACAAACGATACATTCTCGTAATTTCCAAGGACCCATGATCATTATTGTCTCAAGGGTTTTGCTTACAAATTTTCAAAACAAACCCACGAATTGACGAATTCCTACTTTCATCTCCTGACCCAGCCTTGCAAGTGCCATATGAGATTCCAGCTCTTGTTACAATACTAGCCGAACTATTAGCGACTATTTTCGTTCCATCATCATTAAAATTTAGTAAGTGTCGGAACTACGATCTATGTGACGTGGTTAGTTCAATTTGCGAGTGACGTGGGGTTTTGATAAAAATAGAAAAATGCGTTCCAGCCTTGACGCCAAGAACCCAGAATCCGTGACGTCATGTGTAGTTACTTCGGTAGGGTGGAACACGGTCAATAATTTAGGTACGACAGGTCGTTTCCGATACTGAGAGTAAGTCGACAATCGTCCACAGTATACGGCGCAGAAGTTGCGTCCCACAGACAATTCATCACACTGGCAATTCAATCAATCAATCAATCAAGTTTAATCGAAATAGCTGAAAGCTAGAAGAGGATTACAAATTTACGAAATACAAAGACACGAAGCAACTTAACTAATACACTTTATACACATTAACTAATACATTCGTTGAGCGGATGATTTGTCGCACAGGCTATTCATCACAAAACGTGTGAAACACACAAATCGTCCACGTGACGAACTGGATGCTTGCAGATTTGTCTTTTACGATAGTGTTTTTTTATGTGTTTTTTTCTTTTTTTTATTATTGTTTGTACAAAAAGACATGATTTGTAGTTTACTTTAGATGTCTAGTTTTGTTCGTTTGTTAGTTCTGATATTCCGTAAGGCTAAGTAACGCAATTCATTCATTCCTACCGCGGAATGATCTTCCACAGCATACGGCTTTTCGAAGGTAGGAGGCTTGTAGGTGGTGAGAGGCTTGTAGGTGCTGAGAGGCTTGTAGGTGGTGAGAGGCTTGTAGGTGCTGAGAGGCTTGTAGGTGCTGAGAGGCTTGTAGGTGCTGAGAGGCTCTACTAAAGAGTGAATCTTTAGTAACCAACAAATATTTCGTTTTCCAGCCATAACTGAGGACAATGTGAAAGTTAAAGGCTACGCTGCTTGGTCCCTACTTGATAATATGGAATGGGGAGTGGGATACACGTAAGTAGTTGTCAATTTATCCTTTCATTAAGGTTACGGTCAAGGTGAAGAAGGGAATGATTCAATTCTACGCTTCCCAACACTGCCGCTCTCCCCCTGTACACTGTCAAAAGTTTCGTAACAGATAACACGAGGATGCGCGGTTTCAACAGATACTGCGTAACAGATAACACTTCGGATGTTATCTGTTGTGTTTGAAAACGTTATGCATGGAACGTTATGCATAACAGGCTTTGTTAGGAAGAGCCAAAAAGCAAAAAAAAGCCGTCATGATGTCGGAAAACTCAGTAGATACTTTTTGGCGGTTTTTGGTTCTTCCTGATGGTAACGCTTATTATGCATAACATTTTGAAACACAACAGACAACATCCAAAGTGTTATCTGTTACGCATTATTTGTTGAAACCGCGCATCCTCGTGTTATCTGCTATGAAACTTCTGGAGGGGATGCCTAGGTTATTTTCGTATCGCCACTACTACTTGCCTTGTACCTCCCTTCAGCTAAGGGAAATGGATACCGTGGGGAGGGGATGACTTAGCTCAAAATGACCCCCCCCCCCCAATACCGATTGGCCAGGGTCGAGATAGAACACATGGCGTATTGACAGGAACCAAGGCTTTCCACTAGCGTAGTTGGTTGTGTCTTCTTCTTCTTCTCATCTTAGGCGAAGATCCGTAGGGTTGCAAATCGTCACGTGAGTAACGTTTTAAACTTTTCTACTCCCGTCGTAGTCTACTCCCTTTCATCATTACCAGTCTTGTTTCGCGTATTTGAAAGCCGGGCTGTCGGGTGAAAATTTGAAGTGGATGATAAGTTTAACGTGGGGGGGGGATTAGCGATCGGTGAGAGAAGTAGGTTTATTGGTCAAAATAGGTTAAAGGCTGGACGCATAAGCCACGCATAGAATTTGTCATATGTGTTTCAAGTTGGACGAGGGCATATTCCATTTTATGTGTGAAGGCGAAGGTCTAAGTAATCTAAGGGTTGGAATATTTGGAGTGGATTACTAGGGAGAATTGGCTGGACTGGTAGTGAAGATTGGAAATTCAAATATTGGGATTTTCTTAAGTTGGCTAGCCTCCTCCACGTTGGTTTGTAGCACAGAGCGTGCTTATTGCAGATTGTTTTTTTTCTGTTTTGTTGCCACAACCCCTTGTTTTTGGTGCAATAAATTCATTCGCCCCCCTCCCTTCCAGTGGTTATCGCCACAGCACTCAACCTTCTTCTGTTGACGTAGTCCGCCATTTTTTTGCTCGATTTGGTTCAGCAGAACTGCGTCGTCGTTTCATAAACAAAAGTACAAAACACATCACAGCGAACGTTGATATTACTTCTTTTGAACTTCGGTAATCATCGGTATGGTTGTTGCACACTAGCCAATTTTCTGCCACTGCTAGACCTCTTTTTGCTACTCAAAGTCATTAATCCCGGTTTCGCCGAAAAACAATTTTTTGGGACAACTCTCCAAACATGTGTGGTCCAATCATAATTAGTGCTGAGGTTCATTTGCCACCAAAAACGAGGAATAAGTCAATGGAGCCCGAATTCGGATCAAAAAGCGACCGCAAAAGTGCCAGAAAAAGAGTTAAGTTTCAATCAGAATGTCACGTTTCATGATGTATCAAATTGCAGTCATGATGAACAAAAATTGCAGTAGTATCTTATTAGTTTTATAAGTTACTTTTTCTGTGAGACTGTTTTTATGTCAATTACAGCATTAAAGAAACAACTTCATGTTGTTGAAAAATTGCGAAAATTGTCCGGACTTTCGCATGTTGTGTTTTGCACTTCAAAGCCATAAATCTTTGGGATGCATATTTACAAACAAAAAACTGTGACAGCTAGAGAAATCCTTGGTTCATCCCTTTATTGCATGGACAGTTCAGGGGCGGTTCCAAGTGTTTGGGGCTGGGGGGTGATGATCAGGGACGTCACTATGGGAGGGGGACTCCCGGGCGAAGCCCGGCGAAAGTTCACTTTAAACACAGAAGAAATAAGATTTTGTATGCGTTCAGGTGTCGGTCGACTCGTCGGCACATCGCGGGTTCTTTTTATATGCAAGAAATGAAATCCTGCAAACATTTGTCGGGCAAAACACTGAAGAAATTGAATTCTGCATGCTTTTGTCGTGCCTCGGTATTCTCGTTGGCACATCTGGTTCTTTTTCTACAGAAGGAATCCAGAAGAAATACATTTTCAAGTTCTTGTCTGGCGTCGGTGTGCCGACATCGGGTTCTTTTTAAACGCAAGAAATGAAATCCTGCAAACTTTTGTCGGGCAAAGCACTGGAGAAATCGAATTCTGCATGCTTTTGTCGTGCCTCGGTATTCTCGTCGGCACATCGGGTACTTTTTATACATAAGGAATCCAGAAGAAATAATTTTTGTATGCTTTTGTCGGGCGTCGGTCGACTCGTCGGCACATCGGGTTCTACTTATACGTAAGAAATCAAATTTTGCAAACTTTGTCGGGCGCACCCGGGAAGTTCAAGTTTCATTGGCACAAGGGGTTATTTTTACACGTATGAAATCAAGTTCTGTACATTCGTAGTCGAGCAAAACACAGAACAAATCAAATGCTCGATGGTTTGTCGGGCGTCCGTATTCTCGTCGGCACATTGGATTTTTTTTACACTAAAAAAATCAAATTCTGTAAATTTTTATCGGGCGTATGCCGAAAGTTCAAGTCTCGTCGGTACATCGGCTTCTATTTACACGTAAAAAATAAAGTTCTTTACAGTCTTGTCGGGCAAAACACAGATGAAATCGAATTCTGAATGCTTTTGTCGGGCGTCAGTATTCTTATCCGCACACCGGGTCTTTTATACGCCGGAAATCAAATTCTGCAAACATTCGTCGGGCGCAAATTTTCCGGAAAAAATACAGATTAAAAAAAAATCGCCGGCGTTGCTTAGTTCAACTTGTTCTGGGTACAGTCGTTGGAAGCTTCGCTTTTTAGCAAAAGCTGAAACGAAAAGCCGAATATGTGAAATCGAATATATGAATTTACATCAAAGGAACAATCTCAACTGATGCAATACAGAAAGTTTTACACAAAATTTCGCCTGCGGCGTATTTTGTAGCATTCTCTATTTGGACGAACGGTGTATCATTTACTTTCGTTTTAGGTAGAAATTCTTGGGGTTTGAAACACGTTAAAAGCCGGAAATTGTATGGTACTATAGCTGAATTTTCAAAAAAAAAAAACAGATTCAAAAAATTTTGCCTGCGGCGCTTGGTTTAACTTGCCTTGGTACAGTCGTTGGAAGCTTCGCTTTTCAGCGAAAGTTAAAATGAAAAGCCGAATACGCGAACTTTAAGATACGAAATTATACCGAAGGAATAACCTCAACTGATGCATTACAGTTAGTTGACACAAAATTTCTCCTGCGGCGCATTTTGTAGTATTCTTTATTTAAAAGAACAGTGTTTCCTTTGATTTGGCGTTTTAGGATTGAAATTCCTGGGGGTCTGAAAAACGTTAAAAGCTAGAATTTGTATGGTAGGAACAGCTGAATTTTTCCGGAAAAAAGGCAGATTTAAAAAATTTCGCCTGCGGCGCTTAGTTTAAGTTGTTCTTGGTACAGTCGTTGGAAGCTTCGCTTTTTAGCGAAAGATAAATGAAAAACCAAATATGTGATAAATTACTTCAAATTAAATTACATCAAAGGAATAATCTCAACTGATTCATTTCAGTTAGTTTTACCCCGGTTCTATTCTGTGCTGGCGGGAAATGTACGCCGTTGCCGCGAAGCGGCAACGTCGTGTTTTGTCGGCACAAACCGGACGCCCCCCCCCCCCCCCCAAAGGTAAAAGGCTAGTGACGCCCCTGGTGATGATGACGAATAAAATGACAGACATCGCTCAGTTAAAGCCAGGCTTCACCTTCCGTATATTTCTTCCGGATTCCAGACTACCGATTACGTCAAGATAGTTCTGGAAGAAGGAGCCAGGCGAAAAACGTCTGGTTGTCCTGGATGTTGGGCACCCCGAATTCGGATGTCTAGAAGGTGCCATAGAGGCAACAAGCTCGAGACACGCAATAAATATGCAAATATAAGAAGAAAAGGGAGAGTGATTGGCAGTTGTGTTGGGATGCAAGAGATAATTGAAATGAGAAGGGTACATCTAGGAAATTTAGCAAAATTTGTCATCATTATCATGAGCTTGACTGTGGAAGCTTCGGACATCTGGGAATCTGGAAGGGGAAGCCTGGCTTTAATTCTGTCAGTTTGAAAAACACAATACCCAGGACCTTCACGTTTCTGCCCTTGGCCATTTCTCGCATTCCATCTAGGAAAAGTTTTTTAGACCCGATTAGTCCTTTTTTTTAATGCTCATTTTTTGATCTTGTGCATTTACTACTTTATTGAAAGCTCAGTGTATATTTTCCTTTCATTTTTCTGTACTGCGCTATTTTCCTCTTCATAAGTGCGTAGGCGAAAAAATTTACGAATTTGATACAGAAACACAGTATGTGCCGGGGTCATCCTGGCAAGCTGTGAGTCTATACTTATCCGGTAAGCTTCAAAATTCCGGTAGATTCCGTGGAGCTAAGTCCGGTAGATTTCCTCATCCAGCCTCCAGGAAATTCCCTGAGACAAGTTCCGATAGATTCCTTGAGCAAAATTTCGGAAGATTCCATGAGCAAAATTCCGGTAGATTCCAAAATTCTAGTAGAATCCGTGGGACAAAGTCCGGAAGATCCATGATCCAGCCTCCAGTAAATTCCCTGAGAAAAATTCCGGTAGATTCCTTGAGCAAGATTCCGGTAGATTCCCTGAGCAAAACTCCGGTAGGTTCCCTGTAGCAATAATCCGGTAGATTCCCTAAAAATCATCTAGTTCAGGTGAGTTTCCACACACCTTCTGGGGGAGGGGGGGCACACCCCCCTCCCCCTGGGTACTCCCCTGTCTGTAGATAGTAGGCCTAATATGAAAGACGACAGAGCGAGATTTTTGGTTACATTTTGGTTGGTCATTTGGGGAAGCGGCTTACAAAAGAGGGTGGGTTAGTGTCAATCAAAAGCTGAAGGTTAGATAAGGATAAGCATGTCCAGTTCTTATACAGACTTTAAACTTTGTTCTAGATGTGCAAACCGACAAATTTGCCATAGTATCGACAACAACAATGCGGGCATGACCTGACACATTGCGTGTCGCTGAAAGTTGCACTTAGTGAAAGTCATATATTACCACCTAACATAAACCGGAAGGGAAATTTTAAACGTAAACACATAGACTCGCTCCTGGCGAGGATGGATACCCCTGGTCCCTAGTGAACCTTAGGATCGAATTTCAAACGCTAAAGGCTTGTTGGGCCTCAATCATCTTTTGTTTTGCAGGGTTTCTTGGTATGCCAAGTCATTTCTGTCTGAAAATCAGGGATTTAAAACGTAGATAAACCAAGTGAGGCTTAGGTACTCAAGTATTCTTTCTGCGGAAAACGACTACGAATTTGACTGCGTTAATTCAGCTGAGGTTTATCCGCTCGTTCTTGGCAAGGGTCCTCTTCAGGCTCAAGGTAAAAAATGCACCGGTGGAAACTGAAGACTGAACAGGACCCTTGCCAAGAACAGCTGGACTATCGCTAGATAAATCAAAGCTAACTTATCCGTTTAGTGCATTCAAAGCAGGGTTACCACATGTCGCACGATAGTGTGAATTGTCACTCTATTTTGTTTTTTCACTCTTGTACTACGTAGGACATAAAAATCGCTCTATTTCAGAAAATGACCAAATCTGTCATTTTTGCAGCAGGGATTCCGACCAGAACTGACTATTTCAAGTGTTTTTTTTTCATTTTACAGAGGCGATTCCGACCAAAAGTGAACATTTCATGAAAATAAATTTCACTCCCAATTCACTCTCTGTTTGGGCCAAAAGTCACTCTCTTGATGTGGCAGTGTGGATTTTTGATCTGGCAACCCTGATTCAAAGTGAATACACCACAAGATACCGTCGACACACCGTCAAAGATAGTAAAGACCAAAATATAAATACTATATGACCAAGAACAAATAAGCCAATATAACCTCCGTCTTTGGTCCCATGCAGCGAACATGAATACCCCAATAAACTGAGCTGAGCTAGAGGTATTTGCTGAGCTTTGAGTTGATGCCCGTCTACTTCTCGCCGCTGCGCATATCAGAGGAAAAAGTGCAGGAGGCGCGCTGACCGACTCTGCAGCGCGATACTGCGACATAGCTGTTTGTAGAGGTAACGAACTGTGATGTTCCGAGTAGCTCCTACCCTCCGCTCATTTGCATCGATCAGGGTATAGGAATCTATTCGGACTCCGCATGGTCGTATTACAGAGATAGGAAGACGGAGGTTCTCGTGTTTCTTTGTTCTTGGTATGACCAAGCCCGATACACGCAAATGAACCTCCGGAAGAACGAGAAACGTCAACCAAATAATCCTCAAAACTTATTCAAATTTTATGTAAACCAATTAACGACGTTTGTCCGGCTGAGGTTGTAGGGCTGTAGGCATCTTAACCGAAAAGTGAAAAATTACTTTTCATGAAACGATGTATTCATGATCCCCCAAGGGCCCATGATCGTTTATGCCTCAAGGGCTTTGCTTACAAGTGATTTTCTTAAAGTACAAAAGACACATTTGAGCAAGATGTACATTTCCCAATACGCCCATCATCATTTTTGCCTCAAGGGTTTTGCTTACAGATGAATTTCTAGCGCCCTTAAAGTTGATGATACTACAAATAATACTTTCCCTTGATTTCCAAGGGCCCATGATCATTTTTCCGCCGTTCCGATTTTTTAGTTGCCATAGATGCATTCGCCCAGAGAGGCACCATTTGTGTGTGTGGGGGGGGGGGGGCATGGCCCCCCTTGATTTCAGAATTTTTCGTCTTTGTGACCTTTTTTAGGTGTGTGGATTGGGCTTCTATTTTTTTCTAACTCTACTTGTGTAGTTCTTAAAGTTATGTGATATAATCCAAAAAATAAAAGGAAAACTTTAAGGTATATTAGAAAACACTGTGGGTTGTGTGTATATCTGAAAACATTGTGGAGGGGGGGGGGGGGTCCGGAATTCTGGTGACCCGGAGCTAAGGTACTTCCAGGTGGGCTAGGCATATTGAGACCCGACCAGATTAATTTGGAAATAGTCAGTTCCCCGATCCAACCATCGTTGATGGGGGGGGGGGGGAGAGGGAGAGGGAATCCTGAATCTTGAGGTATGTGTAGCTTTCGAACGGGCGATCGGACTTTAATGAAACTTGATATTTGAAAAGGCCTCGTGTCTCAGATGTCCCAGTTCTAATCCGGACCGGATCAAATGAATGTGGTAGGGAGGTCGGAACTCGGAAGGGAGAACCGGAAATCCTGTGACACGCTTAGAAACTTGGTGGGAAGAACAAATGCAAGAACTAGGTACGTTAGTAACAGAACTGGACCGGATTCGGGCACTGTAGGGGGAGCTAGAGGGGGGTCCGGAATTTGGGTGATCGCGAATCAAGGTACTTACAGATGTGCTAGGACGATGAAACTTGGCTGGAACATCAGAGAATCGACAAGATTGGCTCAGAAATTGTCACTTCCCGGATCCTACATCCTTTAAAGCAGCCTTTTCCGTATCGCGTACCCCTAATCATGGTTCGAAAAGATTGCGTACCCCCTTTTTCAGAAGGTGAAAAAGACGATATTAATTATCATAAATGGTAAGGCATGCACGTGTAGAAATATATACAAAATCAATGAGGCAATCACTAGAGGCTGTTTTGTAGCTAACATTTAGTCGAAGCTCGGGCTAGTCGTCAGTAACGGCAATGTTTTTTACAGTCAGCTGTTTCTGTGTTTGGTTTTGATTTTTTCCGTGCTTTCATCAAGCTGCATCGCAAACTTTTTCGTTGACTAATTTCGCAACCTGAATGACAATTTCACTTGCAATGTCTCCGATTCAGGAACAGATTTTACGGCTGTAGGCTAGCTGTTTTGAAATCAACATTATTTCACTCACTTTGCACTAAGGCATTTAATCTGAGGCGTCACGCACTGGTTGACAACACCCCTCCCCCCCAAAAGGTCGGCTAGACGATTAAAAAGAAAATAGCCTGCGCGAAGCGCCGCGATTTTTCGTAAAAACAGTTGTTTAAACAAAACAAAAAAAATAGTCGGTCAGTAAAAATACCTTGCCCCTTAAAATACATTTTTTCTGGCTATACTTTGCTGTTAATATTGGGTTTTTGGCAATCATAAATGAGTGAGACGAGATTTTGAAGCTACAGACTAGATCAATTTTGGTTCCTTCGCGTACCCCTTGCAAGGGTCTCGCGTACCCCTTAGGGTACGCGTACCACCGGTTGGGAACCACTGCTTTAAAGTACTAATCTTAACGGCAAAGTACAAAAAAAAATACTTTTGACCAAACTATCCATTTCATGGTCCTCAAGGGTCTGTGATCATTTGTGCCACAGGAGTTTTGCTCAAAAATGAATTTCTAGTACCCTTAAAGTGTGCATCTTAGCCGAAAAGTCCAAAAAATACTTTTGAGCAAAATCTACATTTTCATGATCCTGATGAGTCCATTAGCATTTTTGCCTCAGGGGTTTTGCTTACAGTTGAATTCCTAGTGCGCATGATCACACCCAAGTGCAAAATTAAAATAGTTTGTACCAAACAATCGGAAGAAACCCACGAATTGGCATATTCCTACTTTCATCCTCTGACCCAGTCTTGCAAGTGCCATATGAGCTTCTAGCTCTTGTTGTTTTTTGTTGGATTGACGAATCTAACTTTTTTTTTACAATCTATGAAGCCGTCTCAGGAGTAATATGATGTTCTAGAAGTGTCCAATGTATCTACTGTATCCGAAAAAGAAGGTGACCAAGTAAACATGTTCCAATAGAATTCCCAGGGAATCACGACTTTGCGTCCGGGGGATTCTGACGCCTGGCGTTCCGGTGAAGTGTATGACTGGTCCCAGCCGGCTACCTTTGTTTGTAGTTCACGGCGAATTATCTCGTGATGTGTCGATTTTCCTGGGAAATATGCGTTCTCCTCTTGAGAACTGAGAAGGAGTGTTTCATCTTGCCGTAATCAATTAAACGGACTTCAAGTGGACATGGCCTAATCTATTTCTCTCTTGGACTTTCGCCGTCATATATTGTGATTGACACACATATCTTTTATTGACCTAAAATACAAGGTGGCTTATGCCAAACTTGTATGGCAACGGCATCGATAACTAAGAAAATACAATTAACAGGTCAGAAGTAAACAAGAGCTGAAAGCTCAATAGGTAATTGTTCGCCCTGTTTCAAGCACCTACCAGGATTGCCACATCAGAAAAATGTAGAGAGTGACTTTTGGCTGAGTCAGAGAGTGAATTGGGAACTGTTCGTCCTGTTTCAAGCACCTACCAGGATTGCCACATCAGAAAAATTCAGAGAGTGAATTGGGAGTGAAATTCTATTTTCATGAAAAAACGTGAAATGGTAATTTTTGGTCGGAATCACTGCTGCAAAAATGCTTTTCGGCGGAATCTCAATCTGCTCAGAATCCTCTGAGCATGACTAGCACGAAAAGATTCCCAAAAAAGTCCCCTTCTTCACTCCCACCGAAAGTAAAAACTAACTCTTTATGTAGTACAGACAGAGTGGAATGTCTTTAAATTACTTGCATTGAGTTGAATTCTGCGATTTTTTTATTTTCTGGAATTGTCACACTACTGTGCGACAAATCTGGACATTTACATAAATAGAGTGAATTTTTTGTCCTACGTAGGACAAGAGTGACAAAAACAAAATAGAGTGACAATTCACACTGTCACGCGACATGTGGCAACCCTGGCACCTACTCCTACCACCCATCAAGTTTCATGCAAATTGGGTCACCCCTTCGCAGGCCCGTATCCAGGAATTTATTTCGGGGGGGGGGGGGGGGGGGGTCACCTTTTCGGGGGGGGGGGGTTGCCTGCGGGTCGGAAAAAAAAGTACCAAAAAGACATGGATCAGAGGGAAAAGCCTGTAAAAATGATAATTCTTGTATGTTTCGGGGGGGGGGGGGGGGGTCAACCCCCTACCCCCCCCCCCTGGATACGGCCTTGCCCCTTCGCAACTTAAATTGTTCGGAACATTCCGCCTCCCTCTACCCCCACACGGATTGTGGGATCGTTTCGTTATGCAATGGGTCTGATCCTCTTATGTTGAATGTTCTTTATGTTGAAGTTCTTATGCTGAAGTGTCCGAACTAGCAAAAGGTGGACGAATGGACAGATCGACAGACGTTAGGGTCGCTGTATGGCACTTGAGCCGAAGGCTGCAAGCTCGTTGTAGACAATTACGTCATAAGAAATCCGCGTTACTTCAAACTGGTGCAGGCTGATTGGTGTGCTACACTGTAAAAGTTTCTCCCAGTAAGGATTAAAGGTAATTGCAGTATTTGCTACTGGGATTGATTTTTATTTTTTTTATTAAGATTTTTATTTTTACAGTGTAATTATGGACGATAAAAAAACATAGACGATAAAAGAAAAGAATAAACTATTAATTCCTGAAAAAATTAGCATGGTCATAAAGGATATAAGGAGGATACTTGAATATTCAGCTAATATAATTAAAGCAAATCCAACTCTTCTGTATTCTGTATTAAATCCTGACACTAGTTCAGATTCACCTTCTGCTAGGTCAAAAGGAGTGCGGTTAGTTTCTGCTAAAATAGTAACAAATCAAATTAAGACAATAGGTAAGAGTAAAAGAATTAAATTTATCACGTAAGGTGTAGTTTCTAAAATAAACTGGAAATTATAATTGCCCCATAATATTAAAGGAGAAAGAACCTTCATATATGTTTCTTGGCCCAGGACCTTCATATATTATGTTTCTGTTCTTGACCGTTTGTCCGCTTGCCGTCCTGGGATATTTTTGTTTAGGCCCGACTGGTATATTTCTTTTTTTTGTTTTTTTTTTCTTCCGAATTCAACTCGTTATCGAATCCCCGGTGAAATTGTTTGAACGTAACTGCTAACTTTTTGCCCTCTGAGCTTTGTGGAAAGTTACCCTATATTGCCGAGCACCTCCACGTTTCTGCCCTTGACCGCATTCCATCTATGAAGAGGGTTTCGTTTTACCCGATAGTCCCTTTTGTTTTTCTTCTGTGTTTACTCTTTCTTCTTTTTCTACTTTTTCTGACCTTCTGAACTTACTGCGTTACGGAAAGTTCAGTGTATTTTTTTCTTTTCTCTCTTTGCACTGTTTTCTAGTCCGCAAACAAAATTAATCGTAAAATCAAATCATCAAAGCCATACAAGAAATTGTGAAAATTACAGTTTCTGGTGCATCAGCCACTCACTGCGAAAGTGATTAAAGGACCTGTCTTACGTATAATACTAACGCAACCTACTTCCATAATCACTCCATACATTTCTAAACCCGAAGACCCCAATTTCGTCCGATACATTCTGACCCCTCTAACAAAACCACGCTTATTTTCTCATTTGCCGTGTTTTGCTACCTTCGATGTGTATCACGCGTGTCGACGGTTGTCTGCGACCTGTTTTTCCATCAGAAAAAACGGTTCTGTAAATTACTTCCCTGTTTTCGCTACAAGTCAACGGGTCTCGGAAAAGGCTTAAAGCAGCCAAAACCGTGGGTTATTTGTTGAAAGCACAATTCGAATATTTAAAATACTGTAAGTTGAAGAGTAAATAGTGCGAGGGGTCCTTTAACAATAATAGCCTCTTCAGCATGAGGCTACCGATCCCCGACTATATGAAAATATAGCAGCAAAGTAGCTCTACAGAGGTAACTCATTAACCCCTCGGATGTCTTCGAATTGTCAAACAGACTAATTGAAAAGAACATATTTGTTGCCTTTAGTCAGGAATCGTTCCTAACAACAAAACAAGAGATAAAAGCTCATATGGCACTTGTAAGAACAGTTAGCATGTTTGTCAGATACAGTTTGCAGTTGCCAAGGCTGCATCTCTCTCCCAATGTTCATTTTCATCAGAAAATTGGCTTGATCTACTAAATCTGAAATGGTTATTCCACTCACTGATAACTGTTTCTCCCACAACGATGATCGGATCGGGGGAGGGACTATTTAAGCCCCTAACATGCCTGCCAAGTTTCATGGTCATAGCACAGACTGCCAAGTTTCATGTTCATAGCACATTTGGAAGTACCCCAGCTCGTGATGACCAGAATTGTGGAATACCCTCTCAAACTCCCCCAACTGTGACAAGATCCGGTCCTGTTTTGTCAGTATTGTCTCGTATTGTCTCTACGGCTTATGCTTGTTCTTTCTCCAAGTCCCATCCCGATCTCTCGACTCTAAGCGTTTCACGAGATTTCTTGCACCCCCTCCAGCCCCCCCCCCAGTTATTGGATTCGTTCCGAACTTGAAATTGATCATCTGAGACACTTGTTCTTGACATTGGTCAAGTTTCATTCACGTCCGATCACCCGTTCTAAAGTTATGCATGTCACTAGATGCTGGATTCCCCATCCCTCCACTCCCCCCAACATCACCGTATCCGGGAAGGAACCATTTTCAAGTCGACCTAGAAGAGTACCTAATATGTCTGCCAAATTTCGTGGTCATAGTACATCTGGAAGTATCCTAACTCGTGATCACCGCGGAAATCCAAGAAACCCCCTCCGACACCCTCCACTGCGACACGATTCGGTCCTATTTTGTCAAGAAAGTGTCTAGGGTTAATGCTCGTTCTTCCCTTCAAGTTCCATCCCGATCCCTCGACCCTAAGCGTTTCAAAAGATTTCCGGTCCCCCCCTCTACCCCCACCCCCAGTTATCGGATTCGGGCCAGATTTGAAATTGAAAATCTGAGACACTTGTTGTTCAAACTTGTCAAGTTTCATGCATGTCGATTACCCGTTCCAAAGTTATGTATGATCCTAGTTTCTGGATTCCCCCTCCCTCCACTCCCCCCGCGATGGCCGGATCGGGGAAGTGATTATTTCCAAGTTAACCTGGTCGGTTCCCTCATATGCCTTCCAAGTTTTATTACCCTAGCTTATGTGGAAGCGTTTCTGGAAATTTCCGGGGCCCCCCAGCCCCCCCCCCCCACAGGTATCGAATCTGGTCAGCATTTGAAAGTGAATATCCGAAACACTTGTTCTTGACACTTGTCAAGTTTCACGCATGTCCGATTACCATCTCCAAAGTTATGCATGTTAATAGTTTCCGGATTTCCAATACCCCCACTATGCTAGGATCTGGAAAGTGATTACTTCCAAGTTAATCTGGTCGGTTCCCTGATATGCCTGCCAAGTTTCATTGGCCTAGCTTATATGGAAGTGTTTCACGAGATTTGTTTAGTTTAAGTTTCGTTAGCATCAGAGCAAAATAGCTCTAGTTATTTTGCTTTGGTTGGCATTTAGCATTCGTTCTGTCTGACCACTTAGTCTTACTTTAATCTTTAAACCGTATTTCTTCCCGCATTCGCTTCTAAATACGTCAAGTCGTAGCGCCGTGGTAGAGCGCTGGACCTACGCCACAGAGCTCAGCGGATCGATCCGCATTTGGGCAGCGCTCTTTTTGCTTCCTTTTGCTCCCCTTTTGCTACCGTTGTTCCTAGTATCCTCCCGGATCCGGGGAAAGTCGGATTGGGGAAGTGATTATTTGTAAGTTAATCTGGTCGGGTCCCTGATATGCCTGCGAAGTTTCCTCGTCCTAGCTTGTGTGGAAGTCCCTAATCTATATCAACCCCTACTAAGGTTCAACAACATATTATACCAACCCCTTCGACCTTCGATTGCTCTAGCTCTCTCCGAACGAATTTAAGCAAAGAATGACTCATCCACGAGCACAGCTATACTAGTGTGAAGAAAGAATGACTCATCCACGCGCAGAGTTATACTAGTGTGAAGAAAGAGGTAGGGGTTTGACAAAAACTAGAAAATGCGTTTCAAGAGATTTCGGGTGTCCCCCTCCAGACCCCCCCCCCCCCCCCCAGTTACGGATCCTATTCGAATCTGACAATGAACATCCAAGACACTTGTTCTTGATACCTGTCAAGTTTGATGCACGCCCGATTATCCGTTCCAAAGTTATGAATGTGACTAATTTCTGGATTCTCCATCTTGCCACTCCCCCATTGATGGTCGGATCGGGGAAGTAATTATCTCCAAGCTAATCCGGTTGGGTCCTTGATATGCGTGCCAAGTTTTATCGTCCTAGGTCATGTGGAAGTGCCCAAACCAGCAAAATGCGGACAGACCGACAGACAGATAACCATTACGATCGCTATATGGCACTTGAGTAAGCTCAAGTCCCATAACAAGAACATATATCAGAGACTTAAGCCTACAAAAACGATTACTTTTGTATGTTTCGGGGGAAGGGGGGTCGAACCCCCTAGCCCCCCTGGATGTCTTGTCTTTAGGAGGATCAAATTTGTCACCTGATGACCTGCAGTGATCTGCCGACGATGACCCGATGAGGGCCTGGCGATTTTTGCCTTAGTTTGGATTTATTGACGAACTCTTAGTCAATAATTCGTATCACTGCCTCCCCCCCTCACTAATCAAAGCTATTGTTCCTCTCTCAGCTATGCTTGATCTTCATCCCCCCCGTACAAAGGTCCTTCTCTCCTCTCGTATTCTTGAAAACCGTCAATATTCCCCGGATGTTCCATGGGATTCTGGATTCCACCTATTCGAGAAGGGTTTTCAGCTCCTGACCTCGCAGTGTACACCTCCGGTCTCTAGTGAACATCGGGAATGGTAGAAATTGTTATTGTTCCTCATAGAGCAGCAAATTTACGGAAGTTTGAGTGGAAGTAGAGTGGGACATCTCACGCTCATACCTAATATGAGGAAGTACAATTCATTTCAACTTTTAACTTAATTTTCTCCGGAGTGCAAATTAAGGCAATTAATCACTTATCACTGATTTATTTTCATCAGAAAATCGCTTCTGAGCACAAGCAGTACTGGACTCTTTAACGTGTTGATCTTCTTGTTTAAATCACAGGCAACGCTCGATCAAAGCAACTTAAGGTAATTAAAGTAAATGATTATCACTGATTTTTTTTTTATCAGAAAATTGCTTCTGAGCACTAATTGGACTCTTGACGTGTTGATCTTCTTGTTTATATTACATGCAACGCTCGATCAAAGCCCTTGTTGGAATCTATTGTTGTATTCTGTCGCCTCTTGTTACATATAGAGAGAAAGATAGATTTATTACACTATAGATAGCATTATAGATTATATATTGCATTATAGGTTGTAGATAGATTAATTGCAAGACTAGAGCCATCGTAGTAAGAACAAATTTAAACAACAGAACATATACAAGGAAAACACAGTACAATTTAATCTAGAGAGACAAATGATTTTCTCTGTGGGATGGACTTATTAGGAGAAGATCCATGTGATTTGATAGATCTAAAAAAAATCTTTCAACATCTAAACAAACCACTCAGTCCCACGTTCTCTCACCCCAAAGATTTCCTCCCGCAAATCATTCAACTCCTTGCATTCTGCCGAAAACAGGCTAAGACTTCCATTGCAACATAAACACATTGGGCAAAAGTAAGGACCAGTCTTTACCTTAGGCACACCTTATATTCAGAATGTAAATATCCTTATATAAATAAAGTAATTAATATTCCAAATCTTATAAGACAAGTTTCATTCTTTGTTTACCTGAGTCTTCATTAGGCCTCGGAGCTCGAGGTGTACCCCGTTCTAGGAGTTAAAAGCCCCTCTCGCCCGACGTAATTGGGCTAATGGTAGGTATCTCAAATTTCTTTTTAAATTTCAGGGAAAGGTATGGAATACATTCTGTCGATTTCAACGACCCAGAGCGGAAGAGGACCCCCAAGAAGTCGGCCAAGTTGTACAAGAAAATCGTTGAAGCAAATGGATTTAATCAGACCATTCTGGATTATTGTTAGTTTTTGGTAATTTATTGCTTTGGAGCGAGATCGGATGTGTTAGACTGAAGGCCGCTCAAGGGGAAGGGGGAGAGAATTAGTTCAACGTATTTTTAGGATGGACCGTTCGAACGTGGCTAATAGCCAATCAAATTGGCTACGGCCAAATTATGAAGTCGGGCAAACTCTTTACTCTCGCCTTTGCAGCCAAACTTTTTCGCTGAAAAATGTCCCGATCAAAAAAATAAAAAGAGAAAGAAGACGTTCAAATTAGTCGTCGGGCGAACTGATCAAAGTTGGCATTGAACACCTACGAAGAAGTAACTACTATTCTTTGACGAATTATTATGTTCACGAATGAAATTTCAAAATTCTGGACTCGCGACTCACGCCTCCAGAAGAAAGTTATTACTAAGCTATGCGGAAAGGGGTTAAAAAATGAACAAATATGACCCTAAGTGAGTGCACTTGTAGCTGTCACTATTTATGAGACTTAGGTGTAAGTGGCTTTCGGCAAAGTTATTAAGTATACGAGAGTACAGTCGGAATGTAGAACAAATTTGTAAGGATGGACAATTAGACATGACTTTTTAATATTCATGAATAGTTCATTCCTAATTCTTCACTAAGCATATCATTTAATTTTTAAGTATCACTTATCTGTATTTAAACAGAAAACGCAAATAACATAAATTAAACCTATTAAGAAAGTATAGAATAATGAAACGGAAAAGAATCAACAGGTTGCGTCAAAGAAAAATGATTATATCAAGAAAAAGAAGAAGCAGAAGAGAAGCAAATATTTAACTTATGGTATCGACTTAAAAATAGAAATAAAAAAAAGAAAGGAAATGACAAAAAAGGCAAACAGAAACTGACAAGCTTGAATCTCTGGCTGTTTAAAGCATTTATCCAGGCCCGTTGATTTCTAGCAACCACATGGGAAAATTAACAAAACCGGTTTTACTGACGACGATGCTTCTAGCACTTGCTTCTCTAGCACGATGCTTCTAGCACTAACAGAAAACGCAAATAACATAAATTAAACCTATTAAGAAAGTATAGAATAATGAAACGGAAAAGAATCAACAGGTTGCGTCAAAGAAAAATGATTATATCAAGAAAAAGAAGAAGCAGAAGAGAAGCAAATATTTAACTTATGGTATCGACTTAAAAATAGAAATAAAAAAAAGAAAGGAAATGACAAAAAAGGCAAACAGAAACTGACAAGCTTGAATCTCTGGCTGTTTAAAGCATTTATCCAGGCCCGTTGATTTCTAGCAACCACATGGGAAAATTAACAAAACCGGTTTTACTGACGACGATGCTTCTAGCACTTAATAGTTGGGAGCAATACACGCATCTGAAAAAAAAACAAGGTGATTGTGAAAATCAGTGTGTTGTCGGTGGGGGGGGGGGGGGGTAGAATGGACCGTATGAAACTGGGGTCTCCGGGCTTAAAGGACCTCTCTTACCTAAAATACTAACGCAACCTACTTCCATAATCACTCAATGTATTTCTAAACCCGGAGACCCCAATTTCGTACGGTACATTCTAACCCCTCTGACAAAGCCGCACTGATTTTCTCACTAGCCTCGTTTTGCTACCTTGGATGTGTATCACGCTGTCTACGGTTGTCTGCGAGAAGCTTTTCCATCAGAAAAAACGGTTATGTAAACTGTTTCCCTGTTGTCGCTACGAGTCAAAGGGTCTCGGAAAAGGTTTGAAACAGCCAAAGCCGTGGGTTATTTGTTGAAAGCACAGCCTAGTTTTAAAGTATTCAAATATTTTAAAATACTGTAAGTTGAAGAGTAAATAGTGTGAGGGGTCCTTTAAGGATACTCTATTTAACTAAATCCAAAATACGCCAGTGAACCTTGGGAAGAACGAGAAACGTCGCCCGCATCGGCACGAAGAGTTAGTCATCAAGAGTAGCGATGTAGGGTGCATTGGCATTAGTTGCGTTTTCGCAGATACCATGGTATCTGATACCACGGTCTAGAGTCGTTTTTGCAGTTATCGTGGTATGTGATCCCACGGTCAAAAGGCGTTTTTTCAGTTGTCGTGGTATCTGAAAAGTAATCTCACTTTCATCAACTTTAGTCAAATTGGTGGGAGAGAAGTTTGGCACTTAATGACGTTGCTGAATATCAGTTTTTCTGTTGGAATGACTTCGAAAAGCGCAATTTCGGCAATTGTTGTTTTTGCAGAGCAACCGTACATCAGATACCACGGTAACTGCAAAAACGACTAATTGCAGATTCAGTTACCGTGGTAACAGATACCATGGTATCTGCAAAACGCAACTATTAACTATCAACTATTAACTACTAAACTATTAACTTTCGGACTGCACGAGGAACTCAAACTTACTCAAGTAACTGCACGTGCAGCTGTCGAGAATTTAGAAACTCAGTCTGAATGAAAAGTGGGCAGTTATCAGAAAATGGAGAATAGCCTTGGACTTTTATAATCTTGAATGTCAAGCGATTAAAGCGAGGGGTACTAAAACTTGACTTGAAAGTACCTGAATGCACTTGCAGCTATGTTCATTAAAGTTTGGTGGGAACAGTATCAGGAAATAAAGAGTAGAAATGGAAGTTTAGAATCTTGAAGTAACATCAACTTGGGTTGAAGGAAAGTTTAGGGGAAAGGCTGCAACATCTTGAACTGAATTAAGTCAATGCAACTGTCACTTCTACGTGAAGTTCGACTAAAGGATACAGTATTATCAGGTATCAGGAAAGTCTGTCGTGAGTATGAATCACCCCTTACCCCTGGTTCACACTGCTGCGATTTCGCGCAATATTCTGCGTCATGTGACAAACGACACAAGTCGTGCGACAAGCAACGCAGAACGTTGTGTTTTGTCGCAGTGTCAAATATTTCAACTGATCCGACATAACGTATGCGATTCTTGAGGGGAAGAAAAAACAAACAAAAAAACACCAGTTAATTTTCAAGACTAGAAATTGCTCTACCTTGATCTGACTATAATCCTAGATGGCTGAATGCAAAATATCTTTTGAAGAACCTTGTTTTAACCTGTTTTGAACAAGATGGCATATG
Organism: Branchinecta sandiegonensis; assembly: GCA_030848855.1. Taxonomy (NCBI): domain Eukaryota; kingdom Metazoa; phylum Arthropoda; class Branchiopoda; order Anostraca; family Branchinectidae; genus Branchinecta; species Branchinecta sandiegonensis. The sequence goes on along the minus strand of JAUPMV010000014.1, from coordinate 9,626,276 downwards.
GGGTTTGACTGAGAATTTCCTAATGCTGGGTGGTATTCAGATGGGTAATCTCCCAGTATCTTAGAGGTTGTTTCCCCAAGGCTTTCTTTGTCCTTTTGCAGAATAATCTCGACGGAAGATTTCGTTTTCCATTTGCGTCTGCGCGGTAGTGGAAAGGTTCATGCGATTCTGTCGCATGTCGGAACATCAGAGAAAAAATCGTGTCGCATTCGAAGCAGCAGTGTGAACCAAGTTAGCACCCTGGTACAGCAAGAGCGAAATCGAAGAAAGTCAAGTAGCCCATTCTTCTTGTAGGTGTATAGCACTTGGTGTATAACCATCTAGAGCGGGCAATCCCTCGCCACAAATCGCAGTCGGTCAGTTGCAGACACAAAACAAAGTAGCGGTGTTAATGGATCCAAATATGATGTTTCAGAACTACGCCTGTTGTTCTTCTCTCCTCTCTTCCTTCTTTCTTTCTTGATATATTCAGTTAATCTGTTGATTATGTTTGTTTCTCAATTAATATTGGTCCGTGTCGTATCCTAACAAAGTACACCCTTGTGTGCTTTCCTGAGAGGACTGTTACACTGTAGCTGAAAATTTTTCTTTCAAGGACACCTCGCAGGACATATTGTTTCTGCTGTGATGTTCTGAGATAGTTGAACACTTTACAACTAAGCTGCGCTTACAGAAACATACACACGGCTTCGGCTATTTTTGGGTTCTTTCCATGTCCTTTGCCTTGGACGATAATCTTGGCAAAATTTGCACAGCCTGTCTTCAGACGATTAAGCCCCTCGAAAACAATACTCTATCTGACTAAGTCCAAAACACGCCAGTGATTCTCAGGAAAAAGAAGTAAACGTGTCCGGAGCGACTCGAACTCAATGACTCAAATCCCGAGTCAGTGCAGCTGTGACACCGTTTCTTCCTTTCTTCCGCGGGTACCCCGAGATTCTGCATCGGCAGGGAGAGATAGTCATCAAGAGTATTAATCGGGCGCCTGACATGTCACGTAAAGAGAACAATCGTGCGAGCGTGATAATCAGTGTATTGCTAGTAGAGGGGGTAGGATACACTTATGAAGTGAAGAATCTCGGGAACGAGAATGGATGTGAATACTCCAGAAGTAATGAATTGAATGTGTCATTCAAATAAAATTAATTGAAACTAAAAGTAAATTAATAAAACTAGACCTTTTTGTATCAAATGTTGTTGAAACGGCATTGTGTTCCAGGGTCCAACCGATAGGCTAATCCCCAGTTCCGGTGCGCTGCGTATTATCCCTCAACTCTATCGACCATCTTGGTAAATGTTCGCTTCGGTTGGCTAAGTTCTTGACGGCTCGGTTTGAGCGATTAGACCAGCGAACTGAAGCGCTTTCAGCAATCGGGTCTCGACAAAATCAATTGATTGAACACCCCATAGACTTCGGCGTCTTCTGAGGCCTAAAATAAAATTTGGGGGTCACGCATCCGGCGCGAAGGCCTCGTATAAAGAATTCCGTAATTGAGACCAAATTACATCGGGCTGTGCCATCTGCCTTCGCTCAGAGCTAGGCCTGTGGGTCCAGAAAACAATTGGCATAGCTCCCGAGCCGACCTTCTCATGATCTTATATGTGATTTGTTTTCGTATTAAAGGTGCCATTACCCGGCTATTTGGTATAGCCTCCAACATCATTACCTGGATGATTTAGTCATTTACAAACTCCTATACCGGAGAGAATTGAATATTAGGCCTTCAGAGATCGAAAATTACACATTGGAGCCCTGATGAAATACAGGTTGATCTCGATGCTGACTCGGATTCACACGGTTGTACGGTGGTGATAAATTTCCTTAGTGGCTCCTCGAAATTCGGCCGGGAAGGCCGATTAAAAAACACCAACTCCCACCGCTGTTTTATGCTGGCTGCCAATGCCGTACCCCCCCCCCCGAAAAAAAACAAGATAACCTTTTTTAACGGTCTTCACCTCTGATCTATGTTCCTGCTTCACTGTTAAGTACTTATTAGGTCCTATCCGTGTGGAGAACCCTCCCTCATTAAATAAATTCCTGAATACGTCACTGCTGGATGCGTCACCAATTAACCGATCCTTACAGAACTAACAGAACTAACCAGTGTCTCTGCCCCGGTCTCAGAAAATACTCTACATGACTAAGTCCAAAACACGCCAGTGATCCTCAGGAAGAACGAGAAAACGTCGCACTAACGACTCAAACTCAACAACTCAAATCCTGTGTCAGCCAATAACGGCGATCGTTGGGGACAGCTGTGGTGCCGCTTCCAGCTCTTCCGCTAGGTACATGGCGATTTTGCATCGGCAAGTAGAGTTAGTCATCAAGAGTATTGACCCCTTTGAAACTGGTTTCTGATTATAGTCGACACACGCAAGGATTAGGCTGTCTTCACCACCTCTGCAGAAACATAGCCTCGCATTTCACACGTGACAAAGTTATGCCCCCCCCCCCCCCAAACAAAAAGCTTACCCCTTTATGAAAACTGCAAAATTTGAACAGAAATGGTGGTTTAGTTTTCTGAGAAGCTTTAGAACGGAATAAGTCTTTATGAGAGGAATATGAGGTGTTAGATGGTCTTGGGCATGAAAATTGTTGTACAAAATATAACATCTATAGCCTGCAGTAGAAATACTCTGCCTCTGCAAAATCTCCGGGTACCTGCAGAAGAAATGAAGAAACGGTGTCACAGCTGCTCCGAAAGACGCCGGGATAGGATTTGAGTCGTTGAGTCTGGGACACGTTTACTCCTTCTTTATGAGGATAACTGGCGTGTTCTGTGTCAGGGACACATAAATTCCTGTAATGACTCTCCATTGACACATTGACTCGCCGAATGGCGAGTCATTACAGGAAATTTATGGGTCCCTGATCATATAGAGTATTAACAACTCATATAGAAAACAAGAGCTGGAAGCTCATATGGCACTTGCAAGGCTGGGTCGGAGGACGGAAGAAGGAATTCGTCAATTTGTCGGTTTGTTCTGATCATTTGTAAGCAAAACCCTTGAGATAAGAAATCATGGGTCATATTTGACGGTGCAGAACGGATACGTCAGTTTTGCACCGTCACATATGATTCGCAATCAGCTTGGGCTGAAGGAATGTCGATCATTGGTCCTTGGAAATCGCGAGAATGTATCGTTCGTAAAAAAACATTTTACTTTTGCATTTGGCTGTGATGATGCGCACACTAAGGGAGCTAGAGATTCATATAATGAACACTTTTGAAGCACACATGATGATAAGCTCATCGGGATCATGAAAATGTATATTTTGCTCAAAAATTATTGTGAACTTTAAGGAGTTCACTTGTAAGCAAAACCCTTGAGGCAAAAAATGATCATGGGCCCTTCGGGATCATGATATATATCGTTTGGTCAAAAGTATTTTTTTACTTTCGGTTAAGAGACGCACTTTAAGGGTGCTAACAATCACTTTTTGAGCGAAACCGTGGAGGCAAAAATGATAAGGGCTCATGTGGATGATGATAATGTATACTTTGCTTAAAGGTATTTTTGGACTTTGCGGTTAGGATTAGTACTTTAAGGGATGGTTGGATCTGAGAAGTCACACTTTCTAAGCCAATCTTGTCAAGTCTCGAATGTCCGTGCCAAGTTTCATCGTGCTAGCACATCTGGAAGTACCTTATTTCGCGATCACGGGAATTCCGGACCCCCCCCCCCAACCGAACTCCCCTCACAGTGCCCGAACCTGGTCCGGTTCTGTCACTGATGTATGTAGTTCTTGTGCTTGTTCTTCCCACCAAGTTTCATCCCAATTGCTTCACTCTAAGAGTGTCACAAGATTTCCGGTTCCCCCCTCCGACTCCCCCCACATTCATCGATCCGGTCCGGACTTGAAATGGGACATCGAGACACGAGGTCTTTCCAAATATCAAGTTCCGTTAAGATCCAATCACCCATTCAAAGTAATACATACCTCGAGATTCCGGATTCCCCCTCCCTCGACTCCCCCCCACGATGGTAGGATCGGGGAACTGACTATTTCTAAGCCAATCACGTCATGTCTCTAATTTTCAAGCCAAGTTTGATCGTCCTAGCACATCTGGAAGTACCTTAACTCGCGATCACGGAATTCCTGAACCCCCCTCCCTCGAACTCCCCCCACAGTGCCCAGATCCGATACGGTTCTATCACTGATGTATCTAGTTCTCGTGATTGTTCTTCCCACCAAGTTTCACTCTACTCGCTCCACTCTAAGCGTGTCACAAGATTTCCGGTTCCCCGCCTCCGACTCCCCTCCACATTCCTGGGATCCGGTCCGGACTTGAATTGGTACATCCGAGACACGAGGTCTTTCCAAATATCACGTTCCGTTGAGATCCGATCACCCGTTCAAAGTAATACATTCCTCAAGATTCCGGGTTCCCCTTCCCTCCACTCCCCCCACGGTGGTCGGATCGGGGAAGTGACTATTTCCAAGTTAGTTTGGTCGGGTCCCTGATATGCCTGCCAAGTTTCAACGTCCTAGCCCTTCTGGAAGTACCCTGACTCGAGAACAGTTGCCTGACAGACCGGCAGACCGACCGACAGACAGACCGAAAAGTGATCGGTATATGGCACTTGAGCGAAGCTGCAAGTGTCATAACTAGAAACTAAGAAACAGTAGATTACTTACATTACTTACTACTACAAAAATACTAAAAGAAAGAATTTTATATTTTATATTTATAGTCCGTAAGACAACAAGAATCTGCCCACCATTGCCAGACAAAAAAGAAACCATAAAATGTGAAAGCTCTTGGGCGCGGAACACCGCTCGCTGCGTTTTTGCGTTTTGCCGATTCTTAAAAGTCTAACTGAAAAGCCAACTTATTTTATATCTTGAATTCGAATACACTGAATTTTGTTTACTCTTCTTAGGTTTTCTTCTGGCACTTGTCCTTCGGCCAAGTGCCATATAGCGATCGCAATTTCTGTCCGTCCGTCGGTCTGTCGGTCCGGGTTTTGCTAGTTTGGGCACTTGCACAGTAGCTAGGACGATGAAACATGTCAGGCATATCTGGGATCCGACCAGATTAAATTGGAAATTGTCACTTCCCCGAACCAACCATCCGGGGGGGGGGGGGGAGTGGGAGAGGAGGAATCCGGGAGATTGAGTTTTTTTTTTCTCTTCAGAACGGGTGATTGGATCTTAATGAAACTTCGTCTTTAGAAAGACCTCATGTCTCAGACATCCCATTTTAAATCCGGACCGGATCCGGTGACTCGGGGGGTAACTGGAGGGGAGAATCGAAAATCTTGGGAAGCGCTGAAAGTTGTGGGGTCGGGATGGAACTTGGTGGGAAGAACAAGCGTAAGTCTTAGATACGTCATTGATAAAACCGGTACGGGTTCGGGCACTGTGGGGAAGTTCGGGTGGGGGGGGGGCGGATTTTCAGTGATCCCGCGAATTCGGTACTTCCTGATGTGCTAGGACGATGAAACTTGGTAGGCGTGTCAGGGACCCGAACAGACTGACTTGAGAAGAGTCGTCTCTCAGATCCGATCATCTTGAGGGGAGTGGACGAATGGGCAATCCGGAATCTAGTTACATGCAGAACTTTTGAACGGGTGGTCGGATTTCAATAAAACTTGGCAGGTGGAAAGAGCTGTCGTCTCAGATGTTCCATGTCACGTCTGTATCGAATCAGATACTTGTGAGGGATGGCTAGAGGGGGGAACTGGAAAACTCGGGAACGCTTAGAGTCGAGGGATTAAGATGGAACTTGGTGCGGAGAGCAAGCATTAGGGCAAGATACGTAATTGACGGAGACAGATCGTACCGAGGCTCTGTGGGGGGAGTTGGAGGGGGTTTCCTGGTATTCCGGTCATCGCGAGTTAGAATAGTTCCGGATGTGCTAAGGACGATGAGACTTCGCAGGCATATCAGTGACCCGACTAAATTGACTGAAGAACCCGACACAAAGAAAAACTTCCCTCCCTGGATCCGACCATTTTGGGAGAGTCGGGGAAGGGAAATACGGAAATTGACTTCCATCAGTTGCGAACGGGTGGTCCGATTCGACTGATACTTAACGGGTGATAAAAATTGATGATATAGACATGGAAAACATGCGTTCGGACTCGAGTGATCAGATTCGGATCAGATTCGAGTGAAACTTGATAGATCGTAAGAGAAGATGCTTTACATGATCATTTCATGAGTCCGAACCAGATTTGGCCGTGGTAGGGGAAGTTTGAGGGAGGTACCGGAGATCGTGTGGAACGTCTAGGGATCAAACGAGTGGATTTATTGGGCTGAAACTTGGAAGTTAGAACAGTCATTTGCCGCAGATGATCCGATGCGAAGTCGGAAATGCTCAGACTTGAATGAAGCTAACATATTATCCTACTTCTAGGTCGGGACCTTATTTTTGGATGGCGGGTGTATTTTGTGACGTTCTCTTCTACACTGTCAGAAGGTTCATGACAGATAACACGAGGATGCGCGGTTTAAACAGATAATGCGTAACAGATAACACTTCGGATGTTATGTGTTGTGTTTCAAAATGTTATGCATAATAAGCGTTACCATCAGGAAGAAACGAAAAACCGCCAAAAAGTATCTGCTGAGTTTTCCGACATCATGACGATAAGGAATAAAGTCAGTAGATGCTGTTTGACACTTCTATGCATAACATTTCATGCATAACGTTTTCAAACACAACAGATAACATCCGAAGTGTTACCTGTTACACATTATCGGTTGAAACCGTGCATCCTAGTGTTATCTGTTATGAAAATTCTGACAGTATACACTATTTTACCGCCTGCTCGTAACAAGTGCCATATGAGCTAATCGCCCATACATGCCGCCAACAAGTATCCATCTTAGCTGGAAAGAAGAAGAAGAGACAGGTGATTCTCAAACCAAAATGCAGAAGAATCTCTACCCTTTCGACGACCCAATCGAACAACAAAAACAGTAGCCGAGTCCAAAATCAAATCACAGCACCAGCTTTCACTTCATCCAACTTTCAGAGAAGAAGTTCACAAAAGCAGATGTTTAAGGAATAATCTTTAATTGTTTTTCCACAAGTTTATTTTCCAGCTTGAGCGGCTTGAGCCTGATGAGGACCCTTGCCAAGAAGGGCCGAAGTATAGCTCGAATAAAATGTAGCTGACTTATCCGTATGAGCTCGTAGCTCTTGTTATTTTTTCATCTCGGGCTGTAGTAGTGATTTTCAGAATACGCGCTGTTTCCACGGCAAGTCAAAATTCATCCAGCCGCGGCAAATTTCAATGGAAGCAAAAGCGTAGATTTCAATCGCCATCAGGGGGATCACTGATTTCAGTAGCCAACAGAGAGAAGCTTATGATCGCGTTTGAGAGATATTAAGGCGAAAGATTAGGGCGCCTGAGGACTGAAAGTTTATTTTAAGCACAGAGGGACGACGACTTAGAGGTGCGAGTCCGAGTCCGTAAGAATAAGTTCATTTGATAAAATCGATTATTCAGAAACAGCGAAGTAACGCATTTTCATCGGGCCTTCAAGCCTATTTAAGTGAATAGATGATGGATAACTAGACTGTCGTATCTCAGTTCTTTCGGTTTACCTTTAATTATTTTCGGGCACTGGTTTTACTAAATCTGGGATCTTCACTGCATAAATACTGTGGACGAACGCTCGCATGAGACCTTATAGAGTAGCGAACATCTGACTGGATTATGTATATTAAGTTTTATGCACACAGGGCACTACTATCTAGACGACCAGTTTGTTTTCTGAAGTCTTCTCTTTAAGGCGGTTCAGCTGCCTTCTCGACAAAAGTAGCTACGATGCCGACCGGTATTTGCAGATGTTATGATTTTCCACGTAATAACCAGGTGCCTGTAGCTCAACCGAAGTCAAGGGATCTCTGGCTCAATAGCTAGATGGAAAATAAAGGTCCTATGATCTGGGCAACAGATCGTATCAAATGAAATTAGTTTTGTAACGATAATTTCTGAATGTACCGATTTCTCTCTCTCTCTGATCGTCAACCGTTGTCAAGTTACCTACAGGTCACTGGACTCAAGGACACATAAAGCTACTCTGGATTGAACTGCTTCCGTGAACCACCATTTTCTTTTTTTATTACCCAGTCGTTTAAACTTGTCGGTTTTTCATGTGAAGATGGAATTCGTACCAGGGACTCTAACTGTGGCAAATAAACCTGAAAGAATCTTGAATTAAAATTTGAAGTTTAACATCGAGTTGGAGCCTAGCAGACAGCCGAGGGCCCTAATGCTGACAATCAAAGCCGAAGATTGCGAGTTCAAATCCCGCCTGAGGATATTTTTACTTTCTGCCAGTAATGCATCATACAAATAGGGCGCTATGCAATTCGGCCGAACATTTTTGACAAGAAAATCAGCTTCGGCGTTGTCGGCAGAATGGGTCTAAGAAAATTGACATTTAAGCCGGGTTCTTGGCATTCGCCCATCGCAAGCAAATCAGAATGTGATGTAATGTAAGGACTTCTTACTTCCGATTCTGTAAATTTCTTCTCTATCTTCCTCTGTGGTACAAGAATTGAAAGATAGTTAAAAAGTTTCATCTTCCGAATATTACCGAGAAGCTGACTGATCTACACAAAAAGCTCTCAGAAACAGCGTATCGGCGTTTGTCGCCTCGCCACGGTTTGATCCGTCTGTTTGATTAATGTTTTGTTGACTCTAGTTTTTGTTTTACGTCTTTTTCCGTTTTTTTTATTTCCTTCTTCAAGTTTATACTCCACTATTAATCTTTTTGATGTCAGTGGGTAATAAATAAATATTAGGTTTTGCGAAATCGCGTATTGTACTGATTAAATTTCTTACAAAACTGTGATTAAGAAATGCTGTGAAAAATGTTCTTGAAAATTCCGAATAATTACCAACTGTTCATATTTTGCGTATTGCGCAAACAAATTTCGAGGTGTCAAAAAACACCGTTTTGCCAGGAATTTTGACACTTCTATGAGTAGAGCTCTTGGCAACCGTGTCCAGCGGTTAAAGCTTAAAGATCGCGGGTTAAAAATCCCGTAAGGGGGAGCTACTGCCATAGTCTCAAGTGGGTGCTGATTTTTTTTTCAAATTTCACTTTCAAATTTCCATATTTGTGGCTGGTATCACGCCAGTATTCATTGACCTAGACATTCGCCCTCCTCTCTTCTCCAATCACCCAGTTTTTCTTTCCCAAATGACCTGAAGGGCTGCTTACTTGGTGGGCACCAATGTTCTTCCCCCGGTGGACACCGGCTGGCGTACAAAACTTTTGGAGTGAAAACCCCTTCAAATAACCCAAATCTGCTCTTGTACAATAGCTGCGTTCGTTGCACTCCGGGCTGTCTCTGACGTTTTGTCACCGGTGTCCGGTTCTTCTCTTGTAACACGTTTTTTGGTTCACCGGTGGGTAATCACTGAGTGTAGAAACGGCCTAAATTCGGCCCCGTCAAATGTTGACGAAAAGTTGCTAACTTCTCGGTTAAGCCGGGCTCCCGAGCAGATTCTGGTTAGTCCGTACCGGTTTTTCAATTCAATTCATTTATTTGTATCCGCCAAAGCTGGCGAATAAAAAAAAATATAATAAAATTCAAAATTCAAAATAAAATTCAAAATAACTAGACCATATACTTTCATACAAACTCTACTTCATTTAAAAAAAAAAAAAAAAAAAAAAAAAAAAACAATTAGCCTACGCTATCCTCAATGAAGTCTACCTAAACTTTAACCAAAATACAATCAACGCAACGCATTGGTCAAAGTGTGCTTTATGGAATACATTTTTGAAAAAAATGTTTCCCGTTTCTTTTTCAGAATAACAGTGGGGTTTTTTAAACCATAATTTTCCATCATAAAAGAACTGGATTGGTATTTCGAAAACCGGCATAAAAATTTCCCAAAATTAAAAAAAGTAGTTTTAATATGAGATAAATTTGTCAACGTTAAAAAGATGTTAAAAAAGGTAAAAAAGAAGATGCAAGCAAAGCCTGTGGAAGAGCAACAGTGTTAAAAATCTTTGCAAGATTGCGTCTAGATAGGAAATCCCTGAGACAAATCACCGCCCCGAAACTAGAAGAAATACGCGACTCCACATCTTTTACTATTAGAGCCCTCGTTAATGACAAAGTCGGGCCATAAGGAATTCCCAGATATCTTAAAGACTCACATGGTGAGACAAAACCGGACACCGGTTAGTTCAAAAACGGGTTATGAAGCTGGTGAGCAGTCACCGGTGGATGCAAAAACGCCTTATAAGATTAAATCGGAGACCACTGGTGAGAACTCCCGTGACAAAGAACGCAGCTACTGTACGTTCGTCCCACCTGCCCGGCACATGGGTAGTCACGGAGGTCGCATGGACTAAAGGTGGGGGGTACTGAGTACAGCATTTTTCGCTCACAAATTCTTTTGAAGGACCTGTCTTACCTGTAATACTAACACAACCTACTTCCAGAATCACTCCATATATTTCTAAACCCGGAGACCCCAATTTCGTACGGTACATTCTAACCCCTCTAACAAAACCACGCTGATTTTCTCAATTGCCGCGTTTTGCTACCTTCGGTGTGGATCACGCTGTCGACGGTTGTCTGCGAGAACTTTTTCCATCAGAAAAACCGGTTATGTAAATTGTTTCCCAGTTCTCGCTACAAGTCAACGGGTATTGGAAAAAGGCTTAAAACAGCCAAAACCGTGGATTATTTGTTGAAAGCGCAGCCTTGTTATAAAGTATTCAAATATTTTAAAGTGTTGTAATTTGAAGAGTAAATAGTGCGAGGGGTCCTTTAAGGATAAATTACTTTTCGCAAAGGAATGAATACGTCTCTATCAGTTGACAGTCTTGGCGAGGGGTTGGCCACTCTCGATTTTAGTGTACAGCAACTGCCTGGTGCCGGCATGGGTTGCCACGTGTTAGAATATTAGAATCAGCATGTGTAGAAGCGGAATCGCCTAATTTTGGCCGTCACCGGTGGCGGCACCGCGGGTTTAGGCCGATGCTGGTTTATGCAACAGGTGTCGGGGAGTGGGAAACCCCTCGGGTCTTGATTTCTTGGAACAAAGAAAAGTAATGATTTAATGGTTTAATTTTTTCTTACACTTCAAAGAATTTAAGCCATGAGAGGTAAGAGATTTATTTTCCACTCGCCACTTCGGTGAAGAGGGACTACGGATCAACTTGCATGTTGAGACACGTTTTGATATATTCAGCACATACCAGTGGCTTAGTGTATCTTTATTTCGTAGAGCTGAAATCAATTACTTTACAAAAAGAAAACATATGATTATGCATTTAATTACAACATTACACCCACATATTCCTACAGATATAAAACCACGATCCGCTTAAAAATAATCACAAATATTGGCAACGAAGATATTTATTTCAGCATGTTGATGCTAAGTGATGCCGGCTTTTAAGTTTATTTTTGTCGTTTTATGAACAACAAATTTCCCCCCTGATGGTGCCACGCTGATGCAGATGGTGTGGACAATTTTCTCGTCAGATGCAAAGATCTGTCGCATTTGAGGGGCTCATTTTTTTGTGAGAATGGCGGGCGTGTTCTTGGTATCCTACGAACTACGTCACCAAGATTGATTGCATCTTTTGGTAATTTTGGAAGTATCGTTCCTTAGTTTCTATTTCTGTATATTAGACGAGTTGTGGATTTATATCCTATGTCTTCGGTCCTGGTAATATCATATGCTTAAAGGACCTGTCTTACCTATGATACTAAAGCAACCTACTTCCATAATCACTCTATATATTCCTACCCGGAGATCCCAGTTTCGTAAGGTATATTCTAACCCATCTAAAACCCCGCTGGTTTTCTCACTTGCCGTGTTTTTCTACCTTCGATGTGTATCACGCTGTCGATGGTTGTATGCGAGGAGTTTTCCATCAGAAAAACCGGTTATGTAAATTTTTTCCCTGTTTTCGCTAAGCCAACGGGTCTCGGAAAAGGCTTAAAACAGCCGAAACCGTGGGTTATCTGTTGAAAGCACAGCCTAGTTTTAAAGTATTCAAATATTTTAAAATACTGCAAGTTGAAGAGTAGGCCTAAATAGTACGAGGGGTCTTTTAACTAATTACAAACCCATATCTATTATACAATCTTGGGTCTCGGACGCATTTCTTGCCGCTGCTTAATGAATTTCAGTCCGTAAACGAATTCCTTCCAGGCTTATACAAAATGCACAGCCTATATATTTTGAAATAAATCAGTTCCAAATTAGTGCCCCTAGTTCAGTGTTTATAGCCCTTTAGTGAGCTCCTGCTTTATAATCATAAGAGAATTAATGAAGGAATAACCAACGGCTTGAAATGAATCGGGCCCTTATCCGCATTCGAATCTCATCTGAATGTCAGCCGAAAACGAAAAAGATCTATGGCTGATGTTATTCGGCATTCCAGAACTTAGGTGGTACCTTGAATTTTGCCTTTTAATTTAAAAGTTGCCCTTTTGGGTCCCAGTTTTACGATCATGGTGTGTTATAAACAGACGTTTTTTAAACCCTTGAAGCATCCAGTCCCCCAGGGCACGCTATATCGACAGTTCCAAACTGGTTTTGTATGTGTCTTCACACCTAACGCGAATTTCAACCATGCGGGAACGGGGAATTTAAGCTAGGTGGACGATGTTTTCTGAGGAAATGAGAAAAGAGATCGCTCATTGGTCGAGCCTGATCCCACCAGCGGACGTCGAGAGTCGATAAATTCTCTGAGAACGTTGAGTTTCAAACAATTTACATAGATACGAAAGTTCAGTGCTGAAAGACTCATGATACGTTGAATTGAAGTCTATATATCTTCAGTTAGGAAATGGATGCTAAGCCTGTGTTATTTGGATCAATGTCCGTGCCGATTACCTCATCTACTCCGTATACGGATGCTACAAAGGTAAATACAGTACCCTCAAAGTAATTACTAATGTTTCATAAATTTACCCTATTAGAGCTCGAAATACCAGTGAATAGCCTGTTTAAGTTCGGTTCCTCTTTTTGGCTGTAGCTCCATATTTTTTTGGTAAAACCGAAGAGCCGAGTGTGTAGGCTACCAGTGTTTTTCGTTTGCTTTTTATTCAGACAATGTGCATAAGTTCCAACAGCATAGCCGATTCCTAGCTCTTTTTGTCGGGATTGCTCTCCTTAAGCTTCCCACTAAAACTTTTGTTCCCTGAATTAGGACACTCTGTTTGGTTCTGAATTGAAAGCTTTGGGTATACTATGGTTTTAAGTTATTGTACCAAAACCTGCGATTTGGATACAAAAATAGCGTTGGCGAAGTTTGGCGCAAACGGGTTTAACAGGGCCTTTGAATAAACTTTTTCTACTTAAAGCCGGCTTTGCTCTGTATATCTTCATACTGGGAATCTTTTTGTCCCACGAAAAGACCATACTCTCTAAAAAATGCACAGACGTTCAATTTCGCAAGTTTGCTACTTGCAACTCCTGTGCTACCCACCAGGATGCATAGTTGCCATATAAAAGAAAAACAGAAAGTGACGAAAACAGAGAGTGAATTGGGAGTGAAATTTTGTTTTCATGAAAAAACTTGAAATGGTCAATTTCAGTCGGAATCACTGCTGCAAAAGTTGCACATCTGAATTTTATTTTAATTAAAACACGTAAAATGCTAACTTTTGGTCGAAACCACTGCCGCGAAAATTACACATCTGGCCATTTTCTGAAATAGAGTGAATTTTATGTCATACGTAGGACAAGAGTGACAAAAACAGAAAAGAGTGACAATTCACACTATCCTGCGACATGTGGCAACCCTGCCTGGATGCGGTCTTACGACGCTGGGATTCATTAATTTCCTTCCTTGAGCATAATAAATTTTCATTAAATAATCAGCAGTGTAAAATCTGTGATTTTAATATCAGCATGTAATAGTTCATTCCTATGAATTCGTCCAGTGTCTCCTTTCATTTGTATTTCTATTCTGTGGAAAAGAGTTTGAATTCTTACCGACACGGGGAAATATGACGCATTTGACTCCTCAGGTATTTCCAGAAATTATTTGCATTGAGTTAATAATGATAAAGTTGTCAAAGTCACGCCTCGAAACGAAATAAACTGAACTCATTATTTCTATGTATAATTGACTTCACTCTACTTTAAATTCGAATCCTAGGATGTTTGCCAAATTGAAATCTGCTTGTTGATAGGCAAGTCAAGACAGGCAAGATCCTGTTCCTTCAAAACCCGGTTCCAACTCACCTTTTTATTGCTTTATGGTTCTTTTTCAATCGAACCTTTATCTTTTCATCTCATGGCTCTCTAGGTTTATTGCGAATGACAACATTTTTTTTTATCAGGATCATTTATCAAAAATAGTTGTTATGCGGTTCCTGCTTGGTGACCAAGAGGTTTTGTAATTTGGGTAATAAGAGAGCTGGGAACTTGTCTCGGACATCTGCGTGAAATCGAAAACAAGGTGAGAACATTGAGTGATACTGCAGTGGATTACTTCAACGTAACCATGGGAACCTTTTGGCAACATGCTGGATAATATATGCAGTAGAGTTTTTGGCAATCTTGCATATTCCACGACGCAGTGGTCGTTTCCCCTATTCGCACGTGTGAATTAATTCGCAGCTGGAACTTATATCAATTTAAAATTGGCACGGATACTATTGACGTAGAATTTGCTTACGGTATCGTAAAGCCCCAATTAAAGAACGAGTATTTTCGGTCTATAGCGGGCTACAAAGTGCAATAAAAAACTAAACTGCAAAACAGTGATAAGTCATCGGTTTGAGGTGTGCACTTTATCGAACACTCAAAGTGTATTATTGGGGACTGGTCGTATTTTTGCCGTGAAAAAATACTGGATTAGTTATTCTGCGGGACAAGTTAATGTTTCACGATTTGTGTAGTTTAGAATCATAAAAGAAGTAGACGATATACAAGGCCGTATCCAGGGGGGGGTAGGGGGTTGAAGCCCCCCGAAACATACAAAAATAGTCATTTTTAAAGGCTTTTCCCTCTGATCCATGTCTTTTTTGTACTTTTTTGTCCGACCCGCAGGCAACCCCGCCCCCCCCCCCCCCGAACAAAAATCCTGGATACGGGCCTGACGATATAGAAGGGGTAGAAGCTGGGTGTACTGGATTCTGCCGTGTGCAATAAGTGTAGTAATAAAGGAATTAATAGTTGCGTTTTTGCTGATACCATGGTATCTGTTACCACGGTCTAAAGTCGTTTTTGCAGTTATAGTGGTATCTGATACCACGGTCAAAAGGCGTTTTTGCAGTTATCGTGGTATCTGGCCAGTTATCGTGGTATCAGATATTCAGATACTACGGTCCGAGCGTGGTAACTGGTCGTGGTATCTGTAAAGTCATCTCACTTTCACCAAATTTTGTCAGATTGGTGAGACAGAAGTTAAGCACTTGGTGATGTCACTGGATATCTGTTTTTCTTTTGGGATGACTTCGAAAAGTGCAATTTCGGCAATAGTCGTTTTTGCAGAGCAAAAACGACTAATTGCAGATCCAGTTACCGTGGTAACAGATACCATGGTATCAGCGAAATGCAACTAATATGTTGCTGAAAACAGTGTGTAAAAAGGCCTGTAGAGGCATTTTCCAACTCTCGGTCCAACTCGTGCCATGGTCTTTTCCGACGTGATCAAATCTTCCAGCGGAAGCATATCGAGCTACCATTGCAGCAGGGCCGTATCCAACGGAGGGTTACGAGGTTACCCCCCCCCCCCCCGAAACGTACAAAAATAATAGTTATTTTTGGCTTTAACCTCTGATACATCTCTTTTCTATACTTTCTGGTCCGACCCGCCACCCCCCCCCCCCGGAATAAATTCCTGGATTCGAACCTGCATGGCAGTAGCCATCATGTATCACGGGAGAAAAAGCTAAAACTAGGCAAATAAAAATAAACACTAAAAGACGAATTTCGATATTTCAAAGAGGTGAGCGTAACTATAAACAAGGCCCAAGGCCCTTTTCTTCAAAACCGTTGGCATCGTTTCGGCACTACCCTTGGATCCAACCTGATGGACTGATTTAGAGTATCTGTCAAATTGAGAAATCCCTACTGGGATTTATGATGAGCGTTGTTGAAATAGCTGAGAATCATAAACGCAGGTCTACTGAGATATCTGGTTCATCGTTCCGGTTCCCCACCCCTGGATTCTCATGGTATGGGGGAGGCCACACACGGAGAGGAAAAAATGGTTAATGTATAGTCAGTGAAGGCCGAAAATCTGACAGCTCATGCTTTTGAATACCAAACGTAAAATAATTCGCCCTTTTACGTTTCAGCGCTACTAGCAGCACTAGCGGATTAAAGTTCGATTCAGGTTCAAGTTTATTTAATTTCAAATAATGAAAACAAATACAAATAGCTTCATGGCAGAGAGCAGGCTCGATGGCCAGAAGATAAAATTAAATAGTACACTTTAATCATGGTCATACACAACTGTATACAATATAACAGCCACCATCCGGTCCCAAGAAAGGGGACTCCTAGCAAGTAACCTCCGCACTAAAAAAACAAACAAACAAAAGACGAGACAGCCAAAAAACTGTCAATACTCCATTGACAAGCCATCAATCTTCTTACAAATTATGTATTTATTTATCACTGAATATTCAATTAGAAGACTTGCTTTTATTTTGTTTTTTTTTAAACATAAGGAGTAAGTTGCAGGTCGAAACTAGATTAATATTTGTTCCATGGTTTTATAACACATTTCTAACAGAGAATCTGGATCTTTCGGTTTGTATAAATGGTTGACGTACTAGTGATGCGTTCCGCGTAAATTGTTGATCGGATGTATTGATTTGGGCAAAAATGTTCGTCGTGTAAAGATATTGGAACAGATAGGAAGCGCTATACCGAGTTGGAACGTTAGGAATCACCAAAATAAGATTGAAAACTCATGAATTTGTGCAGTTCAGCCAAGATGATTAGAAAATAGCTAAATAAATACTCTTGATGACTAGCTATACGTTCCGATGAAGAATCGCCGTGTACCTAGCGGAAGACCCGGAAGCGTCACCATAGCTGCCCCCAACGAACGCCGTTTATTTGTTGACAAAGGATTTGAGTAATCGTTTGAGCGACGTTTCTCGTTCTTCCCGAGGTTCACTGGCGTGTTCGTATAGAGTATTAAAACTGTGGCAAGCAAGTAGTAATAGTCAATGACAGGTCAATGATCGACAACTTGCGAGGAGTTTTTGAGCATCAGTTCAGAGTAGCGTTTCCAATCGTAACTACTCCACTAGGAATCGTCAATTGGAAAATCGCTAATTCTCGTCGAGGTACTGAGACCTCGTTTTTGAAGCGGAATCGATAACAATTCGAAATAGTGGAAGAGCCGAAATCATCACCACAGCTGTCCCCAACGAACGCCGTTTATTGGTTGACACAGGATTGTAGTCATTGTTCGGGCGACGTTTCGGGTTCTTCCCGAGGTTCATTAGCGTGTTTTGGACTTAGTCATATAGAGTTTTGTGTTGTGTATTCCGTTTTGTAATGTTAAATTGAATGCATCAGTCAACCAGTAGGGGAAAATCAAATGCAGTGAATAATCAGTTTGATTTGGGGGGTGGGACAAATTTTTGCAGTCTCCTAGAATAGTCATTCATTACGATATTGAGACTTCAGAAGTTGTATATTAAGTTTTAACACCGCAGTTTTTTAACCTCAAATTAAAATCTCAGGTGCTTTTTACAGCTAAATGTTATCAGTTTCCCCGTGTTTCAAGTTCCGTTAAAAAGTTAATAGAAACGTGTTTTGGGTGAAGATAACAGATAGGGTGAAACTAGGTTGCCCGTTTTTGTCGTTAGGAAGCTTAACTCCCAGGGCAATGTCAAGAGTTTCATCGTTTGTCTGTTGGTATTGTGTTTGATCTTATGATTTAGTTGTTTTTTTCGCTTAGGACGATTTGCCGGAAGTGCAGCCGAAATTATTCGCACATCATCTTAGAATGCATCTTAGAATGCTTAGAATGCATAACTAGCCGATCAAGAATAAACCCCGAAAATCACGGTTTTCTAATTTTTTTTTTTCATTCTTTAGCAGATAATGAGCTTCTCCTTGACATTTCGATTTCTATGAAAGATAAAAATAATAAACTTGCAGGTAGATTATGTAAGGAACAGCTTAAATAGGAGGTTGTTATTTTCTTAAGTTGGCTAAGCATGATTAGCTTAAGTATCTTATAATTAGTTATCAAGACAGTCTGTATACTAGTGGAAGTTTTCACTTCGCCACGCAGTAGATAGACGGGAATTTACGAGTCTGCCATAAAGATTAGTCTGTTGTAAAGAAGTTCACTGCAATGCATTAAGATACGGCAGATCCATCTTCCACATAATCATTTACGAGTTCTTTTGTGATAAACAGTCACATGGTGACCTGGAACAGACTCTGAAAAAATGTCAGTAAAAACCATAACCCTTCTCAAAATCTGTCCTCTAGTACCACGTTCACTTTTTTGTATTCAATGGTTTGTTTGTCACGGACGGAAAGACATAAATAGTTTCCCTTTTTACGACAGCTCGAAGAATCGTTTTTGTTTCCATCCGTCTCAAGATCCGGAACAACATACTTGGAACAAATATAAATACCAAACCTATTCGACCCCATCCGTTCCTACAGTGCTCCTATCACACTCTGTGCCATTAATTTACTGTCAAATAAATCTAACTGAGGTCTTTAGTTCGTGTTCTAATCTCGACCCTGAGGTGTGTAACGGTTGGGATAAATGGCATTGAAAAATTCGAACGGCCTTTTTTTAGGCATGCGGGGAACTCCGGCTTTCATATGCTATACGTTGTAATAAGGCTTTTTTTTCAAACAAGCGTCCATGGATTTCCTGGGCTTCAAGTTCAATGGGCACATCAAACTACCCCAATCCCACTCTGTAACAACCTAGGAACAATGCTTACCCCCTAGCTCAGCAGCTTTTTCAGCAGTTTCCTCTCTGTGATATTTCAAAGCGTAATTTTATGGGCCAGTACATGCTCAATTTACCAGCTTGGACAAAGATAAAAGTGATGTTTCTTAAAACACTTAGTAGATCTTTATTTCATGCATAAATCAGCTTGTCTAATTCAGATTTGAATAGGCTATTTGTTTTTGAATGATTTTTGTAGCTACGTCATTTTTTATAAACTTATTGCATATTCTGGTACATTTTATAAAGCAAGTTAATTATACTTCACAACACTATTCCACAAAGAAAAACTTTTAATAGGCACTTAAAATATGGAACTTCTGATGAAACACGAGAACAATCAGTTAAACTGCATCTGCGGCTTGACTTATTGGTGACATCTCAAATATATCCTTATCTATCAAGCATTGCTGGGAGTTTCTGAATTTCCTGCCACGATATCCCAGCTCTTAAGATTTGGATCGCCGAAATGCCAGAGAGGTAAAGACAAGGGATAACAAGAAAACGGCCGATTTTCGTAGCGCCTTCTAAAGGAAGTCGGAAATGTTTTTTTGTGGAGCATTTAATACACAATAAAGTATTAGTGTCCATTATGCTTTAAGTGTTTTTTAGTCGCGTGACTTGACGAGACAGTTAAATACGTCGTCGAAGTGAGTGATGGTCCATGCTGAGCAAGCACGTATGGCCTATATAATGCGTGACAAGCTCGTCATACTGACCACAGACGACTCGGAAAATCCTTATTTTTAGTTTAATGAGGGCTATTTAAATTGTTTAAAACTGCGACTGAAAATCTCTCATTAGGAAGTTTCTTCTAATTTTATCATTAAACACTCATTTGATTCTTAGCAGGCTTCGGTAAATTATGCTGGGGCCTTGTCTTTTCCCAACAGGAAGAGATTTCTGGTTGTTCTTTTATTTTTTCTCAATGTTTTTAGGACGAGAAACACCGTTTTCTCGGCAGATTGCTCTGAACGGAAATTGCTCTTGAGGAAAAACTCTAGAAGAGCAACCTCTTCTTCTTCGAGGATTTTGACCGATTTTTCTTCCGATTGTTTAGCTACATTTTCTAATTGTAGTATCCTTGTAATGCGATATAGGTTTGTTCTCAATATTATTTACTTTTCACACTCTTCTAGTGTGTTCCAAGGGAAAAAAAAATAATAATAATAATGAAAACTAAGGGTCAACAAATTAGTAAGAAAACGCTACTTCTGCAGATGCTCGAAAAATCTCGTATTTCCCCGACGAGGAATCAAAGCCATAGACGATGATCTGAGATGATCCGAACCTCTCTTCATTGTTGATCCTCTTGACTAATTGTTACCAGATCGCGTATACCCTAACATAACTTACCCTTCACAGTTCTGGTCTGACTGGGCACAGTGTTGTCTTCCCCACTATGACGAAACAAACTTAAACTGCTTGGAAGTTGCCCTGGCGTGTACCTTGGCACAACCTACCCTTCACATTGCGGGTGTGACGATATCTCGAAGACCTGACGAAGTGTTATCCCAACCCCTTGAGAGGCAAAGAACTTTAACTGTTTCTGCCATCCAACCCTGTTCATACTTGAATCAAGTAATTTCACAATCTGTATTTTCTTTCAGACGAAAAAGCGGCCAGCCGATCATATCAAGCGACCAATGAACGCGTTCATGGTCTGGTCACAGATCGAACGACGAAAGATCGTCGCAGTTCAGCCTGACATGCACAACGCTGAGATTTCGAAGACCTTGGGGAAACGCTGGAAACTGTTGTCAGACGCACAACGTCAACCCTTTATTGAGGAAGCCGAACGACTTCGACTGCTTCATGCCCAGGAGTTCCCCGACTATAAGTATCGCCCGAAAAAGAAGTCCAAGAACGATGATGGGACGTCTCCTCTCCCGTCCCCGGTGAAAAGAGAGACACCGGTAACTCAAATCCCGTCTGCTAGCAAAGTGACGAGGAAGATCCTCTGCCCCATCGTCACCACCACACGGGCAAAGATCAAACAGTCAAATTTTGAAAAGTTGGATTACAGTAACCTCAAAGTCCGGTTAACGATTGATAAGTGCTTCAAAGAAACGGTTGCTAAGGGTGCAACGATTGACGTTTCGAAATTCACATTTCCCGTCAACCCGCCCAGTCCTATCTCGGACATGACCATTAGCGACACGACATCGATCATCAGCGACTCCTCCTATTTTGATGACCTCAGCCATGAGCCCTACGACGTCCAAAGCTACGACGTGGAGTCGACTTGCGACGTGCCTCATTCGCAACCCTCGATCCGGCTCCCGGAGTTTAGCACGTTGCTGAAGCATGAGATAAAAGAGGAGCCCTGGCTCCTCACCCCCTCCCCCGAACCAGACGAACTATTCAAGCAAAGCACATACGACCATATGTTGAGTGAATTCAAACCAGAAGAAAGTTGCGTGGAAGCAGTGTCGCATTTCGATTTCTCCTCCATTCCGCTCGACGTGCTTTGGGACATCGGGGTTTCAAATAGCCTCGAGGGAGTGCAGGGTGATTTTAACTATTATTGATGGGCTCCGGCGACCGTTGGAAACACGTGACAATAGATTTGGGTCATAACCTTAAAGGAATTCACCATCATTATCCCTGAGACGCGTAATAGAAGCTGAGAAGTGAAATGATATTTATCATCTTCTCATTGTCAAGGTCGGGATTCGCCCCCCTCCCCCCGAAGAGTGTACGAACTGAAAACTGTGTCTTCCTATGGTATAGACTACTGTTTACCGAGTCCGAAAGACGTAAGTGCATAGAACCGTGGTCGATAGCTCATAGATGCGTTGTAGACTGTTTGAAGTTTGGCGAAGCAGGAATCATTGAGCAAGGGCGGTGGTATTTTCTTCAGTGCACGCAAAATTGTCTTACAGTGCATGTTTTAAGAAAGCGATCATCTTCTACCCCGATGTAGTTCCGATTTTTTCCGGTACCTGGAATGCCGCTGCGCCTTATTTTTGTAAATGTATAGCTTAATGTCTTTGGAATCGCGAGTGAGGGATGAAACATCACGGGCCCTTGGTTTAAGCTACATTCGCTGCGTGTCGCAAATCATCCAGGCATAAAATTCAAATTCAAGGTAACACGTGACTCAACAGTCATGTAATATTTACTAACTGTGTGTTTCAGTAACGACCGGAATTCGTCCGACAGGATGTGCTAACATTACCTGACCTTTCGTGCTGTGTGGCTCACTCGCTCTTTTCATACCATACTAGTCAGGTATGGACTTGATTGCTGTATACAGGCTACCATCAGACCACGAGTAGATAATAAAACCCACGCGCAATGTTCAGCTAGAGTTCCAAGCACCATGATGATCGCTCCGCCGTATACTCTTGATGACTATCTCTCCCTGCCGATGCAGAATCTCCGGGTACCTGCGGAAGAAAGGAAGAAATGGTGTCATAGCTGCGCTGACTCAGGATTTGAGTCGTTGAGTTTGACTCGTTATGGACACGTTTGCTCCTTCTTCCTGAGAATCACTGGCGTGTTTTGGACTTAGTCATATAGAGTAGCCGGCAGGGTATAAGTGTTCTTCCACTTCTCATCGTTGCTGTCCTGAACACGCAGTGTAAGAGCTGTAAAGTACAGTAACATTTTTAGAAAGCCTGTGCTTCACTTAGAAGCAGCAATCACGAGGACTATGTCGCCTTGCTGAAGCTGGTCATTCTCCAGATGTTCAGTAAAAAAAAAAATAAGGACATAGAAAATTGTGTCGTTAACTTATTTCACATCAACTTATGTTTCTAATAGTTAATGAACAGGAAAGGGTTAAGCAGCGGATACGTGGACTGATTTTCCGCCCGGATTCCGCAGTATGGTCACTTTTTGCTGCTGCAACATTGTTGGATTTCGGGACGAATTTACCCTCTTTCCTCTTATCCTTGCGGAAAATTTTTTAATTTTCTGAGCGAAAAGGAGGAAAACTTGGAAATTATGCAAACAATCCGGAATCCGTCTCTCCGTGTAATTTCCCGTGTGGAACTGGTGAAAGCGTGACATCCAGAAGGGATGTGTGTGGGGGCACACAATTCTGTGTTCCCGCAGTTTTGCATTACCTCCAACAGGGATTTATTCTAAAAATACATCTACAGACCCTACTCAAGTTACGAACCGTGCTCAGACTCATCTTCAAAACAGAAAACTTGCTGATGGTGTCCGGTGTCACGTTGTTCGTTTTTCTGTCCTCTACTTCTGGAACCCGTTTTTCGACTGACACTGGACCCTAAGGTCAAGTTTCACTGTCCTGTTACTATGGCACGGGCGTCGCAAAATTTTTATTCTAGAGCAACTCTCTAGCAACACTGATGAAGTCAGTTAATTTCCTCCCGACTTAACAGTAATACAAAATTAAATCTCCGTGGATTTTTGCACGTGTCGGCTTGACCGTTTCAACGCGAAACCTAGGGCTTTTGTGGAACAAAATAACGATGTAAACAAATTAAAACCGGGCTTTCTGGATTGTTTTATTATTATTTATATCCTGGAAGTCAAATAATTACCAAATAATAATAGTAGGCAATTAAACATCAAGGCAATTGAATTTGGGATCAAAATAACAATAAGACAAATTTAAACGAGTTTTTCTTTGCATCTGAAAATCTTCAGAAGTAGACCAGGAGATTTGGAAGAGCTCATATACCGTGACAGGACTGTAGGTTGGGGTCACTTCGCGTCTGACAAGAAGTTAAACTTCCCCCTGAGAGTTGTCTGCTCTTGCCTTTACCCAGCCAACTTCACAGATATAATTCTGCATATACACTGTAAAATGTTTCTCCGAGTAAGGATTAAAGTTAACTGCAGTATTAGCTACTGGGATTAACCTTATCTCTACGGAGATATAGATTAATCCGAATTAGAGATAAGATTATCTTTTTAGAGACAAGATTAATCCCAGTAGCAAATACTGCAAGATTTTTTTTTTACTGTGTAGCAACTTCACCTGTCAGCACATTTACACGGTAAGAAAGAAACATTCTAGATGGTAGGATGTTTCTAGCCGAACGATAGATAGAAGTCTTGTTTTTACCGAGTCATTACCTAATCGATAGTGATTGATCGTCTTCTGCATATCGATCTTGTTCGTTTTATTAAACGTGCTCATAGTAGTATTGTACTTAGTCCTGTTGTACCTGATATTGTATTATTTGGAGGTGTACCACCGGGAAACTCCTCATGATGTATATATGCAAATATTCGACCAATTCATTCAATAAAATCTTTATGAATAGCTTCGACTCCTTGACTAAGGTGCATTCCAGGGTAATCAACCGTCTTTCGTAAGCTATGGTTAAGAAGCGGACTATGCGAACTATGTCTATTGTTCAACCAGGTTAAGGTTCATTAGGCCTTCGGCGACCGGGTTTTTGACACTTCACAACAACGGCAATGTTGACGTGAGAACTTATGAACCGAACGAGGAAAATCACTTGGAGGTATTGTTTTCGATCCGTCTTTGTTCACCGCAGCGACAACAAGGACTTGGACGTTGTGAGATAAATCGAGATGAAAAATGTGGGGAACTCACATGGTGAATATCCATTGGTGAGGGGGTATTTGTCACATTGAAGCAATCAGGTGAGAGGGATGGCGAAGTTCTAGCAATTGTTTGCAGTTCTAGCAATCTAGAAACGCCCACCACACTGTCAGAAGTTTCATAGCAGATAACACGAGGATGCGCGGTTTCAACAGATAACACTTTGGATGTTATCTGTTGAGTTTGAAAACGTTATGCATGAAATGTTATGCATAACAAGCGTTGTTAGGAAGAGCCGAAAAAGCATCTACTGACTTTATTCCTTATCGTCATGATGTCGGAAATAGCAGACACTTTTTACCGGTTTCAACAGATAATACGTAACAGATAACATGTCGGGTGTTATCTGTTGTGTTTGAAAACATTATTCATGAAGTGCATAACGTTTTCTTAACAAGCTTTGTTAGGAAGAGCCAAAAAGCATCTACTGACTTTATTCCTTGTCGTCATGATGTCGGAAAACTCAGCAGATACTCTTTGGCGGTATTTCAGTTCTTCCTATTATGCGTAACATTTTTAAACAACAGATAACATCCGAAGTGTTATCTGTTACGCATTACCTGTTGAAACCGCGCATCCTCGTGTGATCTGTTATGAAACTTCTGACAGTGCATGAGATGCTTCAGGCTTGGGCTAATTTACTGTCGGTTTTTGACGGTAGAACAGCTGGTAAGCCAGAAAAAGTACAACTCTTGTTTTAAAATAAATGGTTCTTCTAAGAAAAAGGTAGAGTTTTATGCAATGGAGATAATATTCGAGTTAAACAAAGTGCCTGATATGCTATTGGCACACAAAAATGTCACATATTTAATAAAAAGATTTTATAAACAGCTAATAAATACGTGCCTATGGCTAGTTGTATTATTCAATTCATTTTATTTCTAAAACGTGAAGCGGACAAGCCGAATATTCGTTTGGTCGTCAATAAAAATATATATACAATTTACAGTCAACACTTACGAATTAATTTAAAATAAAAGTAATCGTCCAATACAGTTAAAAAAAGAGTTAACCTCAGGTATAGAATTACTTATTAGCACTGGCGTTAAAAACTTGACAAAGGAGGGAACAAAGCTTTTCAGATATCGGTTTAGAGACACCTGAATAGGCTGTATGAGAGGTATAGCTTCCGCCACTGCTCTTGCGGGTCTTTCACGGTGTGGCTTGAAATCAGGGGGTAGTATGGATCGATGGGGTGTACTGTTCAGCAACCCTGTCCCAAAGGCAAGCAACAGCTTTTGTCGACGGCTAGCAAGGGAATCTAGGCCAAACTGTTCAAGGAGGTCACAGTATGGGACTTTTGGCGCTTTTGAAACTTTTAAATGAAGTATTAACTAGTATAACAAAATAAATGAGAAGACGTTAAGTACGTAAGTAATTAATAAGTAAGTGATTTATTTATAACCCGCCATTTTGAAAAGGCGGAATAAATGGAGGAAAATAATTTAGTTAGAATGCAGACAAGTACTGCTTGAGACAGGAAATTGGTGTCTGTGGCCAAGGCCGTATCCAGGGGGGAGGGTTAGGGGGTTGAACCCCCCCTCCCCCGAAACATACAAGAATGGTCATTATTATAGGCTTTTCCCTCTGATCTATGTCTTTTTGTACTTTTTTGTCCGACCCGCAGGCAACCCCCCCCCCCCCGAAAGGCAAATCCCCCCCCCCCCGAAAAAAATTCCAGGATACGGGCCTGTTTGTGGCATTTGGTCGGCACGCGGCAGGTAGACGATATCAACCAATTCTTTGTAATACGGGATCGAGATCACACGAAAAAAGAAGACATAAAGTACCCACTCAACAACGGAAAACGAGGGAAATTACCACAAAAATCATAAATCTTTCTCGTAGAGCATAAAACGCAGGCACAAGCGCATAGAGGTACCACAAATCACACGGAAATTCCACTATTTGAAAATCTATTATTCGTGAGTAGCGGAACAAAGAAGTAACGCATTTTCAGCTGGTTTTCAAGCCAATTTAAGTGAATAAGTGAAGGGTAACTAAATTGTCCTATTCCAGCCCTTTTGAGTTAAAACTTTAACGACATAGGACATAAAATTCTATCGTGTCCTCGTTTCTGTCTTTGTCATGCGCCGCTAAAGCTTTTTGGGACACCAGGTCTGGATGACAAACAAGTACACACAAACAAGGCCGTATCCAGGGGGGGGGGGGGGGGCAGGGGATTGAACCCCCTCCCCCCTCCCGAAATATACAAAAATAGTCGTTTTTGCAGGCTTTTCCCTCTGATCTATGTCTTTTTTGTACTTTTTTGTCCGACCCGCAGGCAACCCCCCGAAATAAATTCCCAGATACGGGCCTGCACACAAATGACGATAATTTTATGATAAAATGATAAACAACAAAAATCGCCGTCAGGAGTAACGACGAACTGAAACACAGTTCGCTGCAGGGTATTTGATCGGTCTGTCAGTGCTTGGGCAGACCGGATGAAAACTGTCCGTCAGCAACAAAACTGGATTGTCAGAAAGTCGGATCGGAGCAAAGATCTGCAGAAAGAATGCAGTCCAGACGTGCAGTGATGTGAGACGGTTATTCTGCTGGTCGAGGAAGCCTACTAGCTCTTCCGTTTCCAGTTCTAAGCTAGCGGAGTGCAAGACATGTAATGTTTACAAGCGCTATATCGTCGGTGTCAAGCGTAAACCACGTATCTCCCTTTTTCAAAATTTGTCAGGAGGTGAAAAAAACATAATAACTTTTTCTCGTTAGTAGTACAGCCCCCTATGTTAATCCAAGATACGTGGTTTCCATCTTAGTAGTATCCCCCAGACTATGAGTCGGGGGCAATCGAGATACGCACCGTTCGAAGCAGAATTTTTCGGCGAGTAGAACTGTGTCAAAAAGTGGAAATCGCAAATTTGACCAGATACGTGGTTCCCGCTTGACACCGACGATATGTTCGTCAAGAAAGCCCTAGAGCTGAAGATAAAAACAACAAGAGCTGTAAGCTCATATGGCACTTGCATGTGTCAAGATGATTTGATTGATCAAGAGTAAGTTTCGACTTTGCGGTTGAGATGCGCGCTATAAGGGAGCTGGAACTTCATTTGTAAGCAAAACCCTTGAGGCAAAACTGCTAATGGGCTGATGGGCATCACGAAAATGCATATATTGCTTAAAAGTATTTTTTTTACTTTGCGGTCAAGATTGGTACTTTAAGGAATAATCGGATTTGGGAAGTAGCAATTTCTAAGCAAATGTTGTTGAGTCTCCAATATTCCAGCGAAGTTTCATCGTCCTAGCACATCTGGAAGTACCTTAACGCGCATCACCGGAATCCCAGACCCCCCTCCCCCTCCTCCAACTCCACCCACAATAACCGGAGCCAATCCTGTTCTGTAAATGATTAATCCAGAGCATCTGTTTGTCATTCCCACGAAGTTCGATCCAGATCACACCAGTCTAAGCGGGTCAAGTATTTTCCGCCCTCCCCCCGATAATTGCCGGATTCGGTCCGGAAATGAAAAAGGTCACAAGAGAAAAATGTCCTCTGTTTAATTATTAAATTTCACTCGAATCCGATCACCCGTTCCAAAGTTACGCATGACTCAATATTCCGGATTCCCCTCCCTCAACTCCCCCCCCCCCAAGATTATCATATCGAGGATTTTTTTTTTTTATTCCAAGTCAGTTTGACCGGGTCCCTGATATGCCTTCCAAGTTTCGTCGTGAAAATCCCCCAAAAACGGAATTCCGGGATACCCCTCCTCCCCCCCCCCTTAAGTGTCCGGATCCAGTCAAATTATGTAAAAGATTTATATGGACCAGATGTTTGTTCTTCCCAGCAAGTTTCACTCCGATACCATCATTCTAACCGTTTCTCGAGATTTCCGGTCCACCCCCCCACCCCACCCCACCCAGCTCCCCCGCGGTGCACGTAGCCAATCCGATTCAGCAAATGACTTACCTAGAGCATCTGTTTGTTCTTCCCACAAAGTTCCATCCCGATCCCTCCATTCTAATCGGGGCACGTATTTCCCCCCCCCCCCCAATAGTTGCCGGATCCGGTCCGGATATGAAAAAAATCATCGGAGAAATGTCCTCTGTTGAATTCTTAAATTTCACTCGAATCCGATCAACCATTCCAAAATTACGCATGACTGAAAATTTCGGATTCCCCTCCCTCCACTCCCCCCACCATTATCTGATCGACAAAATTTTTATTTTGAAGTCAGTTTGATTGGGTCCCTGATATGCCTGCCAAGTTTCATCGTGAAAATCCCCAAAACCACCATCACCGGAATTCCGGGACCCCCCCCCCCCATAAGTGTCCGGATCAAGTACAATGGCCTAAAGGACTTACCTAGAGCAGATGCTTGTTCTTCCCAGCAAGTTTCACTCCGATCCCTCCATTCTAACCGTTTCTTGAAATTTCCGGTCTCCCCCCCCCCCAACTCCCCCCTGGCTACCGAATCCGGTCAAGACTTTAAATGGGACATTACAGATATATATTCTGTTCAGTTATGAAGTTTCATTACAATCCGATCATCCGTTCGAAAGTTACACACTTCTCAATTTCCCGGATTCCCCTGCGGATTCCCCTCCCTCCACTCCCCCACCATTATCTGATCGACAATATTTTTATTTTGAAGTCAGTTTGATTGGGTCCCTGATATGCCTGCCAAGTTTCATCGTGAAAATCCAAAAAACCACCATCACCGGAATTCCGGCCCCCCCCCCCCCATAAGTGTCCGGATCCAGTACAATGGTCTAAAGGACTTATCTAGAGCAGATGCTTGTTCTTCCCAGCAAGTTTCACTCCGATCCCTCCATTCTAACCGTTTCTTGAAATTTCCGGTCTCCCCCCCCCCCAACTCCCCCCTGGCTACCGAATCCGGTCAAGACTTTAAACGGGACATTACAGATATATATTCTCTTCAGTTATGAAGTTTCATTACAATCCGATCATCCGTTCGAAAGTTACACACTTCTCAGTTTCCCGGATTCCCCTGCCCTCCACCCCCCCCCCCAAAATGGTCGGATCAGAAAACTGATTATTCCTAATTTTGTTTGGTCGGGTCTCTGATATGCCTGCCAAGTTTCATGGTCCTAGCACAACTGGAAGTACCCTAACTCGAAAAAGTGTGACAAAATGCCCTAAATTTTCAAGTTTCCAGCGCCCCGCACTCCCCCCCATATGGTCGGATCGGGAAACTGATTATTTCCAGGTTAGTTTGGTCGGGTCCGTGATATTCCTGCCAAGTTTCATTGTCCTAGCTCATCTGGAAGTACCCTCACTCGAAAAAGTGTGACAAAACGCCCTAAATTTTCAAGTTTCCAGCGCCCCAACTCCCCCGCATATGGTCGGATCGGGAAACTTATTATTTCCAGGTTACTTTGGTCAGGTCCCTGATATTCCTGCCAAGTTTCATTGTCCTAGCTCATCTGGAAGTACCCTAACTCGAAAAAGTGTGACAAAATGCCCTAAATTTTCAAGTTTCGAGCGCCCCCACTCCCCCGCATATGGTCGGATCGGGAAACTGATTATTTCCAGGTTCGTTTGGTCGGGTCCCTGATATTCCTGCCAAGTTTCATTGTCCTAGCTCATCTAGAAGTACCTTAACTCAGAAAAAAGTGACAAAATGCCCTAAATTTGCAAGTTTCCAGCGCCCCGCACTCCCCCCCATATGGTCGGATTGGGAAACTGATTATTTCCAGGTTAGTTTGGTCGGGTCCCTGATATGCCTGCCAAGTTTCATTGTCCTAGCACATCTGGAAGTACCCTAACTCGGATATGTGGGACAAAAAAACTCGGACCGACCGACAGACCGACAGACCGACAGACCGACAGACCGACAGACCGACAGACGGAATTGTGATCGGTATATGGCACTTGAGCCAGAGGCTGCAAGTGCCATAAAAAGTGTCGGCGATAAAGCGAAGGGACAAGAGAAGAGAGGATGGTGCGGTGTTTTCGTTATTTATTTGTGACCAGCTTTTTGGATAACAGCGGAGTATGAGTAAAATTCACATATTTGAACACTAAACAAAACAATGGCAACATGACTACATTCTTTTCATATAGTTTAACAAGAGCTGTAAGCTCATATGGCACTTGCATGTGTCAAGATGATTTGATTGATCAAGAGTAAGTTTCGACTTTGCGGTTGAGATGCGCGCTATAAGGGAGCTGGAACTTCATTTGTAAGCAAAACCCTTGAGGCAAAACTGCTAATGGGCTGATGGGCATCACGAAAATGCATATATTGCTTAAAAGTATTTTTTTTTACTTTGCGGTCAAGATTGGTACTTTAAGGAATAATCGGATTTGGGAAGTAGCAATTTCTAAGCAAATGTTGTTGAGTCTCCAATATTCCAGCGAAGTTTCATCGTCCTAGCACATCTGGAAGTACCTTAACGCGCGATCACCGGAATCCCAGACCCCCCTCCCCCTCCTCCAACTCCACCCACAATAACCGGAGCCAATCCTGTTCTGTAAATGATTAATCCAGAGCCTCTGTTTGTCATTCCCACGAAGTTCGATCCAGATCACACCAGTCTAAGCGGGTCAAGTATTTTCCGCCCTCCCCCCGATAATTGCCGGATTCGGTCCGGAAATGAAAAAGGTCACAAGAGAAAAATGTCCTCTGTTTAATTATTAAATTTCACTCGAATCCGATCACCCGTTCCAAAGTTACGCATGACTCAATATTCCGGATTCCCCTCCCTCAACTCCCCCCCCCCCCAAGATTATCATATCGAGGATTTTTTTTTTATTCCAAGTCAGTTTGACCGGGTCCCTGATATGCCTTCCAAGTTTCGTCGTGAAAATCCCCCAAAAACGGAATTCCGGGATACCCCTCCTCCCCCCCCCCTCAAGTGTCCGGATCAAGTCAAGTTATGTAAAAGATTTATATGGACCAGATGTTTGTTCTTCCCAGCAAGTTTCACTCCGATACCATCTTTCTAACCGTTTCTCGAGATTTCCGGTCCACCCCCCACCCCACCCCACCCAGCTCCCCCGCGGTGCACGTAGCCAATCCGATTCAGCAAATGACTTACCTAGAGCATCTGTTTGTTCTTCCCACAAAGTTCCATCCCGATCCCTCCATTCTAAACGGGGCACGTATTCCCCCCCCCCCCCCCAATAGTTGCCGGATCCGGTCCGGATATGAAAAAAATCATCGGAGAAATGTCCTCTGTTGAATTCTTAAATTTCACTCGAATCCGATCAACCATTCTAAAATTACGCATGACTGAAAATTTCGGATTCCCCTCCCTCCACTCCCCCCACCATTATCTGATCGACAAAATTTTTATTTTGAAGTCAGTTTGATTGGGTCCCTGATATGCCTGCCAAGTTTCATCGTGAAAGTCCCCAAAACCACCATCACCGGAATTCCGGGACCCCCCCCCCCATAAGTGTCCGGATCAAGTACAATGGCCTAAAGGACTTATCTAGAGCAGATGCTTGTTCTTCCCAGCAAGTTTCACTCCGATCCCTCCATTCTAACCGTTTCTTGAAATTTCCGGTCTCCCCCCCCCCCAACTCCCCCCTGGCTACCGAATCCGGTCAAGACTTTAAACGGGACATTACAGATATATATTCTGTTCAGTTATGAAGTTTCATTACAATCCGATCATCCGTTCGAAAGTTACACACTTCTCAATTTCCCGGATTCCCCTGCGGATTCCCTCCCTCCACTCCCCCACCATTATCTGATCAACAATATTTTTATTTTGAAGTCAGTTTGATTGGGTCCCTGATATGCCTGCCAAGTTTCATCGTGAAAATCCAAAAAACCACCATCACCGGAATTCCGCCCCCCCCCCCCCCATAAGTGTCCGGATCCAGTACAATGGTCTAAAGGACCTATCTAGAGCAGATGCTTGTTCTTCCCAGCAAGTTTCACTCCGATCCCTCCATTCTAACCGTTTCTTGAAATTTCCGGTCTCCCCCCCCCCAACTCCCCCCTGGCTACCGAATCCGGTCAAGACTTTAAACGGGACATTACAGATATATATTCTCTTCAGTTATGAAGTTTCATTACAATCCGATCATCCGTTCGAAAGTTACACACTTCTCAGTTTCCCGGATTCCCCTGCCCTCCACCCCCCCCCCCCAAAATGGTCGGATCAGAAAACTGATTATTCCTAATTTTGTTTGGTCGGGTCTCTGATATGCCTGCCAAGTTTCATGGTCCTAGCACAACTGGAAGTACACTAACTCGAAAAAGTGTGACAAAATGCCCTAAATTTTCAAGTTTCCAGCGCCCCGCACTCCCCCCCATATGGTCGGATCGGGAAACTGATTATTTCCAGGTTAGTGTGGTCGGGTCCGTGATATTCCTGCCAAGTTTCATTGTCCTAGCTCATCTGGAAGTACCCTCACTCGAAAAAGTGTGCCAAAATGCCCCAAATTTTCAAGTTTCCAGCGCCCCAACTCCCCCGCATATGGTCGGATCGGGAAACTTATAATTTCCAGGTTACTTTGGTCAGGTCCCTGATATTCCTGCCAAGTTTCATTGTCCTAGCTCATCTGGAAGTACCCTAACTCGAAAAAGTGTGACAAAATGCCCTAAATTTTCAAGTTTCGAGCGCCCCCACTCCCCCGCATATAGTCGGATCGGGAAACCGATTATTTCCAGGTTCGTTTGGTCGGGTCCCTGATATTCCTGCCAAGTTTCATTGTCCTAGCTCATCTAGAAGTACCCTAACTCAGAAAAAAGTGACAAAATGCCCTAAATTTGCAAGTTTCCAGCGCCCCGCACTCCCCCCCATATGGTCGGATCGGGAAACTGATTATTTCCAGGTTAGTTTGGTCGGGTCCCTGATATGCCTGCCAAGTTTCAT
The DNA here is from genome assembly GCA_030848855.1 of Branchinecta sandiegonensis. Lineage (NCBI taxonomy): Eukaryota > Metazoa > Arthropoda > Branchiopoda > Anostraca > Branchinectidae > Branchinecta > Branchinecta sandiegonensis. The sequence goes on along the minus strand of JAUPMV010000014.1, from coordinate 9,593,013 downwards.
TGTCCTAGCTGGAAGTACCCTAACTCGGATATGTGGGACAAAAAAACTCGGACCGACCGACAGACCGACAGACCGACAGACCGACAGACCGACAGACCGACAGACCGACAGACGGAATTGTGATCGGTATATGGCACTTGAGCCAGAGGCTGCAAGTGCCATAACAAGAGCTGTAAGCTCATATGGCACTTGCATGTGTCAAGATGATTTGATTGATCAAGAGTAAGTTTCGACTTTGCGGTTGAGATGCGCGCTATAAGGGAGCTGGAACTTCATTTGTAAGCAAAACCCTTGAGGCAAAACTGCTAATGGGCTGATGGGCATCACGAAATCATATATTGCTTAAAAGTATTTTTTTTACTTTGCGGTCAAGATTGGTACTTTAAGGAATAATCGGATTTGGGAAGTAGCAATTTCTAAGCAAATGTTGTTGAGTCTCCAATATTCCAGCGAAGTTTCATCGTCCTAGCACATCAGGAAGTACCTTAACGCGCGATCACCGGAATCCCAGACCCCCCCCCCCTCCTCCAACTCCACCCATAATAACCGGAGCCAATCCTGTTCTGTAAATGATTAATCCAGAGCATCTGTTTGTCATTCCCAGGAAGTTCGATCCAGATCACACCAGTATAAGCGGGTCAAGTATTTTCCGCCCTCCCCCCGATAATTGCCGGATTCGGTCCGGAAATGAAATATGTCACAAAAGAAAAATGTCGTCTGTTTAATTATTAAATTTCACTCGAATCCGATCACCCGTTCCAAAGTTACGCATGACTCAATATTCCGGATTCCCCTCCCTCAACTCCCCCCCCCCCCCAAGATTATCATATCGAGGATTTTTTTTTTATTCCAAGTCAGTTTGACCGGGTCCCTGATATGCCTTCCAAGTTTCGTCGTGAAAATCCCCCAAAAACGGAATTCCGGGAGACCCCTCCCCCCCCTTCAAGTGTCCGGATCCAGTCAAATTATGTAAAAGATTTATCCAGATGTTTGTTCTTCCCAGCAAGTTTCACTCCGATACCATCATTCTAACCGTTTCTCGAGATTTCCGGTCCACACCCCCCCCCCCACCCCACCCAGCTCCCCCGCGGTGCACGTAGCCAATCCGATTCAGCAAATGACTTACCTAGAGCATCTGTTTGTTCTTCCCACAAAGTTCCATCCCGATCCCTCCATTCTAAACGGGGCACGTATTTCCCCCCCCCCCCCAATAGTTGCCGGATCCGGTCCGGATATGAAAAAAATCATCGGAGAAATGTCCTCTGTTGAATTCTTAAATTTCACTCGAATCCGATCAACCATTCCAAAATTACGCATGACTGAAAATTTCGGATTCCCCTCCCTCCACTCCCCCCACCATTATCTGATCAACAAAATTTTTATTTTGAAGTCAGTTTGATTGGGTCCCTGATATGCCTGCCAAGTTTCATCGTGAAAATCCCCAAAACCACCATCACCGGAATTCCGGGACCCCCCCCCCCCATAAGTGTCCGGATCAAGTACAATGGCCTAAAGAACTTATCTAGAGCAGATGCTTGTTCTTCCCAGCAAGTTTCACTCCGATCCCTCCATTCTAACCGTTTCTTGAAATTTCCGGTCTCCCCCCCCCCCCCAACTCCCCCCTGGCTACCGAATCCGGTCAAGACTTTAAACGGGACATTACAGATATATATTCTGTTCAGTTATGAAGTTTCATTACAATCCGATCATCCGTTCGAAAGTTACACACTTCTCAATTTCCCGGATTCCGCTGCGGATTCCCCTCCCTCCACTCCCCCACCATTATCTGATCGACAATATTTTTATTTTGAAGTCAGTTTAATTGGGTCCCTGATATGCCTGCCAAGTTTCATCGTGAAAATCCAAAAAACCACCATCACCGGAATTCCGGCCCCCCCCCCCCATAAGTGTCCGGATCCAGTACAATGGTCTAAAGGACTTATCTAGAGCAGATGCTTGTTCTTCCCAGCAAGTTTCACTCCGATCCCTCCATTCTAACCGTTTCTTGAAATTTCCGGTCTCCCCCCCCCCCAACTCCCCCCTGGCTACCGAATCCGGTCAAGACTTTAAACGGGACATTACAGATATATATTCTCTTCAGTTATGAAGTTTCATTACAATCCGATCATCCGTTCGAAAGTTACACACTTCTCAGTTTTCCGGATTCCCCTGCCCTCCACCCCCCCCCCCCCAAAATGGTCGGATCAGAAAACTGATTATTCCTAATTTTGTTTGGTCGGGTCTCTGATATGCCTGCCAAGTTTCATGGTCCTAGCACAACTGGAAGTACCCTAACTCGAAAAAGTGTGACAAAATGCCCTAAATTTTCAAGTTTCCAGCGCCCCGCACTCCCTCCCATATGGTCGGATCGGGAAATTGATTATTTCCAGGTTAGTTTGGTCGGGTCCGTGATATTCCTGCCAAGTTTCATTGTCCTAGCTCATCTGGAAGTACCCTCACTCGAAAAAGTGTGACAAAATGCCCTAAATTTTCAAGTTTCCAGCGCCCCAGCTCCCCCGCATATGGTCGGATCGGGAAACTTATTATTTACAGGTTACTTTGGTCAGGTCCCTGATATTCCTGCCAAGTTTCATTGTCCTAGCTCATCTGGAAGTACCCTAACTCGAAAAAGTGTGAAAAAATGCCCTAAATTTTCAAGTTTCGAGCGCCCCCACTCCCCCGCATATGGTCGGATCGGGAAACTGATTATTTCCGGGTTCGTTTGGTCGGGTCCCTGATATTCCTGCCAAGTTTCATTGTCCTAGCTCATCTAGAAATACCCCAACTCAGAAAAAAAGTGACAAAATGCCCTAAATTTGCAAGTTTCCAGCGCCCCGCACTCCCCCCCCATATGGTCGGATCGGGAAACTGATTATTTCCAGGTTAATTTGATCGGGTCCCTGATATGCCTGCCAAGTTTCATTGTCCTAGCACATCTGGAAGTACCCTAACTCGGATATGTGGGACAAAAAAACTCGGACCGACCGACAGACCGACAGACCGACAGACCGACAGACCGACAGACCGATAGACCGACAGACCGACAGACCGACAGACCGACAGACCGACAGACGGAATTGTGATCGGTATATGGCACTTGAGCCAGAGGCTGCAAGTGCCATAAAAACACACTAAGTAGACTTAAAATTTTTACACAGTGACAAGCACTTTAAACGGGTTCAGGAATGAAAAACTGGCTTATTGTATACGTGTGAGCTGATTTGGTCGATCTTTCTCTTGGTGCAGGTATCAATCAGGAAGTTCTGTTAGCTTCTTAGCCAGGGTGAATAGTTTGGTCGGTATCCTATAAAAAAAAAAAAAAAAAACTCCTAAAGTCTTGGGATCGATAACCCTTGACCAACTTAAGCGGAGACAAGTGTTGAGATACAAAGTGCGTTAACAAAAATAGTTGCAGGTAGTCGGATCCGGCAGTAACAAATGGCTGATCTGGGGCATGTGCTCTCTCCTCTATTAGCAATTCACTGATAATCACACTTGCCAAGTTTGTTCTCTTTACGTGACGTATCAAGCGCCCGATAACTGTTTCCGAGGAGCTTGTTCTTCCTGAGACTGGTTATGCAATATTTGCCGAATTGTCATCCTAGGCAAGGTACATGCAAAAAGGCTAAAAGCATCCGAAGCTCTGTGTACACTGTAAAAAGAATCTCCGAATAAGGATTAAAGTTAACTGCAGTATTTGTTACTGGGATTATTCTTATCTATACGGAGGTAAGATTAATAAGAAATAGAGATAAGGTGAATCCCAGTAGCAAATACTGCAGTTAACTTTAATCCTAATTCGGAGATACTTTTTACAGTGTAAGTTTCTGTTAGCATAGATTGGGATAGTTTGGGATTCCAAAAAGCCATCATTAGCAATGCAACTTTACTGACATCAAAAAGCTGCAGGCCCTTCGCTTGAACTGGCAACATGCGCTCGTCAACCTTTTACCAAACCACGCATATCCGTTTGTTTTCACTTACCGAAAGAATGCAGAACCTTATCACTCTTCACACCCCTCCCACGTCAGGCCGAGGGGGTGAATGTCCATCAGCCAGCAACCCTCAATATGTTTATAGTTGGAGTCGTGTAAATGACTGGTGCAAATGCGGATGACCCAGAAACCTGCCCCTATTATTTCAATCATAATGGGTTTTAAGTGCCTCGAATTTCGTTTTGTTGCATCGTTGCTTCAGCTGTATGAAGGAACTTGCAGCTGCCCGGTTGAGGAGGGGACGAAAAGGGATTACCATAGAAATTGTGGGGAGGGGATTCTCCAGCTCTGGTCGAGAGGCTCTAAACAGGAGGCTCCGTGGGGTTGCTAGGAGCTTCAAACCTCGCTTCAAGCAAACGCGAACAAAACCTTTCTATTGGATACTTAAATTGGAAGGGTTCTAGTGCCAAAGTAAGTAATTTATTCCTGACCCGCCATTTGAAAAGCAGAGTATGTAAGACAAGTAAAATAATTAAATAAAACACAACAAATGCAATATGCAGTCAAAGTTAGAAACAAAAGTTACAAAGTTAGAAACAAAAAATCTCTAGGCGAAGAGACTGTCTTCATGGCAGACACAGTGACGCGAGGCCTGACTTATCTTCAACATTGGACAAATGGAGCATTTTACGCGATCCGCAATGTGCATCTTGGCGAACTGCACCGATCTTGTCCTACAACCGACCAGCAACTTCCACTCGAAAAAATTCGGATAGCTATCGTTACCACTACGAAGCTGAAGAATACGGACATGCAATCTTATGACCGAAAAATAGGAAAAACCCGACTGCTTTTAAGAAGAAACGACTGTTTTGACGAAAAATTGACTGATTTTAGAAAAAACGACTGTTTTAAAGAAAAAATGACTAATTTTACGAAAACCGAGTGTTTTTTCAGAAAAAATCAATTGTTTCCAAGAAAAAAATCGACTGGTTTTACGAAAAATCTTCTGCAATCTTGTGACCGAAAATAAGGCAAAATCCGCCATACAGTGACTATTCCGATCTTAGACTCTCTGTGATATGGCTTATCTTGAACTGGCCCAGTATCCATCACCAGCCCAATCGCGCTTTCGCTTTTTTAAATCCACGGTACTACTTTCCTTTTTGAGAGCTTTCAAATAAATCGCTGAACGACAGGACCGTCATATGATTTATGGCAGATTTTGGTTTTATGAGATTCATGACAACTGAGGTATACTGTATATACCCTGCCACTGCTCTCGTAAGTTCCCATGCGGTGCTCTTGACAATAATGTCAGGAAAGCCATCGGAATGTCTGGTTGGGTCATATCTTGGAGAGCCAGCGGTAGGTAAAGGGGTCATAAAACGTTCCTATGACTTGCACAAACCTGTTGTTTTTTTTTCCCTGGAGTTTCTTCTATACGAGGTATCTGTTCATTCAAACTGCCATCTTCTTGGTTGTAGTCATATAGTCTCTACTACGCTTCTCACGTAAGCCAGCTCATTGACTATATGACGTTTTCAGCAAGGTTTGTAGGCCCAAGTAGAAATTACTCCTCGCACTATTGACTCTTCAGCTTAAAGTATTTTAAAATATTTGAATACTTTAAAACTAGGCTGTGTTTTCAACAAATAACCAACGTTTTTTGGTCTGTTTTAAGCCTTTTTCGAGACCCGTTGACTTGTTGCGAAAACAGGAAACAATTTACATAACCGGTTTTTCTGATGGAAAAACTTCTCGCAGACAACCGTCGACATACAAATCGAAGGTAGTAAACACGGCAAGTGAGAAAATCAGCGTGGTTTTGTTAGACTGGTTAGAATGTATCGTACGAAATTGGGGTCTCCGGGTTTAGAAATATATGGAGTGGTTATGGAAGTAAGTTGTATTAGTATTATAGGTAAGACAGGTCCTTTAAGTCTAAATTCTGTGTGTTCATGCGGATGGTCTGAAATTATGTGTGTTCATGTTGATTTTTCTTTGTGCTGTTTTTCCTTTGTTTTGTTCCTCCTCTATCGCCACGTGGATTTGGCGCGTAACGGATAAATATTCATATAACTATTAGAGCACTTGCGGCTGAGGTAAAGGTTGGGCATATCTTCCTACAAGAGAGACGCTTATGCCAGAGCATAATAACACTAGGGAGTAGCGCCACGACCTATGCTGTCCATTTATCGGAAACGGGCCTTACTCGTAGAACCGCCCATTATGTTCGTGACTTCGCATTCATATTTTCCTCTCGTATTTCGCAAGTCTGGTAACAGATACGACTAAAAAAAAATCCGGCGAGTTACCTAATTCGGTCACGAACCAGAACCAATGAATCTGATGAATGACCGAATTATGAAATGAACTAACCAAATGCGATAGAACAAATACGGACTTTAGGAAAGTCACGTGAATTGCCGAAGTCGGAATGAGACCAAATAAACACGTTACATTACCGACTTTACGAAGGGACGCACCGAATGCGGTGTAATTGATGCGGCATGAACAGAAGTTGGATGAATTACCAAATTCGATAAGGAATGGGAACCAATAAACTAGATCACCCAATTTAGAAACATGGGGACAAAAGATTTTATAAAACGGGCATCACGGCTTCGCCGCGAAGGGGGGACGCCCCTGGCCATGGGTGACACACCCATTGTATAATTATTCTGGAAGAGGGATTCGAAATACGCCGTTTCAGCCTCCCCTCTGTATTTACTTAGACCGGCAACCGTTTCCTCCCACGTAATTGTCAGAATTGCTTCGCAGAAACGTCTAGAGCGGTATGGGCAAGGTCTCGATCCGTCAAGTGATATGATTAACCCTACTCCAACCTTGACGTTCTTTTTTACACAGATTTACCCTATTATGTTGGTTACCGACAATAAGATCCAAGATTTCAGGCATAAAACATTGTTTTCCTACATAGCAACATGTTTTCAAGCCAGAATAGAAATAAAAATGAAAGAAGACGTTTAAACATTCGTAAGGGTGAATTTATCATCGCTGATATTTGAAACTCCCAGATTATGGCTGCTAATTATTCAACGCTGATTCATTATGTGTATGGGAGGAATATAAGAATCCCGGCGTTGTTTACTGTATTTAGAGGGTGATTAAAGGGTTAGACATTTGCAAGTAAACTGACTTAACGGCAGTGAACGTATGTACAATTGTATCAGTGTTTATGATATTTTCATGTAAGTAAAAGGTTGTAGTTATCACGAAATACAGATAGGAACTGGTTTCGGCCGAGGGGCTACTCACTCTCTGGGCACCACTCTACAGCCGCACCTTAGGTACTGGGCGCTTACTGTACAACGATTACAACCATTTCATACAGCCTTTTTTCTCTTGTACCTTCTTCGCCGTTATTGGAATTCCCTCATGACTGCAAATCTTTTGCCGCTTGACACATTTAAGAGTTTAATTTTGAAAATTTATTTTCATTTTTAATAACATTCAAGTATTTTGCATAAGTTCCATCTCCACATAGATGTTGCCCAGTTGTTCCATAGCTACCCGCTTTCATGTAAAGTAAAATGTAGAGAATGTTACTGATAGGAGTTTTTTATAGGAGAAAACATGTCGGTGAGGAGAATTACAATTGCCCACTTTGTTGCACTGGGCAAGATACCATTGGCCACCTTCTAGGACAGTGCCAAGAGCTTCCTTCATTGGGTTTAGTTGGGATGGCTGGCGGTGTTCTCTTCCCTGGTATCTTAAAGTCGACAAATGAAACTGTAATTCGTGAGGTCGCTACTTTTGTTTTGAATGCAACCATTGGCCACCTTCTAGGACAGTGCCAAGAGCTTCCTTCATTGGGTTTAGTTGGGATGGTTGGCGGTGTTCTCTTCCCTGGTATCAAAGTCGACTAATACAACTGTAATTCCTGAGGTCGCTACTTTTGTTTTGAATGCAATGAAAAGAAGAAAGTAGTTTGTGTTTAATTTTTAGTGGTATGAATTGTTGTTGGCACTTCAGGCATCTGTTGTATGGCCGTATTAGGCTTTTTCCAGTATATTATTATTATTATACGCGTTGGAAGGGAAGAATTATCTGTAGACCCCTCTTGATCGGGAAAATGACATACCCACTGGCCTCCGTGTTGTCAACGGCTGCCAGACTCTGCTTGAGACATGAACCTCAATCACCCGTAGAATCCAGCCTGACAAGGGTCCCGAGTATAGTCGAGGAGTTGCTAACTCCCCGGTACTGCACTGTAAAAAAAAAATCTTGCAATATTTGCTACTGGGATTAATTTTGTCTCTACTGAGATAAGATTATTTCTAATTCGGATTAATCTTAACCAAGTAGAGATAAGATTCATCCCAGTAGCAAATATTGCAGTTAACTTTAATCCTTTCTTGGAGAAACTTTTTACAGTGTGAGTATTCATCAAACGCTGCTGCCAAGACGAACAAAACGTATTTATGTAGGAGAAGTCTCAAACCACCATCCTATAATACTTGAACAAAAAAACTGTTATGTCCATGTAGAGACGTAAATTGCTAGACTCTTAGTAGCTTAATTGTAAAATAACGATGTTGCAGTTCCTTATCAGGAAATGGTTCATTTAAAAATTCCATCTTTTGTAATATATGTAGAAATGTAATACAGAGAATAGAACCTGTGCCCGAGTTCCACTCGGACAAAAATGGCAAGACTCTTGGTAGATTTTGAAGCAGATGTGAATAGATAAAGATATTTAAATATACAAATTTTTATAAATATATAAAAGAGAATAAGAGAGACACTTAGTCGCTTAATAATAAAATATAGATGTTGCATTTCCTTATCAGCAAATGGTTCATGTAAAAATTCATTCTCTGATATAAATATATGCAAAATAGATAATGGAATCTAAGCCTGGGCTTCACCTGACGTAAATTGCTAGATTCTTAGTAGATGTTTATACATATATACATATATTAATCTGTAGGGAGAATGGAAGTATGATTAAGTATTAAAATGTATATACGTTTATATAAATATGTGAATATACGGTGAGTGGAACCCTTGTCAGAGTTCCACCCGGATACATATGGCTAGACTCTTAGTAGCATAACTATAAAATACTGATCTTGTCGTTCCTTATCTGTAATTAATTAACGTAAAAAGTCTATTCTTCATTCCCAGAATGTTTGGCAATTTATCATGAAGTAGGTCACGTGTTCGTCTAAAAGATTACACATCGGAAACGAGTATAGTTCGTATTTAACTTCCTAAAAACTTATGTTATTCAGAAGCAAAAAATATCCTCTCAAACCTATTTATGATTTGAACACCTCTATTCAGACCCAATTTAGAATGAACTTCATCCTTTTATAATATTATTGTGAATAATATTCGTTATTATTTTCTGTCATTCAAAAGGAGTAGGCTTTTAGGAATTTGACTAAGAGTGGCCGAAAAGGATTGATAGGATGAGTGTTTTGTTAGGATAAAAAGAATGGGGCGCCTCCTAAGGCTAGGGATGGAACACAAAAGTAGATTTTTGGAGTAAGTAAATATGTAAGGAAACTGAACTTTGAATGTTTGTCGTCAGACTAGAGAAATATCCTACAGGAAGTTTTTGTGTTTATAATTTTGTTGTTGTGATCGTTGCCAGAGCCCGCGGGCTGCTTAGTAATAAACTTGTCTAACCATCGATCTATAATTTTCAAGAAAAATTAAAATAAGAAAAGAGGGTAGGAAAATAAAAAAAAATGGAAATTGAAAGAGTAGCTTGATTCCACTGACAGAGGAGGCGGGGGATATAATGTAATTAGATATATAACATATGGTCGGCTAAGGTTTGATCCAGCGATACTTCGGATCATCTTGGCACGGATTTGATTTCAGTTTCTTTTCTTCTAGCAGCGGACTGACGAGGACCCATGCCAAGAAATGCCGAAGTACTGGGCAAATCTTAGCCCATCTGTCCTTTATTGTCATTTTTATATATGATTTTCAGTCAGCTTTGGTCGAAGGAGTAGTGATAAAAGACTTCCTCCTAAAACTGTTCGAAAAGGCATTTGATCTATCGCGAAATGCTGATCAGTCCATGCCGATACCGACCGACCGAACAAGACAAAAGTGGAGTAGCGAACCCTCCGAATACTATGTTCGTTACAAAAACTGTATCCACTCATACCATGCCAAAGTAATCGTATTATCATAACAATACTTCAAGGAACATTTCAGAGGGGGATGTGACTAAGCCAGATTGAGAAGGGTATTGTCGGGCCCTTCCTTCTGGTATACCCGTGTCGGAAGTTCAGTTTTGTAAAAACTAAGGCGGCTGGAAGAGTGTCGTAACGACGGATGTGAGCTGACAAGTTCTCAGACATGAAAGCTGTCACATAACTGAAGTAGTTTGGTATAGTCATGTCCTATTTTACGACAAGCAAATGTCGTCAATTGACATATTTCCGGCACACCATCTCGATCGGACACTCGAAGTTTTACATCACATATTTTTAAAGGTTCAATGAACAAGCCTGAAACACGAATAACTTTTTTATTTAAGTTTCAAAAGCAATAAAAATACGTTGCTCGTGCTCCATCCCTCAGCTATTACCGAATATATTTTTCAAAAATATTATTTTTTCTAGTTTTTCTAAAAAAAAAAATTGGGTAAAGTGAGGGTTAAAACTGGTCCTTACTCTTGCCCTATGTGTGGATGCGACAAAAAAAAGTATGAGTCACTTTGTGGGAGAGTGTGAGGAATTGAATGGGTTGAGACAAGAGTTGTTTGGAGTGAGAGCGTGTGGGAGTGAGTGGATAATTGAAAGAATGAAAGAAAAAGATTTCCAGGCTATTCAACTGTTTGGAAGGCTCCTCCGGATAGGGTTAGCACACAGGTAAAATTTTATATTAAATATTTGCATAGTGTTCTGATTTTTTATGTGTTTTTTTTCTTTTGTTGTTTTGGTGCGATGGCCCTTGTTGGCTTTTATGCATTTAATATATATATATCTATCTATCAATCTTGTGTGTGTGAAACTTTTTCAAACTCTAGCTCTATGTACTTTCTTGCAGCTGTATTGACTGTCAAAATATGTAGCAGCCGTAACATCATTAAAATATCTGCTGTTTGTAACCAGACAAGGCCGTATCCAGGGGGGGGGTTAGGAGGTTGACCTCCCCCCCCCCCGAAACATACAAAATAGTCATTTTTATAGGCTTTTCCTTCTGATCTATGTCTTTTTTGTACTTTTTTGTCCGACCCGCAGGTCCTGGATACGGGCCTGTAACCAGACCTCCTAGGCTGCTATTTCTGGGACTCTTCTGAAGATACTTTGCAGTCAGATGTACAGCAGCGTCTTTGATTCATTTGCTATTTTACGTGATGAGAACCACATCCTTGGTAAAATTCAAATTCCGCGCCATGACTGTGATTTTCATCGTGTCGTGACGCCGTCCGTATTCTCAGTGTTTCTACGGGAAGCAAATTGGGAAAAAAAAAAAATCCGTTAGCTGAGTGAAAATAATTCAGTAAATTCAGATACAAGATACAAAAATAAGCTGGCTGTTGATTTTTACTTTAAAGCACACTTTTTACCTATATTAATGCTTCACTCAACGTCCCTAACGGAGCGAAAAGACGATTGGGTGCTGGATATTCCTTGAGCCCAAGCTGACTTTGAAACATATATTCAAAAAATGTATACAACGGATATGTCAGCTAAGATACTTCATCAGCATCATCATCAGCACTTTAGGTGATAAAGCATCGTAGCTGACGTATCCGTTGTATACATTATTTGAATATATGATTGGGTGCTCGCGAACATGATTTCCTGTGAGGATTTTCGGAACCATCGTCAATTCCATACCGGAATGTTGGAACCTTTTTCTTGATGATAATAAGGAAGAAGATCCGGTAGGGAAATCCTGATCGTGCATCTCACCTACAATCTCTCCATCGATCTCGTTTTCAAGATTTCGATCTTCTTAAGTTAGTTTTACCTACCCTATCGGCACTACGCTGATGTGTGGATTTTCTCCATTTGGCTCTTTTTTAGGCGGATCAGGCTCCCGCTTATCACTTCCGTAACTATAGGTTCTGCAAATTCTTTCGCGTTTCTCAATAAAACCAACGGGACAGCGCGAGGCCACGACACTAGCCTAGCCATGATTGTAGGCTATCATATAAGGCCGTACTCGGGAAGGGGGAAAGCTAGGGGTTTCGACCCCCCCCCCCCCCAGGTCTGACCTGTGGGGAGACCCCTACCCACGAAATATATTCCTAGAGACGGCCCTGCTATCATATAAAGTTTTCTTTGGTGTAGAAAACCGAGTACCCCAAGTTCTATCAAATGATGTCCCAGCCATATCCTTCTTTGCAGATCGTTCAGCCTTTTCGTTAATGATGATGATTATGGTGGTAAAGGGATTTCCCATTTGCAGGACAGTTACTAGAACAGATTATATAGCAGGCCCTTGTTAGAGCCAGCAAAAGTAGCCGTTCTACCACTTTTTACAACTCAAACTTGGTCTGCACCCTTCCGACCGAAACACTAAATTTCGTGACTTCTTGTTTTGAAATTTACGAGGCATTCTCTGCGCATGGTGAGATTTTCAGGCCCATTTCATCTCGGCATAAAATTTCCATAGGCCGTTCCGTAAATTAACCGGCCCGAAAAAAAACAACATTCCTTCCCAGTGTAGGCCTTCGAGATTTATTGCATTTCCCGCGCGTATCCAGTCAGACTTTTTTCAAATCGTCCCTGCCGCTCCCTGTGAGCTAGCTTTTGGAAAAGAGTCAACTGCAGTTGTCGTGATTTCTGTGTCCCCTCTTTTTGTAAGAGGGGGAGGGGCGCTGACTTTGTAGGGGGATTAATCCGTGGTGTATGGAAAAACAATCAGGCCACTACGAGAGATTAAAAATGGGGATGGGAGTTTTTTTCTGTGAATCGTTTGATCTGGGAGGGGGGCGATTGATACAAATGGGACGCATATCCGAGTGAATAATTTATCCGAGTAAATAAATTATCTCAGCTTCCGGAAGCTGCACTCAAAGAGCGATGACGGTGTTTTTTCTAAAACAACCCTCAGTTAGATCTGCGAAAAATTTTAATGTCGAGTAGATAAGGAGCACTGAGCATTCGGGCAACCGAAGTGAGCTTGTTGTCGAAACCTACGCGGTGAAAACAGCAGCAAAAATAACTTTGATTATTTTGGGATCCCAAAACGTAAGTGGAGGGATACCTATGACATCGCATAAATGTCATAAATGTTTGATTTAGGGGTAAGAAGACATGCTGAACACGATGGTGAAAATCATTTTCTCGCTGGACAAGTAGTTCGTCCGGAATCCGGCAAAAACCGGAAAGTTGGTTAGAAGTAAAAGTTTCATTTGAAGCTGATTAAATGTTTAGGGGTAAGAAGACATGCTGAACATGATGATGAAAACCATTTTCTCGCCGGACAACTAGTTCGCCTGGAATCCGGGAAAACCGGAAAATGTGTTAAAAGCAAAAGTTTTATCTGAAGTTGATTAGATGATAGATTTAGGGGTAAGAAGAGACGCTGAGTCTGTATATGACAATCATTTCCGGACATATAATTAGTCCGGAATCCGGTTGTACCCGCATTTTTTGTTAAGGCAAAGTTTTATTTAAAGTTGATTATATATTATTCGTTTCTGAATTTTCTTTTTTTGCTGGACTGGTAGTTCGCTCGGAATTCGGGCGAAACCGCAAATTTGGCAGCAGTAAAGCAGGAAGTTTCGGTCAGTATCTTCAAAATAGATATGGCTTATAGAGGTATAGATAGATAGACAGATAGAATATCTGAACTCGGTTTTCTCTGATGATTAGCATGGCGAAGACTGGATCTGGCGAAGACAAGACCCAATTCTCTCGATCAAATCTTAGATTCTTGGGATCCCATCGACACCTTTGGTCTTGTTTCAAAACGTTGTCAGGATTGAGAAATCGCTGGTACAAAGCTTTTTTATTTATTTTTGAAAAGGTTTGGCATTATTTGAATTGAGTATTTTTTGTAACCCGTCTAGGTAGACGGGTATGGTAAAAAAAAAAGATAAAAAGAAAGAAACAACACAACAACAAAAACTAAAATAATTGAAACTCATTTTCACAATGAGATGGCTTTTCCTTGTCCAGGGGGGGGGGGGGGGTAGCAATTACGGCAAACTGGATAGATTATGTTTGACACTGAAAAACGGATACGTCAGCTATATTCTATTAGAGCTATATTTCGGCCCTTATTGGCAAGGGTCCTGTTCAGGCAGGGACGATTTGATGGGGTGACATGGGGGTGACTCACCTTCCATGCTCCAGAGAATCTACTCGCAGTCGTATGTTTCGAGCTTGTCTGGATGTTAGTCGTATGTTTTGCGTTTTTCAGAATGACATACAATTTCACCCACAAATCACATTTTTAGTAGTAAATTTCTATTCATATGTTTTCAGATTCAAGTTGTGCGTTCCGAGTTTTCTAGAATGAAAGCCGTATGTTTGAGCTTGCCAGAATGACATCAACCGCGAATTTTGCCTGAAAAGACCCGTTTCTTGTCGTACTTTACGAAGGGATTTTCTAGTCGTAAATTAGAGACAGTCGTAAGTTTTGACCTTGCCAGATAAAGGCAAACAAAGCAGTTAGCTAATCATGAACTTCGCCTTCAAATGACCTGTTTCTGGTCGTATTGTTCCATAGAGATTTTAGTAGTACGTTTCAAGCTTGTCAAATTCACAGTTTTGTGTTCTCAGTTTGTCAGAGTCACAGTCGTATTTAACTTGCCAGAATGACATCAACCGCGAATTTTCCCTGAAAATGACCCGTTTCTTGTCGTATTTTACGAAGAGATTTTCGAGTCGTATATTAGAGACAGTCTTGAGTTTTGAGCTTGCCATATGAGGGATTTAGGTGAATTTCGACAGCAAATGACCTATTTCTGGTCGTATGGTTGTATAAAGATTTTCTATAAGTCATTATGCTACGAAATATCGTATGTTTCGAACTTATCGGAGTGACATAAATGCCATTACCAAATCGTGATCTTTACTCTGTGGCGCTGAAAACAGGCCGATTTTCGAAAATTTCGCCTGCGGCGCGACGTTTCAACATCATCCTATCTGGTTTGTGCAAAAATCTACTTATCTTAAAAAGAAACAGGTTTATTGTTTTTAAATTGCTTGCGGAGTGAGGTTTGCACATAAACAGGCTTTGTAAGCACCATATGACAGGACTGATGATTGCACCATTTTTTTGTAGTCTAAATTCAAAGTGGAAGCACTACCAAGTACCAACTTCCGGGAAAATTCCCCATTCCGTTTGCGAGTTATCGGGGCAAGGACAGATATGCGATATCGTAGACAACCTTTAAAATGTTTCGCAAAACTTTACCTGCGTTGTCTTTCATAGTAGCCTACTCGCTATCTGGTTGAATGGCCCGCCATTTTGGTGAGGTGCTAGGCCTAAGATTTCAGCCACCTTAAAAGCTAGAAATGCCAGAAAAACTTCGGGTTACAAGAAAATTGCCTGCGGCGCTGAGTTTAAATTTGTCTTGGGTACATACGGTAAAAGCTGCTGCTTAGGATCTAAGCCACGTCAAAAGCAAGAATTTGTATGGGAAGTAGTCGATATTGCCGAATAAAGGCTGATTTAACAAATTTTGCCTGCGGCTCTTTCGCATCCTACCCTATTTCTATTTAGTTGAAGTGTGCATCATTTATGTGCGGTTTTAAGCTTGAGATTTGGGGTCTAGTCTAAATTAAAAGGTAATTTGGCTCGGATTGAAAAAATTTGGCCTGCGGCGCTCACTTTAGTTTGTCTTGAGTAGATATGTCAGAAGCTGGTACCGAGGCTTGTCTTCTCTCCCGCGAAATTTTATATGAACGGCATCGTCTAATTCCTGTTACTTATTTGTGTTTTATTTTATTACTACAATGGCATTTTCCGTAACGTTTTAGAACTTATAACATTAATATTTCGTGAGCCTGCTGGTGCTGTGTTTTTAGCCAGTCGTATATTTCGAAGTCCTCGCCCCCCCCCACCCTTGCCAAAGCACTTCGAACCGCCCCTGTCTTCAGACTCAAGCTGGAAAATGAACTTGAGTTGAAATAAAATGTAGCTGACGTATCCGTTTTGCAGTGTCTAACACGATTCGCAGTCAGCTTTGGCTGAAGGAAATTCTGGTAGATTTGTATTGGCTTTGCGCAATATTCGGGAAAAAAATCGGCGGAATGTCTGTCATGCTGTTCATGTGAGGGAGCACGTTTGTGGATCCCCAGTCCCCAATCCCCAACAAGACAGCTTCAGGGGGTCTTGTTTCTTGCTAGAATTACTTGCTAGAAGTTAGTTTGCTAGTTTATTTATATTTATACGTATCGTTTAAAGGTAACCGCCATAAGTCAATGATAAATCAAAAAGGGTTATTATTTTCGTTGACGTCCTATGCTATTCGTTGTAAAAGAATATTTGGAGAATATAATGAATTTGAAATTTATATTTATGTTATGTAGTTTGTATAGTACGAATAAATGAATGGATGAACGATAAAAATTCGTTCGGCCTTAACAAAAAATGTCTACTGATAACCTAGCTGAAAAAGTATGGATCAGGTTTTATGCACCCTCCTCCTCTACCAGTTTCCAGCATCCCGCAAGATGGACCGATGGAATAAATGGAGATGGCCACATACAGCAGGTAAGCTTTTTTTTTTTTTTAAGGCAGTTACTCAGACCTGCATCGGAATGGCGGAGCTTTGTAAAAGGGGTGTAAGCAAGTTGTTTATTTTAGCGTAGCTTTATAAGTTCTTACTAACGAGTTTGTCTTATGCCATTGCGTAGTATTTAGACCACACTTCTTACAGAGTTTCAAACAATTTTCTCTGTACTTGTAGTAAAGAATTGTTTGCGCTAAGGTGTGTGACCTTTAGATAAGAAGAATGAGATAACCCTGCGGTTTCAAAGACTAACGGCATTTTTCCGCGGCAGATTTGCATCCCATGCATTTTCTCTTGGAAACAGAAGAGTGCGCCACACACTCGACCCACATGTTGGAATTTCGGAAACGCCGTTTTGTCTGCGTTTTGCGCTAATTGTAAGATGACTGTATAAAAAATCAAGATAAAATCTCAGTAAATAGGACATCAAGCTTTCGCTCTTACCATTCTGTACCAGAAGGATTCTCAGTTTTACATCTGTCTGTTTAACAATTAGCTAATTATATTATTTGT
The DNA here is from genome assembly GCA_030848855.1 of Branchinecta sandiegonensis. Lineage (NCBI taxonomy): Eukaryota > Metazoa > Arthropoda > Branchiopoda > Anostraca > Branchinectidae > Branchinecta > Branchinecta sandiegonensis. The sequence goes on along the minus strand of JAUPMV010000014.1, from coordinate 9,575,874 downwards.
ACTTTTACTTTGCCGCTAATTTTGAGTTTCCAGACAAATTCCAGCCGCCAAATAGAAAAGCACCTCGAGAGTTGTTTGTCAGATTCGTGACGCAAAACGTCTTGGGTCGCGGAAACAGTCTTGTCAGACACAGATCACTAGAAAAATCATTTTTTTTTAGCCACAACCGAGCCACAGCCTATTTTATAAGTAGTGAACTGAAACACAAAAACGTTCTTCAGCCGGGATTTAAACCCAGGACCCTCTGCTTACATGACAGCCGCTCTACCAATTGAGCTACCGAGGGGTTTGTGAACATGGCTCGCAAACCACTACAATAGTCAGACAGAGGCCGGTCCTAGGAACAGTGGTCCCGCCCGAAGGCATATTCAGCGGATCCGTTCACATCCCCATGTCACTGAAGTTAATATATGTGACAGAGATTGCGCTTGGTACAAGGGACTTGTACCATGACAAAAAACGGTACAAATCCGTCGTACAAAGCGCCATCTACGTATTGTACCTCTTTGCAGGATAGCGGAAAAACGCCTTAAACTTTCTGTTATCTTTTTCTCAGTTAAGGAACATTTACACGGCGGGTATTTTTCCCCACAGACCAGAGGGGACAGTGTTCACACGGTACCCGGGTATTTTTCAAGGGAGAGTACTATCATGTTGCAATAGATTCCAAGGTTGTAAAGCTCAAGATATCTCTCTACAATGGACACCAAAATGTGTTCATTAGGATCACTTCTTATATGGACATGATCAAAATGATTGCTCCAAAATCCAATTTTATTGTTGCTGACGTCGATGGATACACTTCGACAAACAACCCCGGGTAAAAAGTTCGCGAAATTGAAGTCCAGAATACCCAGGGATTCGTTGCTGTTGCGGGGGAAAATACCCACGGAGTACGGGTAAATACCCTCCGTGTAAACGTAGCTTTAGTAATATCCATATATAACGACAAGGGCCAAAACGTAACGCTGACGGAATGTGATGATCTCATCGCTATAGATTTAAAGTGCATGTCAGCCACCAACTGAAGTCATGAGGTGAAATCGCCTTTAGAAATAATTTTCATCACTGACCCTCAGTCATGCCATGTCATTGCAAATTACACATGCCCGGAAATGACCATTAGCCTAGAAAGTCTATGCCGGACCCTTGTCGGTGCATGTTCGTCTGCCTCTTGGTATGAACACTTTTTCTGATCTGTTCTTGACTTTTTCATAGTGTTGGGCGATTCTCAGTATAGATAACGATATATCGATATATTGGAGTAAATATCGATATTGAACATCGAACGTAAATATCGATATCGAAAACGATATTTCATGATTCATAATTATTGTAAATAATCCAACGTGACCTACATTTCTGTACCCGAAACTGGAGCAATATTTTTTCCGTAATTCAGTTCTGATTTATTCGGATTCTGAGATGACGCAAGATGCTATTTAATGACAATTTTGTTCTCAAATACAATAGAAAAAACGAGATTTTCGGTTTTTTTTTCTTGATCAGCTAGTTACCCCTCCAAGATGATGTGCGAGGGATAAATAAATTTCTGTGGAAGTTTTTATTCAAAGTGGTCAAAACGTATTATGGATTTTTGGAGTGGGCCGTTTTCTGGGTGAAAGCTTCTGCGCTTTCCCAGACGGATGGTAGATTGTAAACATACACAGAACTCAGAATTGTAAATAATCACAGATTTGTACATATACACTTTTAACACGCACATTTTATCTTTCGTTATTTTATTTTTATCTGCACCGTTCTTCTGGTTTTTAGTTATATGTCGTCTTATTGTCTGTTGGTTCCGCTTCGTTTTCCTGTTGTGATTGTTGTGGATTTTATGATTTAGTTTTGTTTTTTTCGCTGAGGACGGTTTGCCGGAAATGCAACCGAAATATCCGAAATTTATTTATCTCTCGCACATCATCTTGGAGGGGTAACTAGCTGATCAAGAAAAAAAACCGAAAATCTCGTTTTTTCTATTGTATTTGAAATGAATGGTCAGCTTGGCTTCAAACCTTGTATTAATTTTGTTCTCAAATTTTGGCGAAACGAGACGTATCCTATAGCGAAACATAATTAAGAAATATCGATATCGATTATGAAATATCGAAAAATGAAAATATCGATGTATCGGAAAATCCAAATATCGCCCAACACTACTTTTTCACAGTCTTGAGGAGAAGTTTAATCAGGAACGAGATCTTGGAGGTGTCAAACTTTTACCGAAAAATAATCTCGCATATTATTGGTCGTTGCTTGGACCTTCAAATCAAAGCCTGACTTCTGAATGGTCAGTGCGGCCCATATTAACTCAGATCCGTTTTCGTTGAATAGGGAGTAATCCCTCGATTGAGCACGTGCTCGCCAACAGCTTGATCAGACATTAGCTGTATTTTTTTTTTAAGGACGTCATTTTCATGGAACCGGTGTGGGGGGGGGGGGAGGCGTCGTCCCAGGCCCCATTTCGCGTTATTAAATGTAAGTAATGCATTTAATACCCAATGTTTTTCACGGAAAATAAATCTATTTAAAGTTTAACTGAAAAGGGCTTAGATAGGATGATCTAGTTACCCATCACTTATTCAATTACAGAAGCTAGAAAACCCGGCGAAAATGCGTTACTTCGTTCAAATAGTGGAATTTCCTTGTCTGATTTGTATGCTCTGTGCGATTGTATCTGTGTTGTATACTCAACGAGAACGATTTACGAAAAATATGTGTTCACGCAGTGAGCTACCTTCCGTAAGCTGATCACTGAACACTGAAACGCCGCGTATGTATTGAGATTCAATTTTTCTGCGTCATAGTAGAAATTTGCGTTGTGAGGAACGTCGTTCTGACGCGTTCTGAACGTCATTCTAGAGCAAATAGTGAAAAATAAGAAAATCCCTTAACACAATCCAAAAAATGCAGTGTATTCAGTAAAATGATATAAAAATAAGTTGGCTTTTCAGTTAAACTTTAAGGAAGAAAAAAAGAAAAAGAAAAACAAAAGGGAGTTTAGTATATACACTTCCATATCTTCTGTGGACAAAACCGAAAGAACAAGTAATTAACAGCTTAACAATGAAAAATAAATGGGATATTTACGAAAAGTTGCGTCTAAAACTATTTACATAACGAATAATAAAATAATTTGCGCACTGTTAAGCTTAAGCTACTGTCATTCATTCATTCATTCATTGATTCGTACTAGTTAGACTACATAACATAAATATAAAGCAAGAAACAAGACCCCCTGAAGCTATCTTGTTGGGGGTCATAAGCCACATTTGCCATTTGTAGACCCGGACCAAATCCGGCCGCTGTTGGAGAGCTGGATTGGGGTCAAAGAAGGCTACACTTTAAAAAATCGCTCCTATATCGGACATTAGTAATTCTGCATCACCGAATTCGGAGATTTGTATTCCGAGTTCAGAGAGTTAAAATCCAATGGAAGATTAAAACACTAGAATGCAAAATATTACGGATTAAGTTGTCTGAAAGTGGAGATTTTTTTTACAGCTTAGTTCTATTGGACCCAGGGAAACTTCGCCACTAGGGATGGGCCGCCTTCGGACTGAAAGTTGCACTGCGAAAAGGGGAAAAAGAGTAATCTATCACGGTAGTGTTGTCATTTCTTAGTGGTGGTAGTGTCCAAGCTGGCACTTTCTTCCATGATGAGAATGCATAAAATTTCGCTGCCAAGGACAAGGAATCTTTTGTAGTTGCAATTCAAACACATAAGAGGATGAAAAATTAACAATAAAAATGCCAAGCTAGATCAGAGTGATTGACAGTAATCGAAACGTAAGCAAAAAAAAGACTATCTACTCGTTTAGCTGATCAAGGTTGCGAATTTTTCATCCGACTTTGACCTGTAATCAATGTCCGTGTTGGGACAAGTACTTCAAATTTGGGCTAAAGCATTTCAAGTAATTCAAAAATGTGGACTAAAGTATAAAGTCAAAAGTACCTGACAACAAATATACTTAAGGAAGTACACTGTCAGAAGTTTCATAACAGATAACACGAGGATGCGCGGTTTCAACATATAATGCATAACATATAACACTTCGATGTTATCTGTTGTGTTTCAGAATGTTATCATAATAAGCGTTACCATCAGGAAGAACCTAAAAACCGCCAAAAAGTATCTGCTGAGTTTTCCGACATCATGCCAATAAGGAATAAAGTTTTTGACTCATCCTAACACAGCTTGTTCTGTCTAACATTTCATGCATAATGTTTTCAAACACAACAGATGACATCCGAAGTGTTATATGTTACGCATTATCTGTTGAAACCGCGCAGCCTCGTGTTATCTGTTATGAAACTTTTGACAGTGTTATAGGATAGGCTACATGACTTGTACTTACGGAGTACTTCAAGTACCGCACAATTTAAATTACACACGTTGAGAGAATATGGTTCTATTCAATAGAGCTCCCTCTATTAGTAATGCGTAGCCTGTTAACTACCCCAGGAAAGTTGTACTTGTAAAACCCAGTACTTCGACTTGTACTGAAATAGTACATGAAGTTCAATTACTTCCCAACACTGCTTGCAAGCTATGTGAAGATAAATTGACTACTATTTTTAAATCAATCAATCAATCAGTCTTTATTCTTCAAAGACATTCCTTACGGTATTAACAAAAAACCGAATAAAAATAAAAAACGAATAAATAATAAAAAACTCGCCCACAACGTTTTGTATTGGGGACGAGTTTGGTTCTTTCGCTCCCGGAGCAAGACTACACTTTTGCTTTCCCCGTCCACCCCAAGTAGGCGAGAAAGTAGACCATCATCCCAGGTTATCTGTCACTGTCGACGGGTCGCCCACTCTCGATTTTGTTGTACACCAAGTGCCCAGTGACAGGAAAAAATATACACCAAGTGGGGGTAACACCGAAGATGTTTCCACGATGTCTCGCAATATTGCGTGAGTATCGCACTTTCTCTCAAATATATTCCAAGTCACAAGTAGCGTTTATTGAATGCCCCCCTTCGCTTGCTTCGTTAACCGTTGCCCTCAGTGGTGCTTTTGTTACTTCTGTGGACGAGCTCGTCTATCTTGGTCTCCCAGAATGGAGCAGAAATTGCGGTACTCTTATCGGAAAGCTGTGAAATCGCACTTTAACCTTAAAGGACCCGTCTTGCTTATTCTGCTTGTTATAAAATACCTAGCTCTCTTATGTAGTTATAAGCTTCTAAAACCCTCACCTTTCTCCAGTGTTTCTTTTTTTATTTCCGAATTTTTAGCACGTTTTCAGCCGTGCCTAGTTTTGCCCGTCACACAACGTAAAGCTTGCAGGAATCTCGTCCGCTGACAACTCTTTCACGCATAAGGACATGAGGATCATCCGTTTTTTAATTTTTTTCATTTGCATAGTTTTCCCACTTTTTAACAACGGTGCGTTCAGTTTTCAACCGATTTGCGCCCAGCCACCGCGTCGGAGAGCAGGAAGGCTGGATAGAGTCGATAAGCGCTAACAACAAAATCGCTAAATCCAGGTGGAAGGCAATGGTATTTTCGAAAACCTTTTTTTCTGATCTACTTCATAGTGAAAAGATCAGTTCTAGTAAAAGTTGTGCTTTAATAGAAGGCTTCTAGCCCGTCGATACCATGAGGCCACTTTACCCCATATTTTATATCCTACCTCTTTTTTGCGCTATATTTTCAATGGGAGGTTAACGGGTCATGCGAAAGCTGTATTTCAAGTTCGCAAAAGTTCTAATGCAGGTTCTCTGTTGGTTTCAAAACACGCATGTTTATCGGCAGTAGTGGCTCGCTGAATCCATTGTCGCTACAGATAAACACTTTAAAGGTCTAGTTGATTCTGAGAGCCTTCATAATAGGAAAAGCCTGTTTTTGGGATCCAAAAACGTCAGTGGAGGGATACCTATGAAATCTCAAAAGTTTTCCACCCGTCGGTCTGTCTGTCCGTCTGTAGGCACGACAACTCTCGAAGGGAATGAGATATTTTGATGAAACTTAAGATGCCGATTCTTTGGGTCAGGGGATCAGGTCAAGGGAAAGGTCGAGTTCGTCGCCCGGAATCCGGCCAAAACCGAAAAGTTTGTTAAAATTAAAAGTTTTATTTGAAGTTGATTTGATTCAGGAGTAAGAAGTTAAGCTGAAATTTCTGTGAAAATCATTTTCTACCCGGACAAGTAGATCGCCCAGAACCCGGCCAAAACCGGAAAATTTGTGAAAAGCAAAAGTTTATTTGTATAGTTGATTCGAGAGTTGATTAGATCTCCGATTTCGGGGTAAGAAGAAACGCTAAATCCGTATATGACAATCGTTTTCGCCCAGACATATAGTTCGCCCGGAATCCGGCTGAAACCGGAAAATTTGTTATAAGTAAAAGTTTTATTTGAGTTAATCAAATGTCCAATATAGGGGCAAGGAGATACGCTGAATTCCTTTCGAGCTGTATTCTTTTTGCCGGACTGGTAGTTCCGGAATTAGGCCGAAACCGGAAATTTGGCAGAAGTAAGGCAGGAAGTTTCGATGAGTTTCGTCAGAATAGATATGACTTATAGGGAGGGGTAAACACACTTGCTGAATCCATATCTGAGATTGATTTTCTCAGATGATTAGCTATTTGACCTTAATCTGTTTCAGAATTTCAGTCGTAAAAATGTTCAAGTAGTCTGGAGAAGACTGGAACTGGCGAATACAAGACCCAATTGTCAGGATCAAATATTAAGTTTCTGGGATCCCATCGAAACCTTTGGTTTTGTTCTGATGTGTTTATGCATGGTCATGAGCTGGGTATTTATATTAGGTATTTGGAAACTGAATAGTACCTTTTTCTCTTGCGGGTTTAAAATTTCTGGTGAAGCTAACATAGTGTCTGCACACATCGAGGAAACAGGGGAGGTTATATCTTTTTTTTGCAATGCTCAGAACATGAAGTTACTCGAGCCAGCGCTGGTGCATGACATATTGAGTTTCAGTAGGGACGTTCGCTATCGCTAGTGGTGCTAGTGTCGCTGCTATTTGAGTGTGTGTCACTTTTTTCAAGTCTTGGCGCTAATTCTAGTGTTATTTTGCGCTGCTGCTATTGATAGTTAGTAAAACAAGCTCATTCATTCTTTCATGTAGGCTACATCGTTTACTAACCAAAATAGCAAATAGAGCTAGTGAAGGCGCGTCAACAAAAAAAATTTCGAGGAAAAATACAAAAAATGGTCAATGACAGATAATAACAAACAAGCAACACTAAGCACAATTTAACGTATGATAATCTGGAATTAAAGTCAAAAGACACACAGATTTTCTTGAAAAGGAAATTTGTTTCTTTGTATGTTTTTGCGGATGTGAAAAACGAAAAGAACAAAGTGCAAAATTATTCTGACTATTCGATTCGCCAGCTGTAGAGCTCGCGACGTCACTAACTTCTCGAACAAAATTTTTTGCGAGGAAAAATATTCTGTCAGCTGCGAGTCGCGTAACTAGTGTCAAGAATCTTTTGCCATGACCGAACATGTTTGAAAAATCAGCCGTAGAAGAACGCCGCAGTTTCCAGATAGACCCTGAGCCAGAGCAAAATAACACCAGGGAGTAGCGCCAAGACTTGACAAAATTGACACACACTCTAATAGCAGCAATACTAGCAGCACTAGCGATAGAGAACGTCCCTACTGAAACTAATTCAGTCGTTCGCCAGAGCTGGCTCCGATAACTTCAAATCCTGAACATTGCAAAAAAAAATATACAACATCTACTGTTTACTTGGTGTGTGCAGACCGCACCTTTGCTTTCCTGGAAATTTTTAAACCCCCAAGTTTGTCTCGCTTTAAATGCCGCAAGCGAGCTGGGCGGCGCTACGCCTATGGCCCGTTTGCAAAGCATGGAAAGAATATTGTTATTTTGCTCCGAATCCGCCGTAGAAGAACGCAGCAGTCTCCAGATAGATCCAGAACCCTCTACGTGGCTAGCTAAGAAATGTATTTTTCTATGAACGCGTTCATGTGCTTAGTGTCTAAAATGCGAGTAAATCAGCTAAAAAAGCGTTATGTCACGAGGGCTTTAATCATAAGTTTGCCGTTCTTCTTCGGATCACAAATGCCGTCGTTAAGATAATTATGAAGTAGTTAACCTTAATTAAACTCATCATACCCGAGTCCAAAATGCGCTTTCAACACCCATCGTCGTACAAGTGTGTTAACTCATTCCAAGCAAGAACTCTGTCTAGTTTTTTTCACTAAACGTTATATTATTTATTTATAATTATTTGTTTTGTCGTGACAATCTGTAAACAGAATACACATTAAGGTGTTAATAACTAAAAAAGATAATTACCATCAGTCATCAGTCAGTAGAATATTATCATAATCGCAATTATCATAATTACGCCATCTTTTTCAGGAGCTCAAACACCATTGGCAGATTCTACACGTTCGTCGGTCTCAACATATTCTATATTATATGTTTCTGGCATTTAAAAAAAGCTATCGGAAAAGGTGTAGGTTTGGTGACGACGGAAAGACACTGAACTACAGTACTTGTTGACTTTTATTACCCATTATCAGGCCCGTATCCAGGATTTTTTTTTCGGGGGGGGGGGGGGGGGGGGGGGGGGTTGCCCTTCGGGGGGGGGGGGTTGCCGGTCGGACAAAAAAGACATAGATCAGAGGGAAAAGCCTATAACAATGACTGTTTTTGTATGTTTCGGGGTGGGTTTCAACTCCCTAACCCCACCCTTAGATACGGCCTGGCCCATCATAAAACTTCTATCCGAGGGGTTCCTCACTCTCTATTTGTTGAAACCATGCACCCGGTGCCCTGCCGGGTGCCGGCACCAACTACAACATGTTATGATATTAAAATCGGCGCCGAGATTGGCACATTTAGAAGCGCTAAAAGACCAACCACCTAATTTATTGCCACAACGGTACCGGTACCGCTGGTTTCCGGATCTAGAAAGCTTGTATACAAAGTAGAACTCAATAATCCTCCAAATGCGTAAATATCCCTAAAAACTAATATAAAATAAACTTTTCGAAGCTCTAACCAAAAGCTATTGGCACTTTAAAAACAGTACCGGTATCTTCTTTTCATCATACCCGCATATGTAATAAATATTAATACTACTTCAGCCCAAGCTGACTGGGGATCATAAAACGGAAAAATCAGCTACGTTTTTCCTCAGCGATATTTCGGCCCTTCTTGGCATGGGTCGTCATCATCAGGTAGTTTTCCGTTTTGCGTCGTTTTGTAGTATGTAATAAATATAATATAACAATTGCGTACAATTTCCGGATTTAAAACTCACACAAAACGGGAAAGTCAGCTACGTTGTTCCTCAGCGATATTGCGACCCTTCTTGGCAAGGGTCCTCATCAGGCTGTTTGTTGGAGGTTGTCCGTTTTGTCTCATTTTGTAACATACAACAGAATAACAATAGATTAAATAATAGAATATTAGTGAATATAATATATGACTAAACATAGTTCCGGATTGTAAACTTTTCAGATAGTACTTCGATTTTTGGCTGTAGCTCCTTGAATTCCTCGGAAGTTAGGATCACCTGGCCGGAAAGCCGATCCTGATGTATACTTGTTGATGTAGACGCTAAATTATAACTGGAACCGGTTGCTTAGTTGGATAGAAAAAGAAACTTCAGGTTTTTGTGTACTTTTCAGTCTGGATGCAAATCTTAACATACGCCCAAATCGGATAGGCAGACATCTCATTTCCGAATACACCCGTCTGCCGGTGTTTTACGATTTACAGGAAGATTAAAACTAATCGAATTGACAATTCGGTGACGGGCGTCCTCGTAATTATTTATCAGATGATATCTCTCGTCTCGATGCTCACGTTTCGGGCAAAAGCTCAGAACGGCACGAACTGCGGTTGAATTATTATCATTCGTTTCAAACTACTGACAAACGATTTTAATCAGTTTGTACAGGTTTAGCCAGTAAAAAGAAGGGAAGCATTATAAGCTGGTCACGTCCGCTTTGACCGTAAGTATTCTGTCAAGACTAAGTGCCTTAACTTTCAAGTACTTTGACGAATGGCAAGGGATTGGATCATCCATATTTTTAACGAACTTAATTGATATAAAACTATCGTTAAACGATTTTAATCTGTCAATATGGGTTCAACCAGTAAAAAGAAGGAAAGCATCTGAAGCTGATCACGTTCGCTTTGACCGTGAGCATTCTGTCATGACGAAGTTCGTTAACTTTCAGGTAGCCGATTTCACTTGAAAAGAAGGGAAGCATTTGAAGCTGATCACGTCCCCTTTGACCGTAAGCATTATGTCATGACCGAGTGCGATACCTTTCAAGTAGCCGACTCTGACGAATGGTAGGGATTTGGTGATCGATATATTTAAAGAAATTTACTGTTATAAAACTATCGTTAAATCATTTTAATCAGTTTATACGGTTTTAACCAGTAAAAAGAAGGGAAGCATTTGAAAGGAATCGCGTCCGCTTTGACGGTAATCATTATGTCATGATTTAGTGCGTTGTATTTCAACTACAGGATCACACTCTATTTCCTTCTGTTTTTATTTCCGGACATGTGCCGTATGTAATTTGAAAGCACATGATAGTGATGATGATGTCGAAATTGTTGCTGTTGAAGTATAAAAAAAGATGAAAACCAGCCAATCAGGTTCAAGACTTTTAAGTATCCAATGGGAGAAGAGTATTTTGAAAAAGAAATCAGAATTTTCAGTAAGAAGATCTGCCATGACGGAAATAGGTCTCAGCTCAAGTTTTGGAGTTGTTATTGTATTTTTACTAATCTGGGAATACTATCAAGATAGGTCAGAAGGAAAAATATTGGGAAAAAAAGAAGAGTTGATCTTTCTTTCAAGATATTTCTGTCATTTTTTGGATAACAGTGAAGTATCACAGATACATTCAAAGTTTGAGATTGTTATTACTAGATTGAAAACATGATGGAAATACCAAGTGATCCTGTACTTTTATGAATGGCAATCAGGGTTGGATTATCGACATATTTACACATCGGCTTCCTTTAGGTTTAAAAAAATGGAAGAGAAATCGGTAGGAGTGGTCAGTAACCAGTATGTGATTAAAAGGTTCGGTCTGATAGACCCGGCAGTTGTTGTTTCTATGAGAGTTCTTACTTTTCAAAATAAGTTCCGGACTCTAGATCACCCTTGGGTGACTCGTAAAAGAACGTCTTAAATTCGAAATTATATATAATAGCAGGGACCCATAAATTTCCTGTAATGACTCGCCATTCAGGGGGCTTGTCATTTCCTATGCTTCTATGTTGCTATGTTGCCCGAGCCTCACCTAGTTTCCAAAAATTCCGCTTGGGTCGAATCGACGTTCTTGCTCAGATAGACAAAATTTGTTGGGACTATTCAGCATGCCACCAGGTACCTAAGCTAGGACAAAAGATCCAGGATACTCTTCCATTACAGAGAAATATTCCTAATTAAGCACAACAGCTGCGAAAAATTTTGTCTATCTGGATAGTCGGGTATTTTATCCCGTGGGTATTTCTCGAACTATCTGACGCTCGGTCAAGAGCGCATCAAAAATCTCTGATTGACAAGCCCCCTGAATGGCGAGTCATTGCAGGAAATTTATGGGTCCCTGATTATAGTTGAATGTTGATAATAGTCTTCGTTGTCAAAATTTTGCTCTATGCCTATGGGCGCATCGTCCCCAACCGGGGGCGCTATAATCGTAAAGCTTTGGGAAATTTGTACAGCACCTTCTGCGCTCCTCCCATACTATTTCGTTCTGGAGTCACTCATGTTCTACGAAAGAAGGAGATTAAAAAGATGAGATCATGTTATTTTAAATATGCAAAGCACCTTCTCTACTTGCCGAAATTATGTCATAACCATACATTGACGGAGAAATTCAAAATTCAAGATGCAAGTGTTACCCTTTTCGATGTTTCCTCATCGCTTTCAAAAATCATGGACAACAGGGCCCAACCAGCGCACGACGTCGTCCACTGCTTCCTGACCGAAGATTAAAAATTAAGTGTCTTTTCTGTGTGTTTATGTGTTTTGTTTATTTTCTTTGTTTTCTTCATTTACTCCGCCTTTTCAAAATGGCGGGTCATAAATAAATTACTTACTTACTTACTTACTTATAGTGGTAAACTGCATTTTGTTGCTTTTTTCTTTCTTTTTTCTCATACTCTGCCCCCTATTGTACTTGTGCCGTTTTGGCAGGTAATAAATCTATATCATATCATAGGGTACGTTGCAGGGTATAATCCTTGGGTATTTTAGCCTTGACCTGGTCTGCACACGATGGGGTTTCACTTCGTGTGTTCAATAAATGTAACCAAAAATGGTCGAGGTATCTAATGTTAAGGTTAAATATGGTACATATTTTTTTTTTTTTTTTTTTTGTACTTTATTTTCTGGTTCTCGTCCATTGTAGCGTTTCCATTCCCTGTCTCTGGGGCCAAAACTGTATGGTCATATTATTGAACTTCGCAGAAAGAACCTTAAAGGACCCCTCTTGCTTATTCTGCCTTTTATAATATACCTAGTTCCCTTATGGAATTATAAGCTTCTAAAATTCACACATTTCTCCGTTGTTTCGTTTTGTCCCTGCGAATTTTTAGCGCTTTTTTGACCGTGCCGTGATTTGCCCGTCATAAACATAAAGTTTGCCGAAAACTTCAGCATACTCTTTCACACATAAGGACATGAGAATCTTCTGCTTTTGACTTCTTTTATTCGCTTAGTTTTCCCACTTTTTAACCACGGCGTGTTCAGATTTCAAATGTTTTGCGCCCAGCCGCCGTGTCGGAGAGCAGGAAGGATGGATAGAGTCGACAAGCGCTAACAAGAAGATCTCTAGATACAGGTGGAAAATAATGGTATTTTGAAAAACACTATTTCTGAGCCATTTCATAGTGAAAAGGTAATTTCTAGTAAGAGTTGTGCTTGAAAACACAACCTAACATAAACAAGCGAGAGATAAAATAGTTTTAATGTTGTTGGATTAATATTTGTAGGCTATATTTTAGATATTTGTAAGGCTTTGTTGGCAACGTCGTCCATATGTTTCGTGGAAAATATCGCCAAAAAGGGGGAAGTGCTATAGTACATGATTGCTGTTTATAAAAGTATTATATTGTACAAAACTATAATATTTGTATATAACCAAACAAATCTTCAGTTTCAATTATTCTGTACATTATACTGTTCCTGACTGAAGATTAAAAATTAAGTGTCTTTCCTGTGTGTTTATGTGTTTTGTTTATTTCCTTTATTTTCTTCATTTACTCCGCCTTTTCAAAATGGCGGGTCATAAACAAATTACTTACTTACTTACTTACTTCAAAAATAGGAAGGGAAACTGAAAGAGAAGAAAAGGGAGAACGAAAAAGAAAAAGGAAGATATTAGTACATTATGCAAGGGGCGATTTGTACAAGGGACTTCTACCGTGACCAATTTCCCAGAAACAACTTTTGAATTTAATTTTAGAAGTCTAGTATTTCGGAGCCACGTAGACATACCAGGACCCATTTGGTGAAACCAAATAAAAACAAATATACAATTTTAATGGAGAAGACGTTCTTGAGATGGAAAGAAAGAAGTTCTTCCTCCCTTTTTATTTCTTCCTTTTTGTTCTTCCTTGTTTTTTTATAAAAAAAAAGAAGGAAGAACAAAAAAGAAAAAACGATAACTGGGGAATCATGCCGTCAATCCTAAATCAGGTTGATGGTGTTCTAATAAAATTAAATAATTCGCTAATGCGTTATTTTTGTTTAACCGCTTATTGGTGTACATTATTTCCTGGTGGAGCTGCGATCCCTTGTCCGGTTGATTACTTTACCACGGGTTCATACTATTGACGTCGAAGGGTTTTGTTATAACCCTTTCAGCCTGAAACGTAATGGTTGAGAGGTTCGGAGTTGATTCGTTCAAATTAGGAGCACGATAACCCTTTCGTTTTTGTAATTCAAACATAGCTGTTCTTAGTAATTGCTATTCGGAAGTTACTTCCCCATTGTAATGCTAGTCTTAATCTTAAAGAAGTTGACTGATATGGCGAAAATGGGAGAGAAACCATAACCAATCAGCAGTCAAATCGCATTGATTAGCTCACCCTTTACTTCTTAAAGATTCTGTCAAGATTCTGTCATTTCTGATTTTTAATTTCAATGTTCAAAATTTAATGTTCAGCATATCTTCTTACAACCAAATCGAACATCTGATCAACTTAAAATAACACTTTTACTTCTAACAAATTTTCCGGTTTTGGCCGGATTCCGGGCGGGCTACTTGTCCGGCGAGAAATTGGTTTTCATATACGTGTCCAGCATGTCCTCTTACCCACAAATTGACTATCTCATTAGTTGTTAACAGATATTTTGTTCGCCCCTTACTTTGAACCCCCTCCCCCACCCCTACACTTAGGGCTACAGATCCCATCTACGAATTCCATCTGTCCCTTGACGCAAAGAATCCTCACACCAAGTTTCATCAAAATATCTCATTCCCTTTGAGATTAATCATGCTGACAGACGGACGGACAGAGGGTCAACTTTTACGAAGTCATATGTATCCCTCCACTTACGTTTTAGGGTCCCAGAAGTGGGAAAACCAAGAAAAAGAAAAGGAGGCCGAAACACAAGATGACCATAGGCCTGTCGTCCAACCAAAGACGTATTCTCGCCGCTCCCCGAGGACTCCACTTGAGGAGTCCCCGCGTTTTTGTTTGTCCCGGGGACTCACTCCCCGTATTCTCGCGAGTCCCCACGGACAGGGAATGCTCTGATTATCATCACCATCATCAAAAAGGACTACCTTTGAGATTTGGAGGGGAATCAATTTTTGCTGGTGTTGTTGCAATGTAAAATTAATGAAAAACAATCAGAATAAACAAAATCTAAAATAAAGTGGATCCAGGCTAATTTTGTCAACTGCATATTTTTTTGTTCGAACAAAATCCATTTTGGAAGCATTCCCCGTGTTCTCGCTGTTTCTGTACGCGTAGTCCACGAGGAGTGACTTCCTCTATTCTTGCCGTTCCCTTCGATTCCCCGAGGAGTCACCAGGGAACGGCGAGAATCCGCCTCAAATCTTCAAAAAGTGAAAAACACATTTTGAAGCTTCTCGTTCACTTTTTTTTTCAAAGATTCGTTGGTGGACCTTGGAGCGTTCATCGAAATGTGTACTACTTACTGACAGGCTCGGCTGAGCCGGCTAAAAAGTCGTCGGTGCATAAGGAAACAATGGGGAGGGTCGGGGATTTCTGAAGCTTATAATTCCATAGGGGAGCCAGGGATAAACGAAAGACAGAATATGTAATAGGTGCCCTTCAAGTTTGACTAAAACAATCTCGGTTTTCTGTCATGGGCAGGGGCGTCCCGAGCCTGTCTTCCTTGCGAGGGCAAACCTAGTCAAATTGACCGAATCTGTACTGAAATTGACTGAATATTTTTTCTTTCTAAACACACAGCGAGCTGTCTTCAGAAAGCTACAATGCAAAAGTTGCATCTATGTACAAAATCAAGTCTAAAGAGCAATTTTGGCGTGTTTTCACGCTCTTCCTCTTCTATTTTGTCTTCAGGGATACGCCGTCACTAGCTTTTCACCTTTTGGGGACATCCAGTTTTGGCAACAGGGCTGTAAAATATGCTGACAAAAACGCCACTTTCGCATAGCGATAATGTCACTAACTAACATAGGACAAATGAAAGCGCCGCAGGCAAAATATTTTTAATCCGCCTTTTTTCTGGCAACATTTAACTACTTTCCACGCAAATTCTAGCTTTTAATGTGGTTCAAGCCCCTCAAAATTCCAAGCCTAAAACGCCAACTAAACACCCTTCTTCTAAATAATGAACACTGCAAAATGCGCCGCAGGCGAATTTATGTGGAAACACCGATGGTCAAAGTACCTTTTTGCGATCCCAAGACTACCTATTAAACATCAGAGCTGTCTGGCAAAAAAAGGCCAAAGGTTTCGATGGGATCCCAAAAATATAATATTTGATCCAGACAATTGGGTCTTGTCTTTACCAGATCCAGTCTTCGCCAGGCTAATCATCGGAGAGAACCAAGTTCAGATATACCTCTATAAACCATATCTATTTTGACGATACTGACCGAAGCTTCCTGCTTTACTTCTACCAAATTTACGATTTCGGCCGAATTCCGAGCGAGCTACTTGCCCAGCAAAAAAAGAAGATTCACAAAAGAATTCAGGGTATCTCGTTATTCCTATTAAAACATCTAATCTACTTCAAATAAAAAAATTTCAGGTTTCAACCGGATTCCGGACGAATTGTATGTCCGGGTAGAAAATGACTGTTGTATACAGACTCAACGTTTCTTCTTACCCCTAAATCTGCCATCTAATCAACTTCAAATAAACTTTTGCTTTTAACAAATTTTTTATTATTTGCTGAATTCCGAACTAACTACTTGTCTGGCAAGAAAATGGTTTTCATCATCGTGTTCAGCACGTCTTCTTACCCCATAATCGACTACCACATTAGCTGTTTAAAAATACTTTGTTTGCCCCTTAATTTGAACCCCCTTTCCCACCCTTAAATGTAGGGCTACAGAGCCCATCTACCAACTTGACGTTACCCTTGACCCGAAGAATCCTCACACCAAGTTTCATCAAAATATCTCATTCCCTTCGAGAGTTATTGTGCTGACAGACGGATGGACAGACGGACGGACGGACAACTTTTGCGATGTCATAGGTATCCCTCCACTTACGTTTTGGGATCCCAAAAAGGGGACATCCACGGTAAGGTAGATTAAAAGTACATTTACTCTGAATTTACAGCACATAAAAGTAGGCAAGTTTTCACGTAAAGACACTTGCTTATTCCTGAAGTACTGCAGTCATTAGAAGTAAAAGTTATGTAATGAATGACAACCAGCTGGAGCTACTGTTAAATGATAAAGAACAAGAGTTAAATAAATGCCAATTAATTACCGGGCTCAGCAACTGGGTTGAACCAAAAATAAAGAACAGATCGGGAGCGGTAAAACAACCGAATTTTTACCAGAAATTCATAGCGAAACAAACATGTGGGTTAGAAAATCTACATTAGGCTACAGCTAAGATGCGATCTTCACACATCGAGGTAACAGGGGATATTGTATCTTTTTTTGCTGTGTTTGGAATATGGAGTTATCGGAGCGAGCGCTGGTGCACGTCTAACTGAGTTCCAGTAGGTTGATAGTACTAGTGGTGATAGTACCGCTGCTATACCAGAGCAAAATAACACTAGAGAGTGGCGCCAAGACTTGAAAAAAGTAACACACACTCGAATAGCAGTGACACTATTACACTAGCGATAGTGAACGACCCTACTAAAACTCAATCAGTCCATCACCAGCGCTGGCTCCGATAACTTCATATTCTGAACATAGCAAAAAATTATACAGCCTCCATTGTTTCCTTGGTGTGTGCAGGCCGCACCTTTGCTTTACTAGAAATTTATGAACCCGTACGTTTGTCTCGCTTTAAATGCCGCAAGCGTAGTGGGCGACGCTGTGAGTATTGCCCGTTTGCAAAGCATGAAAAGCATAGGTATTGGCGCTACTCCCTAGTGTTATTTTGCTCTGTGCTATACGAATGTGTGTCACTTTTTTCAAGCCATAGAGCTACTCCCTAGTATTATTTTGCTCTGGTTTCTACACGATTACAAGTTGGTAATTGACCTCAAACCTGCTTGCGAATTTAGGGTGATTCCTGGGATCTGGAACGCTTCTCCAGTTTACGTTCTTGCGACATCGTCTAAAGTCGGCTTTCAGAGTGGTTTTGGCGCCCGCTAATTTTGGAAATCAAAGTGAATGGTCACGGAGAACAGTTCCACTACAGGGTCTTAAGAAGTGGTAAAGCCTGAATCGCTCTTAATGATTTCTTTCGCGTGGTAGAATTTCACTCGTTCTCTGAGAGCAAAGCCATTAGAACCCATGTATCTCCCAAGTGTCTCTAATTTATGTTGCTATTCTGCTATGCGCACTCGGAAAGGACAAACTTAACGGACCGGGGACAAAATACAAGGAGTTGCTCACTTGCAAAGTGGTTGTACAGTAAGTTCCCAACCGGCCGGTTGAAAAATTTGTAGCCTGCGTAGTAGTATGGTAGTAGTACGAAAACGTTGCATGTAATGCTATGTAATAGCAAAGAATACTATCATTTAATGTGCCTCAGACTGGTCCAATCTTATGTAGTAGTATCTAGTAGCATCCTGTCTTGCCATATTAGCATCCAGTCTTGCTAATAGTAGCACATAGTAGTATGCAGTAACACGGTAGCCTTGAAGTAGAAGCATGTAGTAGCATCGTTAATACTGCATGCAACTTTTTCGTACTACTTCATAGTACTATTTTTAGATAAATTTTTCATCGGGGGTCCCAACGAGAGAATTTACAGTGGTGTCAGCCAAGTGAGCACCCCCTCGACAAAATCGTGCCTTGACGATGAAGTAGAAAATGTAAGAAAGGGCAGGGGCAAACCTCTGAAAGGAAAGACTTTACAGAAAGTCGGCCGATCAGCTTAAAGGACCCCTCTTGCTTATTCTGCCTTTTATAATATACTTAGCTCCCATATGGAATTATAAGCTTCTAAAATCCCCACCTTTCTCCATTATTTCGTTTCGTAACTACGAATTTTTAGCGCTTTTTCAGCCTTGCCGAGTTTTCCCTTCACCCAAAGAAAAATTTGCCGGAATCTTCAATGTCCGATGACAACTCTTTCACACATAATGATGTGATAATCTTCTGTTTATTACTTCTTTCATTTGCTTAGTTTTCCTACTTTTTAACCAAGACACGTTCAGTTTTCAAATGTTTTGCGCCCAGCCGCCGCGTCAGAGAGCAGGAAGGCTGGATATAGTCGACAAGCGCTAACAAGAGAATCGCTAGTTTTAGGTGGAAAGTAATGGTATTTCCAAAAGCATTTTTTCTGATTCATTTCACAGGGAAAAGATCATTTCTAGTAAGAGTTGTGCTTTAAGGACCGTTCAAGCTTACGTTTAAGGCGCAGAATTTCTGGACTATACTTGCTATCCGCGAATATCTGTGGTAATACTTTCATCCCGCCAGGCTTGCTGTAGTAAAAAGTAATAGGAACGGGTTCTATTTTGTGTGTCAAAAGTTCTACGTGACCAATCACAGCGTGCGTTTCCATCACGTGACTGTTAAGAAAGAAAGAGAGAAACGGACAAGGAGAGATATTTGTAATATAACTGAAACTGAATGAGCTCTTTGAACGGAAAGTGAGTACTAAACTGTACAGCTATATGTGTTTTGACAACTACAAGCTTTTACCTTTTCTGAAATAATTACAGCAATCCTGGCAGGCTCAAAACTAAATCGAGAAATCTGCATCGGTCAAAAGACACAGCAACAGATAGTATACTGAATTTGCACAAAACCGGTCGAGGCTGATATAAAATTCCCCATCTCAGGAAGCTCAGTGTCCCTAAGTCATCAACGGTTAGGTTCTCTTGAGATTCATTGTCAGACTCCAGGCTCTGACAAATTTAATATTTGATCCAGACAATGTGGTCTTGTAGATATTCGGTTTTCGACAGACTTCTTAAACATTTTTACTATTAAATTTTAGAAACAGGTCAAGGTCAATGGTAATCATATGAGAAGACCAAGTTTAGATACGGGTTCACTATGTGTGCTTACCCTATAGCCTACGTCGTATCTACTTTGACGAAATTGATCAAAACTTCCTTCGTTAGGCCTACTTCTGCTAAATTTCCGGTTTTGGCCGGATTCCAGACAAACTACTTGTCTGGCAAAAACTAAAGCTCAAGACAAATTCAGCATGTTTTCTTACCCCTACATTGAACCTCTAATCAACTTCAGATAAAACTTTTACTTTTAACCAATTTTCCGGTTTCAGCCGGACTCCGAGCAATCTTTACGTCCCATGAGAAGACAATTGTTATATATCTATTCAGGATGCCACAAACCGAACATCTTATCAAATACAAATACAAATTTTCCTTTAAATTTTTTACCGGTTTTGGCAGGATTTCCGCCAAACTTATTGTCTGGCGGGAAAATAATTATCACATTCGGACTCAGCACGTTTCCTTACCACCAAATCGAACCTCTATTCAACTTCAGACTACTTATACTTTTCACAAATTTTCCGTTTTTTGCCGGATTCCGGGTGAACTACTTGTCTGGCAAGACATTGTTGTCATATTTGGATCCTGCATGTCTCATTACCCCTTAGCCAACTATTTCCTTAGCTTCCAGCAAATATTTTTTGTTTCCCTTAACTTAAAACCCCTCCCCCACTCCTGAATGTAGGGCTAGAGAACCCATCTTCGAACTTCACCTGTACTTTGACGCAAAATGCCTTAATGCCAAGTTCAAAATATTTCAACCTCTTCGAGAGTTATCTTGCTAACACGATAACACGCTAACAGACGGACAACTTGTACGAAGTCATAGGTATCCCTCCACTTACGTTTTGTGATTCCAAAATCAACAACAGCGACAACAAGAACAAGACCAAAGTTTTCGATCGGATCCCAAAAATTCAATATCTGATCCAGACAACTGGGTCTTGTCTTAGCCAGATCCAGTCATCGCCAGAATCCTTGAACATTCTTACAATTAAAATTCAGAAACAGATTAAGGCCAAATAGCTAATCATCTGAGAAAACCAAGTTCAGATCTGGATTCAGCATGTGTGTTTACCCGTATAAGTCATATCTGTTTTGACGAAAAGTTCCTGCCACTTCTGCCAATTTCCCGGTTTCGGCCGAACTCTAGAACTACTTGTCCGGCGAAAAAAGAAAGCTCAAAAACGAACTCAGGGTATCTTCTTCCCCCAATAATGAACATCTAATCAACTTCAAATAAAAATTTAACTTATAACAAATTTTACGACTCCAGCCGGATTCCGGGCGAACTATCTGTCCGGGTAAAATATGATTGTCACACACGGATTCAGCGTCTCTTCTTACCCCTAAATCGGTTATCTAATCAGCTAGAAATAAAACTTTAACTTCTAACAATTTTCCGGTTTTGGCCGGATTCCGGGCGAACTACATGTCCGGGTAGAAAATTGTTTTCACATAAAAGTTCAGCATATCTTCTTGCCCTAAATCAGACATCTGATCAACTCCAAATAAAACTTTTAATTTTAACGAACTTTCCGGTTTGGGTCGGATTCCGGGCGAACTACTTGTCCGTCGAGACGATGGTTTTCACCATCGTCTTCAGCATGTCTTCCTACCTCTAAATCGAACATCTAATCAACTTCAAATAAAACTTTTACTTTTAACAAACTTTCCGGTTTTGGCCGAATTCCGGGCGAACTACTTGTCCGATTACAAAATGGTTTTCACCATCGTGTTCAGCATGTCGACTATCACATTAGCTGTTTCAAAATATTTTGTTTGCCCCTTAATTTGAACCCCCACCCCTAAATGTAGGGCTACAAAGCCCATTTACGAACTCGACTGGTCCGCCGACCCAACGAATCCTCACACCAAGTTTCATCAAAATATCTCATTCCCTTCGAGAGTTATCGTGCTTACAGACGGACGGACGGACAGACGGACAACTTTTGCGATGTCATAGGTATCCCTCCACTTACGTTTTGGGATCCCAAAAACTTAACTTCGTTTAACGTCTATAGTGAGTGCTCCACTGGCATTCCGTCGTAACTGTGCTCGTCCGGACTTAATGTACTCTCATTGGCTGGAACCCCCAAAATGTTTGACGGTGAGAAACGGATAAGTCAGCTACATTTTATTCGAGCTATATTTCGGCCCTTCTTGGCAAGGGTCCTCTTCAGGCTCAAGCCGCTCAAGCTGGAAAATGAACTTGTTGAAGAACAATTCAAGATTCTTCCTTAAAAATCTGATTTTATGAACTTCTTCTCTGAAAATTGGTTGGAGTAGCTGTGATTTCATTTTGGACAAGGCTGCTATTTCTGCTGTTCGATTGGGTCGTCGAAAGGGTAGAGATTCTTCTGCATTTTGATTTTAGAGTCACCTGTCTCTCCTTCTTCTTTCCAGCTAAGATGGATACTTGTCGGCGGCATGTATGGGCGGTTTTCAAAAACCGTTAAATAAAGTAAACTGAATTGAATTGCATTGATTTTAAGTTCCAAAATGGCCGCTTACGACACGTTACGATCGCTTCGGACTACTTACGATTACCAGCGGAGGTCCCACTTATATTTATATACTTTACTTGTAACCGCCAAATACACAAGGTGGTAGCGGAGTAAAGAGAACAACGAAAAACAACACAAGATAAACAACAGCATAAACACACTAAATTTAGACATAATTTCTAACTGGGCCTGCAAAATTCATGAAAAACACCATGTACTCGATAACCAGAATCACGAGATGTACATAGTAGTGTCGCTGACGTTTTCTCTAGTGAACGAATGACATCTTGGACGCCGAACTTCTGAACTAATTCAGAAGTCGTCGCCCGTCAAAGTTTTCCAAAACGGCAGAGACATGCGAAAAAGCGTCCCCGAAAAAAACAGGAGGATTGATTGTCTGAACCAAGCATCTGGTTACCTAACCTAAATTCCTATGCAGTTCCCGGAAAGATGGAAGGCCACCACCAACCCAACCAAATATCATCTTTTTCAGATCCAGATCTTTCCCTTATGGTACTGTGGCTTACAAATAAACTACTATCATGTACAGCTTCTTGAGACGTCCTAAGCAGTGTTGCCAGTTTTCTCTGATGGAACCTGTGACATCTGGCTGCAAAAATCTGTAACATTCTGGCACCCATAAGATTCGTATTTTTTTTAGTTTCAACGAAAAACTCTTGGATTCTAAGGTTCCAGTTTGCTCTTATCGTAAAAATTAATCGTTAAAAACAAAAATTATTTTTCTCCGAAAAGAGTTGCCTTGAAATTAGCCAAAACCTGTGTGACAAAACCTGTGACAACTGGCTGCAAAAATCTGTAACATTCTGGCACACATAAGATTCGTATTTTTTTTAGTTTCAACGAAAAACTCTTGGATTCTAAGGTTCCAGTTTGCTCTTATCGTAAAAACCAATCGTTAAAAACAAAAATTCGTTTTCTCCGAAAAGAGTTGCTTAGCCAAAATGCTTTGTGATTTACATTTTTGGCAGTAGTGCGATTTTCCTGTGACAAATCTTCCACAGCTGTGAATCTGGGAAGAAGTCGCAAGAAGACGAATCGCCGAATTCTGCGACCAATGGCAACACTGTTCCTGTGTCACATTTCCGACTGACTTCCGATCGATCAAACAGTCAAACGAGTTTTGCAAGTAATTGCAGTCAAACACGTCTGGGTACCCCCCTGCTTCAAAGGATATTGTCATTCGGAAGGGGAGGATCCGTAATTTTCGTCGAGTAAACAGTAAGGGTTTAACTGGAGTGTTTTGCTCCCTCATCGTGCAAAACAGGCTTTAAAGGACGTCTCGCATGTCGACAGAAAATATAATGTTTACGAGCAAATCAGAGCTCTGGCGCCACCGTTCAAGGCCGGCTAATCATCTGACTCTACAAAACAAAATTAAAAACTTCGACGGAGTCTTTCGAAGACGACCAAAGAAAGTGGGAATATACTTGTCAGATCGCCCCCACCTTCGTTTCACATTTAGTTTACCTTCTTTGAACGTCGGCTAATAATGAACGGTACCCGAGAGGTTACCCACTCCCCGGAACCTGCAGTACACCCTTCCCAGAACCGGCCGAACACGTCGCGACCGGTGCCAGTACCGGGCATTTGCTGTACACTCAAAACAGAGAGTGGGAAATCCCTCAACGGCACGGAAAAGTATGATGCTATTTTAGCCTAACAAATATGCATGCACAATAGTGAGCGCAACAAAATTTAAGAAAAAGAAAGCAAATGAAAGCCCTTCACTGTATTATTTTAATTTTTTTCCTCAGTTGCTTTTGTAAGGACTGCAAAATTTTTGCGTCCTTAGTATTACAACAGTTAGGCGAGCTTCTGCTTAGACATACTAGGTAGCTGCCTAGAGCCCCAGACTCGTGATGCCCCCCCCCCCCCCCCCCCCCCGAAGTAGTAAATGTAGATATGGTAATGTTTAAAGGACCCCTCGCACTATTTGCTCTTCAACTTGCAGTATTTTAAGATATTTGAATACTTTAAAACCAGGCTGTGCTTTCAACGAGCGCGAGCTTCGGTAGTGTTATTTCTGTTCGAGATTATTTAACTAGGAGATCATCTGCGCGCGTCTTCAATACGGTTGCTTTACCTCAAGTCCTTTTATTTTCTAGTTGGCTTTCTTATTTTTCTAATTCTAATATTGCACATATTAAAACTACTTTTTTTAATTTTGGTAAATTATGTGTCGACTTTCAAAATTCCATTCTACTTCATCTGCTATAAATTTGTACCATTTGAAAGATCCACTTCAGATTGTACGAAAAAAGCAACAAAAATTTCTGTCGAAAATGTCTTCTCTTACTCATAACCTATATTTAGCGCTTAAAGAGTTAATATAGTTTAACGCGTGTGTATTTTATTTTTTTGTATATTTAGTATTATTTGGCCAGATTGCTTTTTGCAGTATTATACGTTGGGCCAATTTGTTTGCATTTATTTCATTTTATATTCTCCGATCTTGGAGGTCAATAAAATATTTGAATTTGAATTTGAACAAATAACCCACGGTTTTGGCTGGTTTAAGCCTTTTCCGAGACCCGTTGACTTATCGCAAAAACAGGGAAACAATTTACATAACCGGTTTTTCTGATGGAAAAACTACTCACAGACAACCGTCACAGAGTGGTGCACATCGGAGGTAGCAAAATACGGCAAGTGAGAAAATCCGCGTGGTTTTGTTAGAGGGATTAGAATGTACCGTAGGAAATTGGGGTCTCCGGGTTTAGAAATATATGGAGTGGTTTCGGAAGTAGGTTGCGTTATTATTATAGGTAAGACAGGTCCTTTAAGAATTAAAGTTGATGCTTGTTGTTGTTAGCATCACAGTACGTCAAACAAATAAATGAGTGACAAGCTTTCAGTTTACCATGATTTGGAAATATCAAATAAATACATTTTTGCTAAATTTACATAAAAGGGGGGCCCTACTGCTTTTGGACCCTGAATCTCCCCTCCCCCTTGTTCAAGACGGAATTTGAGCCTAAGAAATAAGCAGTCCGCTATTTCCACAGGGACTATACCAGTCCTTAGAAACTACCGGAAAAGTAGTCTAGGACTGTGTTTTACATCATAATCAATTATAAGTTTTTTTCTCCCTTTTGCTATGTTCTTTTATGTACTCCATCTCTACCCTTTTGGTTTTACGATGGGTAAATAAACATTTATATAGCTAGAATGCGCACGTTGGCAACCACCATACCAACAAACCGTGTTCTGTGTTCAGAATGAACTGAAGTTTAATTATGCCATAGTTGCTAATGCATATAAATGTATTTGAAAAGCTAAGTGCCACACGCAGTTACAGCATTTACAACTGCGACAACCCTTTTAACAAACAAAACACAATTAGCTCTTCAGCCTTTTTTGTGCATTGTCACAGAAATTGGTAAGTCATTGTCACTAAGATACATTGCATGCATTAGAAAACATAATGATGGCAAAACAATGTCAAATAAATGAACTTGGGCTTCTGTTGGCCAGAAAAGTTCTGCATAATCGCCAGAATCGAATGTTGACGGAAGGACGGATCGTTGCAATAGGGGGATCCTATCTTTTTTAGGTCCTAATCCAGCTGAAAATTATTAGTTAAAGACCTAATCCAGACATTCTGTTTACCTTCTCTTAGGGACCGCATGCCACGGGTTTATTTAGATTTGAACTCGATTGCCGAGTTGCTGTTTTGGCTCGAGAAAAAACCCACGCGCAACGTCTTCTTTTCTAGATGGCGGAATTTTCCAGGATTGATTAGCAAAGAATTATAAGACCTAACTGATAGTTTTTGTACGTCTTCAGAGGTACCACACTGGTCTTGGTTTTATAATTTATTTGTATTTGTAATAAACAGTTGGAGCATTAGATGGAAATTATTATTTTGACCCTTGGCTCCCTACGTGCTGTAACAGCTGTCCGGGATAATTGGCTGAGACTTAGTCCAGACAGAGTTATTTCAAACCTAGGAGATTTTTTTTTTTTTTAATTTGCTCATTGTTTTACGGTGTTTATAGTGGTTTTGAACATTCATAGTGACAGTAGGGATGGTTAGCATTGTATGTGTGGTAGAAAGACCATCTTTTGTGGCCCGCTTTACGAGACTTAGAAATACTATCTGAATACACGAGGGGAATATTCAGAAGGATCATGGTAAAACAAATAGTCCAATTACTATTGACAATCTATTATTTACCTTCGGTGATGAGGGGTCGAAAGCAGAAAGTACTTTCTTACACTTGCATATTGTTGATGAAGATGAGAATATATTTCAAGAAATAATCAGAGGCGTTACTAGCCAAATTGTTTGGGGGGGGGGCATTTACCGATTGGCTGGTAATTTTTAACGACTGTTTTTGCAGAAAAACCGACTGTTTTCAAGAAAAAGACGACAGTTTTGAAAAAAATCGACTGATTTTCAGAAAATCTGACTGTTTTGACGAACAATCGACTGTTTTCATGAACAAAATAATCAACTGTTTTGACGAAAAATCGCGGCGATTCGCGCCGATTAGGTTGTTTTTTACCGACTGGCCGACAACATTGGGGGGGGCGTCCCCCCCTCCCCCCAGTCGTGACACCCCTGGATATAACACCAAAGTCTTTCCCTACGCAGGAAAGTGCCGATCGACTAAAAGCAGGAAAAAGGAAAGGCATGGTGCCCGAGAAAACCAAGAAAGAATAAGAACCCTGACAGGATACTAAACGAGGAAAGAAATGGTGAATATTCTTTGAGCCCAAGCTGACTTTGAAATATTTATTCAAACAATGTTTACAACGGGTACGTCAGCTACGATTCTTCATCAGCGACATTTCGGCCCTTTTTGGCAAGGGTCCTCGTCAGGCTGTCAATCTTCTGGTTCAACTTCGGGGAAGGAAACAAACCTGTAATCATTACAAAACAAACCTGTAATCATTCGGGGAAGGAAACAAACCTGTAATCATTACAAAACAAACCTGTAATCATTACAGGTTTGTTTCCTTCCCCGAAGTAGAAACAAACCTGTAATCATTACAGGTTTGTTTCCTTCCCCGAAGTTGAACCAGAAGATTGACAGCCTGACCAGGACCCTTGCCAAAAAGGGCCGAAATATCGCTGATGAAGAATCGTAGCTGACGGACCCTTGCCAAAAAGGGCCGAAATATCGCTGATGAAGAATCGTAGCTGACGTACCCGTTGTAAACATTGTTTGAATAAAAGAAATGGTGAACTTTAAATATGCATTTGCCTACCCCTCAGAAGATACTAAACAGAGGAAAGGAACGATGCAGCTTTCCAGTGTTTCGTATCCTTGAATTCTGGTGCAACTTTCCCCGTTTTGCCTTTCCTGGTTTAGTAGTCTTTCCTGGTTTTCTCGGGCACCATGTCTTTCCTTTCCTGTCCGGCTTTTAGTCGATCCCAACTAACTCTGGGGGAAGGAGTCCGAAGAAAATTGCAGATGCGAATATTCCGGACACGATGATTTCCAACCGAATTTTTAATTTCGTTTACCGGGTGAAACACAAACAGACTGTGTGGACACCGCTTCACAACAACAAAGGCATGCTTACAGGCAGTTATGTCTTCTGTCCTCTTTGGAGGGTCGTCCGTCTCGTAATTAGAGCGTCCATCTGATAGTTAAACCAGAGCTGACAGCGTCCATCAGTCTGGTTTCTAAATAGAGGTCAGGTCAAACAGTTGAGAACAGTCATCAAACTTCATTAAATTTTATTTCTGACTGTGGGAGGTCTGTAGCCATTGTTCCGCACGTCGTGTCCGTGCGTATGTAACATTTAGGCAACTTACCTGGCGACAGATCAATTAATCGTGACTACATTTATATATTAATTAAAGAAAGTGAACACAAACATCCCGAGTATTGTATCATTGTGCCAAGAAACTGTTCTCACCACTACAGTCGTACAGTAGAGGTATTCTTCTTTCGACCTATTATTTATATATGGAAAAGTATGTAATTTCTGCTGAAACCGAGGTTACTCACACCCAAAATTATGATGATGATAAAAAATGTATTTACGCACTACACAAGGAAAGAGAATTAACGCAGTATAGAGACAGAAAAAGGAAAAAATTACAACGAGCTTTCCATACCGGAGAAAATGCACAGTATCAAAAAATGAACTTAAGAAAAGAAAAGGGTCTAAATCGCGTCTAAAAAATCTTCTTCCTAGATGGATGGTTATCTGAATTTTGCCGAGCTTTTGCTAGAAGTCAATGGGCATGGGAGAAAAAGCCGTGGATAATTTGTTAAAAGCAGAGCCTATTCTCACAGTATTCGTAGTTTCAAATCTTGGAACCATAAACAGTAAATAGTGCGAGGCAGGGGCGTCACTAGCCTTTAACTTTAGGGGGGGGGGGGGTCCAGTATGTGCTGACGGACTAAAAAATTTGCCGACAAAACACACATACATTTCCCGCCAGTAAAGAATAGAACCGGTGTAAAACTAATTGTAATGCATCAGTTGAGATAACTCCTTTAACGTAAACTCGCGTAATGAAGTTCACATAACCGTCTTGTCATTTCAGTCTTCGTTAAAGGTTAACTGAAAAGCAACTTATTTTTGTGTCATTTAATTGAATACACTGAATAATTTGGATTCTGCAAAGGTTTTTTTTTAATTTCCCACTATCTACTCCAGTTATGACGTTCAGAATATCTGCATCCGTCCCCACAACAAAAACTCTACTATGATGCGGGAAATTTTAATCTCAACACAATCGGGGCTTTTCAGTGGGCAGTGGTGAGATTGGTGAAGATCGCTTAGTGCCTGAACAAAAATCCTTCTCTTAGGGCATACAACAAAAGTACAAGCGCATAGAGGTACCGCAGACTTGTCTTGACTTGTCTTGCAAAAACTAAAGCTCAAAAACCAATCAGGTTAAATCTCCTTACCCCTATATCGAACATATAATCAACTTCAGATAAAACTTGGACTTTTAACAAATTTTTCAGTTTCAGCCAGATTCCAGGCGAACTACACGTCCGGGTAGAAATAATCATGGGCTCGTGGGGACCATGAAAATGACTATTTCACTTCAAATTTTTTTTTTATTACGATTAAGATGTGTACTTTAAGGGATGGTCGGATCTGGGAAGTTACAATTTCTAAGCCAATACTGTCAAGTCTCTAATGTTCAAGCCAAGTTTCAGCATCCTAGCACAAGAGGAAGTATCTTAAATCGCGATCACCGGAATTCCAACCCCCCCCCTTCAACTCCCCCTAGAGTGCTAGAATCCCGTCCGGCTCTGTCCCTGATGTATTCAGAACTTCTGCTTGTTCTTCGCACCAAGTGTCATCCCAATCACCCCACTCTAAGCGTGTCACAGAATTTCCGATCCCGCCCCCGCCCCCTCCCCCCCCCCCCCACATTGATCGGGTCGGGTCCGCACTTGAAATGGGACATCTGAGACATGAATTCTTTCCAAATATCAAGTTTAGTTGAGATGCGGTCACCCGTTCAAAAGTTCGACATACCTCAAGATTCCGGATTCCCCCTCCCTCCACTCCCCCCACAATGGTCGAATAGGATAAACGACTGTTTTTTAGTTAAAATGGTCGAGTCCCTGATATGCCTGCCAAGTTTCATCGTCCTAGCACATCTGGAAGCACCTGAACTCTGGATCACTGGAATTTCAGATCCCTCCTTCTACTCCCCCCCCCCTAGAGTGCCCGGATCCGGTCCGCTCTCGTGAATTATGTAACTAGGGCTTGCGCTTATTCTTCCCACCAAGTTTCGTCCCGATCCGTCCACTCTGACATGTCGTACGATTTCCGGTCCCCCCCCAACACCCCCGAAAGTTACCGAATCCGTTCCAGACTTAATGTGTGACAAGTTTCATTAAGATCCGATTACCCGTTCAAAAGAAATACATACGTCAATATCCCGGATTCGCCTCCCTCCAATCCGCCCACGGTGGTCGTTCGGGGAAGTTACTATTTCCATGTTAGTTTGGTTGAGTCCATAATATACCTGCCAAGTTTCATCGTCCTAGCTCATCTGGAAGTACCCTAGCTTGCAATCATCGGACTGACTGACCGTCGGAAAAGTGATAGGTATATGGCACTTGGCCGGAAGACAAGTGCCATAAAAAATCAGCAGATGCTTTTTAGCCCGTTTTCGGGCCTTACCTGGATTGCTTGATACACATTAAATGCAAATATTTTCCAAACGACAGCAGATTACGTCTCCAGTGTAGTCTGTTGAAGCTGCGTCCTACTAGTATCTGTTGTGAAAGTTCTGACAGCATATTCTAACTAGGGGCTGCTTGCTGAGCTTTTTGGTGAACAACAAGAGGCGGTGCCGCAGGACTGAAGGGATACGTGAATAA
Organism: Branchinecta sandiegonensis; assembly: GCA_030848855.1. NCBI lineage: Eukaryota > Metazoa > Arthropoda > Branchiopoda > Anostraca > Branchinectidae > Branchinecta > Branchinecta sandiegonensis. The sequence continues at coordinate 9,545,446 of JAUPMV010000014.1, read as the reverse complement.
AGGGTTCACACCTTGTGAAACCCAACTAAGAAGCATTTCGCTCTTGGAAAGTGGTCTCCAGTATCTTCTATGATTGAGTTCTTGGGACTCGGAAAATCGGAAAGAAGCTGAAAGTGAATAGCGTAGGGTACATTTCCAATTTCCGTTTTCCCAATTTTTACACGGTGTGCTTAGGCAATCCAACTGTGTGGTCTCCACCACGAACCATCCTCAGTAATTTATCACGTTATCTGATTACCTTAGAAATCAGTGTTTTTTGTCACCTCTGAATTTTAAACTATAACCTATGTACATGATTTGATTTTTGGTAAGGTGGGAATCGAATCCGGACTCGATTCCGGATTCGAATCCTCAGCGTGAAATGATGGATTCGGATTCTTACCTAACCCTGGATCCGGATTCGGATTCGAATCCTTTCATGATCGGATTCGCCCATCTCTGCCACCGACACTAATTTTATACATAATTTAATACAGAAAAGATCGGAGAGACATAGGCTACTAAAAACTAAAAAATGTATTAATGCAGCAAACCGTTTTGTTTACGAAAAAGTGAAGCCCATAAGCATCCAAACTTTGAATTAATATTTTGTTTCATACCTTTGTTTTAAAGGCTCGGTTGTGTCAACTGTGGTTTGTCGTTTAGGAACCCGTAACAAAAATAAGTGTTTTACGCTAATATGACACTTGAAAGGCTGGTTGAGGGAGTGAAAGTGTGTATTATTATAATTCTTTAAGACCAACTGGTTATAAGCCCTTGAGACACGAATAAACATGGGCCCAAGGTGATATAAGGGGGGTATGCCGTATTGGTTAAAAAGTTTTTTCTCTACTTTGCGGAGACAATTCGCATTTCCAGAGCGCTAGAAATTCATTTTAAGTAAGTAGGTATTAGCAGCAGGAAGGGAGTGATTGTATGCACTTTTTCATTTGTTTATTGCACTTACGTGAAAGGAAAGATTGCTGGTATCAAAATATATAGAAAGGAGTTATACAGTGAGTATAGGGAAATAGAAGAAGATAAAGCATGAGTCACACATGAGTCAAGATTAATTCACCAGATACAGACAGTGGAGGTTTCGGCTGATAGGCCGCTATTAGAGGAGGATCAGTAGTTAATAAAAGATGTCAGTAACGATCAAGTTTGGAAGGCACCTAAGGGTATGCGAGGAGTATCTGCACCAAGAGCCGACGGTATCCTCAGCAGTCTTTGGAAGTTCGGTCAAGTTCGGGTGTTACAAATAATCGCAATTTTGTTTTCTTCAGTGATTAGTTTGGTTCACTGGCCCGAGCAACGGACATCATCTGGGGTTATTCCGAGTTCAAGAAAGGTGATAGGCACCAGCATAAAAATGATCGAAATACAACACTAGGTACTAGGTAGTATTAGTCTCAGCAAGTTGTTTTGTAAATAGTTTGATCTATGTTTGATAATTGGTTAAAAACGACGCGTAAGCTTATAATTGTCAGGCGGGATCTCCGGAAAATTATAGTGGAATCCACTACATACTTTGTTTGAACGTTTTGGTTAGGAAATACACGAGAAGAAAAAAAATATAAATTGATCGCAGCATTCCTAAATATACGACGAGCATTCGACCAAGTATCTAGGACACAACTAGTTTCTAATTTAGTGGAGCTCGGATTCCTACCAAGTTCGTGAGAATAATAGTAAGAATATATGAAGTAGTTACAGTAATAGTAAAGGTAGGATCAGAATATCCTAGAGCAGTACTAGTAAGCTGGGTGTCAAGTAGGGTTGCACGCTGTCGCCAAGGCTTTTTTTTCTTTGTATAAGCATGACCTCGAACATGACTCCCTAGGCCCTAGACTGCGAGGTGTGCTTTAACGTTTACTGCGGTATAGGCGCGACCTTGGTCCGATAAGCGCTATATATAGACTCCTGAAATAGTTGATAATTTGTTGTTGATTACGTAGTGTTGTGTATTGTGTAGCTTTTCCTTCTTTTTCCTACTCCATTTTTTGTGTATTTATACATTATTATGGGTAATTAATTATTAATTAATTTAAAAAAGGAGGGGAAGGGAAAAAATGTTTTCGAGAAAAAAAAAGAAAAAAAAAGGAAACTGTAATAGGATTTGGAGATTACATACCCGTTTCTACGCTTAGCCTTGAGCAGGAAGTTGGTGTAACTTTATTAGGCCTGATCATATTAAGAAGAATCATGGGCCGTGCACTATCTGTCGGAAGCAAATTTGATAAAAATCCATGAAATTACACGAGAGGAAAATTGCCCTCTGTGGCTGACACCGTAATTGATTCGACCACCGGAAGGGGCGCGGAAGTAATTTTGACGAACTTCCGAAACACTGACTTTGGGATACGCATCGCTAAACTTTTCACTAATTTGTTAGACACGCACTGAGAGTCATCTAATTCCGGGAAGATAATGAGCGAGAGTGAGAAAAACTGTTATACGGAAGCTCTCAAAACATGATATCAGATCGATTTGTTCTGGAGCGTGAGAATTGGATTATCGTCACAGTGACAACGAATTTCGAGACAAACTCATTGTCGATAGCCAAAGATCGAAACGCTATGAACCAGGGACCAGTAAAACGTTTTTTAATAACTTGGTTGTCGCACTGTCAGAAGTTTCATAACAGACAACAGAAGGATGCGTGGTTTCAACAGACAACGCGTAACAACGTTGTGTCTGAAAATGTTATGCGTAACAAGTGTTGCCATCAGGAAGAGCTGACAAATCACCAAAAAGCATCTACTGAATTTTCCTGCATCCTGACGACAAACAAAAAAGTCAGCAGATACATTTTTGGCTGTTTTTTGGTTCTTCCTGGCAATGCTTGTTATGCAGAACAAATTATGTATAACGTTTTCAGCAGATAACATCCCAAGTGCTGTCTGTTATGCGCTGTCTGTTGAAACCGCGCATCCTTGTTTTGCTGTTATGAAACTTCTGATAGTGCGATAATGGACTTTCGCTACCTATCCCTTAAAGCAATGGTTCCAAACCGTTTCCTTACCGCGTACCCCTTATCAAGTTCCAGAAAGGTGTCGTACCCCTTTTGACGAATTTTTGTTTCACCACCATCACGACGTTTAAATGACGATGTTTTTGTCATGTTTGATAAGGTATGTAAATATGAAACTGTGCGAATTCGTTTTATTTTAAAAGCTGTCGGGCCGAGACGTTTAGCCGAGGCTCCTGACTTTCTCGCTTAAACATGAAACATTTTTCATTGTTTCTCTAAAATCTGAAAAATGTCGCTTGTTGGAAACCCACCGTTATTAACTGTTATCAAACTTCCAACAGTGCAAGCCCCCTAATCACATAAAGATTCGGTCAGTCCTACAACCATAGTTCGTGAAAATGGCACTTCCTTCATTGAGTTAAACTGCTTGAAATGGAACATGTTTACACGAACGGTAATGAGCGAGCAATCAGCATTTATCTTCCAAACCACCATAACTTGAAAGACGTCTTAAATGACAGCGTTAATGGCCTAAAATACTTGTTCTGAGCAATAATTCAGCACGCATAATCAAGTCTATGCAGGGATGATAAACGGCTAGGCCAGTAAATATCAAGTTTAGTGCTTCCAATAAAATTTCACAATTGGCAGTGACCACTAAAATATACGACCAGCGGAATGGCCTTTATTATTCAAGCAAGGATAAATGTCAGAAGCCGATTTTCCTTCCACGATCCTTAATTGGTTTAATGAGAATATTAAAACCCACGTTATAGGTTATCCGATGCAGAAACGAAGCCTTCTTTTTTACAGAATCACATTAAATCCCAATATGCTAAAACGATTTGCCATACTTTCGAAAGCTTGTTTCTGAAGTGCTGAAAATACAGAAATGTTCTCTACCGTAAAGTTCGCGAATATGTAACTTTCAATATTTTCTCTTCGGTATAAGCTGACTGGTAATCATACATTTACTGCATTTACATTTACATACATTATTGCGTTTACTACATTATTGAAAGCTCAGTGTAATTTTCCCTTGTCTCGTAATGCGCTATTTCCCTCTTCTTAAGTGCGTAAATAAAATATTATCATAATCACCATCACTGGGAATCATCCATAAAAAATGATTAAAAACGGATAAGTTAGCTAGGATATTCTTAAAGTTTAACTGAAAAGACAACTTATTTTTTTTACCATTTAACTGAATAAACTGAATTATTTGGATTCTGTTAAGGAACTCTTTGGTTTTCCACTATCTACTCTAGTAGTGACGTTCAGAGTATTTACGACCGTCCCCACAACGCAAATCCTGCAGAAAATTTTAAACTCAACACAAACGCGGCTTTTCTGTTGCTAGTTATCAGCTTGGTCAACACTGCTCCCTGCGTCAGCACTTAATTTTCGTAAGTCGTTTTCACCGAGCATACAAAATATACAAACGCATAGAGGTATAAAAAATCCGACAGAGAAAATCCGCTAAGTGAAAATCGAGTATTCATGAATAGTGGAGCAACCAAGTAACTCATTTTCATCGAATCTTCAAGCTTCTTTAAAGTTCAACCGAAAAGGCTAGTAGTTATCTAGTTACCCATCACTTATTCACTTAAATTGGCTCTAAGACCTGCTGAAAATGAATATTCCTTCAGCCCAACCAAGCTGACTGCGAATCATGTTCGATAGTTCAAAACGGATGCGTCAACTGAATTTTATTGGATTTTCGGCCCTTCTTGGCTCCTCTTCAGGCTCAAAACCGCCTGAAGAGGACCCTTGTCAAGAAGGGCCGAAATATAGCTCCAGTAATATTCAGCTGACGTATCCGTTTTGCACTACCGCTGAAAACGCTCTGCTTCGTTGTTCAGCTATCCACCAATAATCGATTTTCAAATAGTGAAATTTCCGTGGGATTTGTAGTACCTCTATGCGCTTGTATTTTTGTTGTATGCCTTACGAGAAAGAATTATGATTTTTTTATTTTTTTTCAGGCACTAAGCAATCTTCACCAATCTAACCACTGCCCACTGAAAAACCACGTTTATGTTGAGATTAAAATTTCCCGCGTCATAGTAAAACTTGATAGGACAAAACGGATACGTTAGCTGAATTTTCTTAGAGTTATATTTCGGCCCTTCTTGGCAAGGGTCCTGTTCAGGCTCAAAGCCGCTCAAGTTGGAAATACGAACTTGTGGGAAAATTAGTAGAATTTACGCCGTGGGGACGGCCACAGATATTATGAACGTCATAACTAGAGCAGATAGTGGAAAATAAAAAATCCCTTTACCAAATCCAAATAATTCAGTGTATTCAGTTAAATGACAAAAAAATAAGCTGACTTTTCAGTTAAGCTTTAAGTGAATTAGTGATGGTCAACTACATTTTCTTATCTCAGCCCTTTTCTGTTAAACTTTAAGCATAAAAATGAATAATTCTTCTGAGTAAGGTCGCTACAGGTTCGTTCTTCTAGAGCAAAATAACTCTAGAGTTGTTTTGCTTTGGTTTCTTCAAACTACAACGTGAAGATAAATATTCCTTGGGCCCAAGCTGACATGGAAATATATATTCATACAATGAAGAACAAGAGCTACGAGCTCATATGGCACTTGATACGAGTAGTTGGTACAAAAAACTAGATGATAAACCAAAATACCCCGCCATCCAAAAATGCGGTTCGGACCTAGGAATACGATATCTAGTTTCACTCAAGCCTGAGCGTTTCCGCATCGCCTCGGATCACCTAGGGCAAATGACTTTTCTACCTTCCAAGTTTCAACCAAAAGATCCACTCGTTTGGTCCCAACACTTGCCACACGGTCCCCCCCCCCGCCCTCTCCAACTTCCCCTACCGAGTCCGAATCTGGTTCGCACTACTAAATGGATCGTCTCAAGCATTTTCTCTTACCACCTATCAAGTTTCACTCAAATCTGAGAGTTTTTTGGGAACTTCCGGTAACTCTCCCCCAGCGTGGTCGGATCCAGCTCGGACCCTAAAATATGTCATCTAGAGCATGTGATCTCTCTGCATTTTAAGTTTCATTAAAATCGCTCCACTTGTTTGACCCCTATGCGAGCCAAAACGTTTCCGGGAATCCCCTTCCACCTCCCCACACTGTGGCTGAATACGACTCGGAAACGTCTACGTCGCATCTCTGACATCTTCTATTCCGGTCCTTCAAGTTCGACTGGAACCGGAGCATAGCCTATCCACAAATTTCAACTCCCCACTTCACCCCCATCCCCTACCGTGGCCAGATCCGATCCAGACACAAAATAACAAATCAAGGCCGCATTAACTCGGAGCTGTCCAACTTGCATCAATATTTGTTCTTCCCACCAAGTTCCATCCCAATCCTTCAACTCTAAGCGTTTCACGAGATTTCCGGTGCCCCCCTTCACCCCCCCCCCACAAGTATCGGATCCGACCAGGATTAGACACGGAACCCCTGAGACGATAGCTCTTTCAGCTTGCCAAGTTTCATTCAATTCTGATCACCCGTTCAAAAGTTATGCGCGTGCCACCAGATTCCGGGCTCCCCATTCCTCCACTCCCCCCATGGTGGTCAGATCGGGGAAACGACTATTATCAAGTCAGTCTGTTCGGATCCCTGACATGCCTTCCAAGTTTCATCGTCCTAGCACGTCCAGAAGTACTGAAGTAGCGGAATCACCGGAATTCCGGACCCCCCTCAACCCCCACAGTACCCGGATCCGGTCCGGTTATGTCAAGAATGTATCTAGGACTTGTGCCTGTTCTTCCCACCAAGTTTCATCCCGATCCCTCCACTCTAAGCGTTTCTCCAGATTTCCGGTCCCCCCCTCCAACTCCCCCCAAAGTCGTCGGATCCGGCCCAGATTTTAAGCATGTCGTCTGAGACATGGGATCTTTCCAAATATCAAGTTTCATTAAGATCCAATCACCAGTTTAAAAGTTATAAATACCTCTAGATTCCGGATTTCCCCTCCCTGCACTCCCCCCACGAAGCTCGGAACAAGGAAGTGACTATTTCCAACTTAATCTTTTGGGGTCCCTGATATACCTGCCAAGTTTCATCATCCTAGCATATGTAGAAGTACTTGAACCAGCAAAACCTGGACAGACCGTCCGACAGAGCGACAGGCCGACGGACGGACAAAAATTGCGATCGCAATATGGCACTTGGCCGAAGGGCAAGTGCCATAAAAACGACAGACTGATAAGGACCCTAGCCAAGAACGCCAAAATATCGGTGCCAAAGAATCGTAGCTGACGTTTCTGTGTGTATATCCATTGTATGAATATACTGCGTGAAGAAGACCCTTGCCTAGAAGGGCCGAAATATCACGGTTCCAAAGAGTAATTACTAGGAAAAGGGAAATTTGGGACCAGTATGATGTAGCAGGGCGCCATGTTTCTCATCAGCTTTCTCCGTTTTGAAACAACCTCTTCGAAGTAGTTCAATGACATCCATCTACTAACTCTTTGACTCCCGGGCACTGTGACCGCATCGGCCATTTGGGACAGGAAGCACAACATGTGGACTCCACACCAGGAGGTCCTTCATTTTCAAAAAGATAAAACTGGAGTCTGCTCTCTTATTAGCAGTCACCTTTCCCATGCCCCGCTCGCCACTAAATGAGTGGACAATTTTCTCCGAATCTTCAACCACAACTTTCCGTATAAGTGGGCGGCAAGTCGTAATAAATTCTCATATGTGGCTCAAATTCCTACTTCGTCGAAGTCAGGGGATGACCTCTTGTGGCGCTACCGATGTTGCACAAATTGTCCAATTACGATCACGCCAACCTGTGGTCTTTATTCATTACGCTGCAATTGCTTTTATGACGCAGAAGCAAACTATTATCGCCGAGGTGACTCAGTGCTTCAAAACGAATCGATTCTTCAGAAGTGATTTAATTTTCCTTTTCGTTGGAATAGCAAACTTAAGTGCAGGCCAATTTTTCCTCTCGCAAATACGGTACTGGGTTCAAATCCCGCCAGCGGAACGTCTCAGTTCACTACTTGCAATATTCCCACTTACCATCCTAAGGGCCCCCTCCCCACCTGAAGATTTTGATCAAAACCACAGAGTGAAAGTGAGGGGAATGGAAGTAATTTTGGCGATGTTCGATACCCGACAGAATACAGATATCGGAACGTAAATATCGCTATCGAAAACGATTCTTGGACACTTTCATTTAATTTCTAATTATTGTAAATAACCCAATTTAACAATTCATATATTTTCGAATTTGGAGCAATATGCTCTTCGTCATTCAGTTGTAACATTGCTCGAAGTTTACAACAAAAGTGAGGGGTTGACCACTCTCAATTTTTCCGTACGGTGCCGCTGGCACCAGTTGCCACGTGTTAGAGCAAAAAATAAGCATCCTTAGAAGCGTTTGACAGAAGAATCGCCTAATTTATAGCCGGAACCTCTGGTTTCGGTCGGTGCCGGGAAAGGGTGTACAGCGGGTGCCGGGGAGTGAGTAACCCGTCAAACAAAAGATGATGCAAAATGCTGCTTTACTGTAAATATTCTCTCAGCGCAAGTTGTTTACGAGCGAGGGGTTGCCCACTCTCAATTTTATTTGACAGTAGGCTATATACGTCAGCTAAATTTTCTTAGAGCTTTTTAGGCCCTTCTTGGCAAGGAACCTCTTCAGGCTCAAAGCCGCTCAAGCTGGAAAAAAACGAACTTGTGGAAAAAACAACTCAATTTTACTGTATACACCCAAACAAATCTTGCAGTATTTGCTACTGGGATTAATAGTGTCTCTACTGAGAAAAAATTATTTCTAATTCGGATTAATCTTATCCCAGTAGCAAATACTGCAGTTAACTTTAATCTTTACTCGGAGAAACTTTTTACAGTGTACCAAGTGCCCGGTGCCGCTGCCACCCATCGACACCAGTTTCTACGCGTAAGAACATAAAAAGAGTAAGTTTAGAAGCATTTGAAAGATCAATCACATACTAATGGCCGGAACCGCTGGTTTTGGTCGCTGACGGGAAAGGGTATACAAAGGGTGCCGGGGAGTGGGTAACCCCTCGAACAAAAGATGATGCAAAAATGCTACATTACTATAAATATTTCTTCAGCGCAATGTGTCTACGAATCATAGCTTACTGCGCTGACCGAATTCATCAGCTGAATTTGTTTGAGCGATATTTCGGCCTATTTGGGCTGGAGGTCCGACATATTACTCAAATGAATTCAGCTGACTCACCTGTCAGTTTAGCTATACTTGATTACAGTTTACATTCTAAAATTTTAGCGAGAAGACGCGTAACGAGGGCGAAAATGGTTCCGATCCGAAACAAGATAAGATTCACACATGTATTATGAATATTATGGTATTTGAAGAAAAAACTGATGATGGGAAGAAAACATGAGATCTAAACCTACTGACTGATGTGACGTTGCTCGTAGTGTTGGTCGATATTCGATAACTATATATAGGACCAAATATCAAAACGTAAATTAAATATCGACATCGAAAATTATATTCGTACATTTTATAATTATTGTACATAATCCAATTTAAGTTATATTAATCTATCAGAAACTGGAGCAATATGCTTTTGGCAATTCAGTTTTTACTTATTTGAAGTTACAATGATGCAACGTGTTTTTTACGACAATTTTGGCGAAACGAGACAGATAGTATAGCGAAACATGGTACAGAATACGGATTATTGAAAATGAAAATATCGATAAATCCAGCTATCGCCCAACACTACACGCAAAAAGAGCGAAGATGCTTCCGATCCGATCCAAAGTCCGATAATATCCATAATCCATCTATGTAAATACCTTCAGCCCAAGCTGAACATTTATTCAAATAATGTATACAACGGATACATCAGCTACGATGCTTCATCAGCGATATTTCGGGCCTTCTTGGCAAGGGCCCTCGTCAGGCTCTCAATCTTGTTTGTGTCTAAGTGGTCCCGACGAAAAATTTGTAGCTGGCGTAGTAGTATGGTAGTAGGACGAAAACGTTGCATGTAATAATATGTAATAGCAAAGAAAACTATCATTTAATGTGCCTCAGACTGGTCCAATCTTATGTAGTAGTATCCAGTAGCATCATGTCTTGCCATAGAAGCATCCAGTCTTGCTAATAGTAGCATATAGTAGTATGCAGTAACACGGTAGACTTGAAGTAGAAGCATGTAGTAGCATTGTTAGTACTGCATGCAACTTTTTCGTACTACTTCATAGTACTATTTTGAGATAAATTTTTCATCGGGGTATTTGAAAGTAATTTGCCCGAATAAAATATTTATAGTTGGTAGAAGTTTCAGTTATTTATTACAGATTTGTTTCCTTCCCCGATGTTGGACCTGAAGATTGACAGCCTGACGAGGACCCTTGCCAAAAAATCGCTGATGAAGCATCGTAGCTGACGTATCCATTATTTGAACAAATATGTATTATGATACTAGAACAAATAAGAAATTGAAAAGGAAACATCATATCTAAATGTGCACTTCTAGCCACCTATATCATTTCTGATAATAGTCGTATGATAACTCACTGGCCCGCAGGCTGCAAAAATTGTTATTTCGTAAGTAGGAAATAACCTATGACATTCGCATTTCGCAAACCCAATTGTCTGAATCAATAACTAATTACATGTGAATATCCAATTTATTTGTTAGAACAAATATACGCCACAACTTAAGATGTCACGTCGAATTGAAGTATTTTTTTAAAAACGGCTAAGTGGACTTCGTAAAAAGACGTGCTAAAAGCCTGACGTATTCAGGATTTTTTTGCACTTTGAAACAACACTCACCGCGAAAAAATAAAGCCAGCACGTACAGCTCTATGACGCTTCAACGGCTTTTGTTAGTCTGCTCTGGACAGATGTGAAAGTTGTTGGAGAGCGCTGGCTGTTAGCGGTGCTTCCACTCCAGAATTTAAAAAAAAACGTAGACAGAGTTAAAAGATCAGGAGAAATCAGGAGATTCACCAATCCAAAAAATCAGGAGATTTATAAGGAGAAGTTCTAGAAATCAGAGGTTTATAAGGAGATATTAGGAGGAAATTTGCATTTATGGTCTATATGTCAAAGAGGGGAATATTCAAAGTAGCTTATAGGTGCAGGGGCGTCGCAAGTGCATTTTCGTTGGGGGGGGGGGGGGGGTGCAGAGCCAAATTTTACCAAATCTCTCAAAAATTTTACCGGATCCTAGAAACTGAGAGTTCAAGCAGAATTCAAGCTTTAAATTATGGAACAGAAAGGATTACGTCGGAAGAGTAACATTAAACGGCAGCATGAAAGACGATAAGCCAACTATTAGGTGGCGTTTTGGCAACTTTGAGAATATATTGCCGGACATGATTGCAGTAACAGCTTTTATCTATTCTACCCAAGAGAAAATTAATCGAGCTACGCAGGCGAAAATTTTCGAAATCAATTTTTTTTTCTCCTGTAGGCTAAAATTTAACTGCTGCTCTTACAAATTCTATCATTTACCGTGGATTAAATAAAAGACTCTAAGAAGTTCCAGAAACTGGATGGAGGGACGTTCCGGCAGCAGCAGCTACTACGCAGTCTAGTCTTTACTACCTATGATCCCATAAAGTGAGCGCCGCAGGCGAGATTTTTTTTTGGTTAGCCTTTTCCTGCCAGATTGAACTGTTTCCATCAAGATTCTAGCTTCGGGGATGAGTTCCAGCCTCCAAGCCATGCTCGACAAAAGAATAATTAAAAATATATAGCCGTTCGGACAAATCAAGAGAAAATTAGGTAGAATAGCGAAATATCAGTAGATCAGGAGACTCGAAAATAAATCAGTAGGAGACCTAAAAAAAAGTAGATCTCCTGATAAATCAGGAGAAGTGGAAGCACTGGCTGTTAGTGGCCAGTGCTTCCACTTGCTCCTCTTCGAAAATCCTGCCGGAAACCCACAAATCCTAAAAAATCATGCTCGGAAAGTCCAAAATACTGCAACGAAATCCTGCCGAAAAAAAGTGTTTCCATACTAGTTAAGACTATAGCTGGAAGATTTAAACGCAGCTAATTTTGTCTTCTCTACAGTGTTTGGGAGGACAAGGACCGTCTTGGCGTAAGAATTAGATGAATATTAAACGACAACACATCGTCAGTACTAAAGGCGTATTCTCACCGTTTCCCGAGGACTCCACTTGAGGAGTCCCCGCGTTTTTGTTTGTCTCGAGTAGGTACTCGCTCCCCGTATTCTCACCGTATTCTCCCACGGATGGGAAATGCTCCGAACCATCATAAAAAAGGACTCCCTTTCAGATTCGGAGGGGAATCAATTTTTGCTGGTGTTGCTGCAATGTAAAATTAATTAAAAACACTCAGAATAAACAAAACCAAAAATAAAATGGATCCAGACTAATTTCGTCAACTGCATATTTTTTTAAGGCACTTGCCCTTTGGCCAAGTGCCATATAGCGATCGCAATTTCTGTCCGTCCGTCGGTCTGTCTGTCGGTCTGTCCAGGTTTTGCTAGTTCGGGCACTTCCAGATAAGCTAGGACGATGAAACTTGGCAAGCATATCAGGGACCCCAAAAGATTAAGTTGGAAATAGTCACTTTACCGATCTGAGCATCGTGGGGGGAGTGGATGGAGGGGGAATCCGGAATCTAGAGGTATTTATAACTTTTGAACGAGTTATCGGATCTTAATGAAACTTGATATTTGGAAAGACCCTGTGTTTCAGACGACCCGCTCAAAATCCGGACCGGATCCGGCGACTTTGAGGGGAGCTGGAAGGGGGGAACCGGAAATCTTGGAAAACCCTTAGAGCGGAGGGATCGGGATGAAACTTGGTGGGAAGAACAAGCACAAGTCCTAGATACATCGTTGATATAACCGTACTGGATTCGGGCACTGTGGGGGTTTGGGGGGGGGGGGGGGGGGATTCCGGTGATCCCGCTAGTTCGTACTTCCGGATGTGCTAGGACAGTGAAACTTGGCAGGCACGTCAGGGACCTTAAATGATTAAGAAGGAAATGGTCACTTCCCCGATCCGAGCATCGTGGGGGGAGTGGAGGGAGGGGGAATCCGGAATCTTGAGGTATTCATAAATTTTGAACGGGTGATTGGATAGCAATGAAATTGGTAATTTGGAGAGACCTCGAGCCTCAGACGACCCACTTAAATTCTAGGCCGGATCCGGTGACTTTGTGGGGAGTTGGAGGGGGAAACCGGAAATCTTGGGAAACGCTTGGAGTGGAGGGATTGGGACGAAGCTTGGTGAGAAGAACTTGCTCAAGTCCTAGATACATCGTTGACATAACCGGACCGGATTCGGGCACTGTGGGGGGAGTTGGGGGGGAGGGGCGGAGTTCGGTGATGCCGCGAGTTCGGTACTAAAACGATGAAATTTGGTAGGCATATCAGGGACCCGAACAGACTGCCTTGAGAATAGTTGTTTCCGCGATCCGACCATCGTGGGGGCGTGGAGGGATGACGAATCCGGAATCTAGTGGCATGCATAACTTTTGAACGGGTGAACGGATTTGAATGAAACTTGGCTATTGGAAAGAGCTATCGTCTCAAATGCTCCACGTGAAGTCCGGATCGGATTCTTGTGGGGGGAGTTGGAGGGGGCCACCGGAAATCTCCTGAAACGCTTAGAGTCGAGGGATCGGGATAGAATTTGGTAGGAAAACAAGCATAAGCCCTGTAGAAACGCACTTGACAGAACAATATCTTACCGGGGCTCTTTAGGGGGAGTTGGAGGAGGTTTCCCGGAATTCTAGTGATCTCGAGTTATGAGACTTCCAGACGTGCCATGGACGATAAAACTTGGAGGACATAATACTGACCCGACCAAATAGACTTAAGAACCGGACACGATGCCCTAAGAAAACTTCCGTCCCTGGATCCGACCGTTTTTGAGGGAGCTAAGGGAATGGGAATCCGGAAATTACTGACTTCCCTAGGTTGCGAACAGGTAGTCCGATTCGAGTGAAAGTTTATGCGTGATAAGAACTGATGACTTAGATATGCAAAACAGGCTTCCAAACCACAGGCAGCCATGGTTAGGGGAGTTGGACGGGGGTTCGCAAACTTTTTGACGTGCACAAAAACCAAACGAATGGGCCGAATGGGATGCAAGTTGGACAGGACCGAGTTTATTCATCGCAGTTTCGTTATTTGGCGTCCGAATCAATTCGGTCACAGAGGGGGGAGTTAGAGGGAGAGTCTCGGAAATTCTGTGGCTCGCTGAGGGGACACGAGTGGAGCGATTTTAATGAAACTTGGAAAGTAGAGAGACCATATGCCCTAGATGACATATGTTAGGGTCCGGACCGAATCCCAGCACGGTGCTCGAGCAATTTCCCGAAAATTGCTCATATTCGAGTGAAACTTGATAGGCCGTAAGAGAAGATGCTTTAGATGATTCATTTATGTGTCCAACGAGATTCGCCCATGGCAGGGGAAGCTGGAGAGGGGGGGGGTACCGGAAATTGTGTGGCACGTTTAGGAATCAAACGAGTGGATCTAAACTTAAAAGGTAGAAAACTAATATGCCATAGATGATCCGACGCAATGCTGGAAATACTCAGACTCGAGTGAAACTAGATATCCTATTTCTAGGTCCGAACCTAGGTGGTTCTGTGACATTCTCATCGACTTTCTTGCCTCACCTACTCGTAACAAGTGTCATATGAGCTCGTAGCTCTTGTTTTTCGAACAATATCCATTTGGGAAGCATTTCCCGTGTTCTCGCCGTTTCTGCGCGCGGAGTCCGCGTGGAGTGACTCCCTCTATTCTCGCCGTTCCCTTTGATTCCCCGAGGAGTCCTCGGTGAACGGCGAGAATACGCCTTAAGACTACCATTAAATAGGGAGTCACGATACGGGATTCAAAAATGTACCGACAAAAGACACAACGGCAACGACACTAACGACAGCGCCCAGGACCATACTAATCGCCGCAGGGAAATTTTTTTAAATACGCCTTTATTCTGGCAAAATTTAACTTACATTCTAGGTTTTAGTGTGATTTAAGCCCCCAGAAATTCCAAGCCTTGAGCGTCAACTAAATGCGCGCCATTCTTCTAAAAAGGAAATATATACTACAAAATACGCCGCAGGCAACATTTTGCGGAAACATTGATCATCAAAGTGTATTTTTGAGATCCGAAATGAAGGATCAGAAGCATAACTTGCAAACGAAAGAAATAAACCCTATTTTTTATTAGATGGTAAAAGTTGGACAAAAGCGGAAGATCGAACGTACGTACAGCCATTCGGGATTTACTTTCCACACATGGAACCCATTAGCAAGGATAATATTTATTCAACTATTAATCTCTTAATCCTAGCTAAAGAGAGAGAGAGAAGAATCGAAACCTGTAAGCTTTATGCGTCCAGGGGGAGTGGAAATAGAGCTTCCACTATGGTTACGCTTTCCCCAGAATACCTTATTCTTACTCCAGTCTGTCAAAAATAACAGAACGTTCCTGGGAAATCCTGAAAAAGTCCGGAAATCCTGCTAAATCCTGGATTCTCAAAAATCCTGCCGGGATCCAAAAAATCCTGAATTTCAGGATAAATCCTGGAAAGTGGAAGCAGTGCTGCCAGGCAAGGCCGTATCCAGGGGGGGGTTAGGGGGTTGCCCTCTCCCCCCCCCCGAAACATACAAAAATAATCATTTTACAGGCTTTTCCCTCTGATCTATGTACTTTTTTGTCCGACCCGCAGGCAACCCCCCCCCCCCCGCCGAAATAAATTCCAGTATACGGGCCTGCTGCCAGGGCTGCCAAATTGACACATTTTAGGTCAAACTGACACATTTTGATGTTGCGTGATACAATGGCACATTTGTTGAAAAAGCTGACACAATCGACAGAAATAACACAATTTCCACAGAAATGACATATTTTAATTATATGGTCTTGTTTTCGAAACTATTAGCCTGTGGAGTAGAAGAAAAAACAAATTTCAACTTCCTTATTTAAGAAAAGCCTCGAGAAAAGCCGTTCCAAGTTCCAACCACACCCGTATTTCACTACCGAGGTGAAGAATGGGCTTAAGGTGCCCATTTGATAAACAGCGCAGGCAGAAATTTTGTTGCGTTCCAGAACTTAACAATTGTTAACAAATTTTTAACTTTTTGCGTTCCAGGTTTCTGATTTCGAAAGGTAAGGTACGATTTCCGTCCCAGAACTTAACGATTGTTAACTATTTTTTAACGATGGTTGGTGAGCATCGTTGGGAAAATTTAACAATTTTAGAATTTGGGAAAACTAACGATCGTTAAAGCTGCAGTTAGCTCCGCCCCGAAATAAAATTGACGATTGTTAACAACTGTTAAAGTTCAATGGACTGATAAAACTATCACGTTGTCATATTACCACCCCCTAGTATGCAATGTTACATCAGAAATCAGCCGATCCTTACACAACTTATGTTTGGTGAAATGCGGTTACGACGATTTCTGCTGCCTGCCGAGCTCCAATTTTGCTAGCCTTGACAAATATAAGCGGAGTTTTCTTTTACCTCTCTTGTCTTTGTTATTTAACATTTAAAACTCTTTTTATTCCTTTAGAAAGTTATTTTTACAGAAATAAGATATAAATTAATGTATTTTCTTGACTTAATATTGGCTCGACCACAACCAGAATTCTCGGCTGAAGGAGTTTCCTAGTCTGCGCAAGTGCGTATATTCGTGAACGTGGAGCGGTTGCCGCTGAGGATTGGAATAAGAAGGTGGGGCATTTGACACTAATTTTAAGTCGAAACTTGACCAACTCACCCCGAGAAGTTCATGCGCAATCCAAATACATTCTTGTTTTGAGTTGTCTTCCGATTCGGGTCTTGTTTCTTCTTTTCTGCATTTTATTTTCACAGATAAGGGACAAAGATTCCTCTTGTTATTTATTTTTTTTCTGATAGGAGATCGAAGCTTTTCACCATCGAAGAACTCGGGAATTCACTCGATGTTGGAAGGGGGAAGAAAGTTCTGCTCAGTTCCAAGCCTCGGACAAATAGATTATTTTGTTCGAGGACCAAAAAGCTAAAACGCTCCTGTTTAGTCCTGCTGGGGTGTTGAACTTTCCTTTTTCGAAAGTAATTCACAGAAAATAATATGTTCATAACTTATAAAACAAAAATTTACCATGAAATGTCTACAGAATTTATTACAATAATCATTGGTGTTGGGCGATATTCAATATCGATAACGATATATCGGACCAAATATCGATATCGAAACGTAAATATCGATATCGAAAACGATATTTGTTGAATTACTGACATGTCCGAAATTGGTGCAATGTGTTCTTCGTAATTAAGTTTTTATTCAGTCGAGGTTTGAGTTGATGCAAGATGCTTTTTATGACAGTTTTGCTCTTAAATTTTTGTGAAACGAGACCTATACTATAGCGAAACATGGTATCGAAATATCGATATCGATACATCGAAAAATCTGAATATCGCCCAACACTAATAATCATGATACATTTTTAGTGAAAGATAACGTATAGTACATTTTTAAGTAAGTCTGTGAGATCTTTTCTGGTAATGTTCATGTGATTGATTAGCCCGCAGGCTGCAAAAATTGTTATTTCGTAAGTGAGAAATAACCTATGACATTCGCGAACCCAATTGTCTGAATCAATATAGCTTGATCTACGTAACAATATCCAGTTTATTTGTCAGAACCAAAACGGGCCACAATTTAGGATGTCACGTCGAATTAGGGTATTTTTTTTAAATCGGCAAAGTGGACTTTGTAAAAGTAAGTACTTAAAGCCTGACGTACTCAAAATTTTTTTGCACTTTAAAACAAAACTCATTGAGAAAAACTTAAGCCAGCACGAACAGCTCTTTGACGCTTCTCCGGCTTTTACAGGTATTCTCATTTCCTAGATAAAAGTGCAAACACACGATCAGGGTCGGGTGCTTTAGGGCTGGAATTCCAGCCCGGATTTTCGTCACCATCATCACTTCCATACGGAAACTTGAGCAACCTGTGATGAAAGTGACGAAGTTCGGCCTGGAAATCCTTATCGTGTGTTAGGACTATAACAAGAGAAAAGTCGCATAACTTCTCAGGATTAATTTCATTGTTTGCTAACAAGAAAACTAATAGTAATATTGATGTCCTTGACTGTCAAATGTAACTTAAACAACAAATTACTTGTATTCTTGCTGAAACACATAAGGGATCCCTAACTGGTCGGGTTGTCGACAAAACTTCCCCATTCGAAACGTTCCCTGACGAAATGTCCCCGACGAAACGTCCCCGTGACAAAACGTCCCCACGACAAAACGTCCCCGTGGTGAAACGTCCCCGATCAAAACGTCCCCTGGCGGAACGTCCCCGGCTATAGAGGCTTTTTTTATCGCTGAGGGATAGCTAGGACTATCAGACTACTGACTGCGTCATCAGTTCAGACAACAAATGTTTTTGGAGTATATACTTTTGAAAACCACGATTGGTTGACTACTTAAGCATTTAACCTATACTCAAGAAACAAACCGAAGTGTTGCTCCCGGCTATAGCAATTTCTTAAAGGATCCCTCTTGCTTATTCTGCCTTTTATAATATACTTAGCTCCCATGTGGTATTATAAGCTTCTAAAATCCCCACCTTTCTCCATTGTTTCGTTTCGTAACTACGAATTTTTAGCGCTTTTTAGGCCTTGCCGAGTTTTCCCGTCACCCAACGAAAAGTTTGCCGGAATCTTCATTGTCCGCTGACAACTCTTTCAAACATAAGGATGTAATAATCTTCTGTGTATTACTTCTTTTATTTGCTTAGTTTTCCCACTTTTTAACCAAGGTACGTTCAGTTTTCGAATCTTTTGCGCCCAGCCGCCGCGTCGGAGAGCAGGAAGGCTGAATATGTTCGACAAGGGCTAACAAGAGAATCGCTAGTTTCAGGTGGAAAGTAATGGTGTTTTCGAAAACGTTTATTCTGATCGGTTTTATAGGGAAAAGATCATTTCTAGTAAAAGTTGTGCCTTAAGGAAAGCGCAAAGATTTAGTAGTTTGTCAGTTTTTGTTTTATCTTTTATTTAGTTGGTATATTTTGTGTGTTAGTTTACGCAGTTAGTTAGTTTACTCATTGATCTCGCTTTTGTTCGATATTTAATTTGCTGATACTTATTATTAAAAGATTTTCTAGTAACCTAGATTTACTATGTCTCTCTACCTAACTAATCGCTCCATCCGCTTTCGTTTCCTCGCTTCCCATGTCATTTTTATCCAGCATAACGGCCCTATATTACTTTTTCATTTTCCTTGTTTGATTCTCTTTGAGCCACAGCAGGCTACCCCTTCCTCTGAGGTTCCTATTGGTGCTCCTCAGATTGTGCATTTTGCTTCAAACGACCTAGAAATGATCAGTTACGAGTCAATTGCAACTTGCAAGGCATACTACACGACATATTTTAACTGAAAACAATGCAATTATGAAGCAACCAGACCTATGTCCGCTCTTTTCTGCTTCTAAGGAATGTTCCCACATCTGTAATGCACACTCTGAAGTCGTTTTATCGATCATGCACCTGAAGATCGAGGTGAACTGAAAAATATATGCTTGGGGACGTTTCGCCACAGGAACGTTTTTTCACGGGGACGTTTTGACACGGGGACGTTTTGACACGGGGACGTTTTGACACGGGGACGTTTTGTCACGGGGACGTTTTGTCACGGGGACGTTTCGCCGGGGACGATTCGCCAGGGGACGTGTTGTCATGGGGACGTTTCGTCGGTAAGCCAACTGATCGATCGCAGTCAAATCACGACGAAGAATGTGATGAAATGCAACAGCCAACGAGCCGAATCTGCAGCAATGCCTTGTTTCCGTAAGAAAAAAAAGCGGTGTTGCCACACATTTGGGTTCGCTGACAAAATCCTAATTTACGCGAAGGAGCTTTGCGTGAGGTTCTGTAACGGACTGACCCCAGCCAGCACCGGTTGCCACGTGGTAAAGTTTAAAATAAGCTCGTTTCGAAGCGTTTAAAAAACGAAACACCTTAGTTGTGACCGGCACCGCGGATTATCGGTCGGTGCCAGGAAAGGGTGTACAACAGGTGTCGGGAGCGAGTAACCCCTCGTTTTTAACTCTGGAACAGTATATCCAGGAATTTATTTCGGAGGGGGGTTTTGCCCGCTGGTTGGACCTAGTCCATACCAAGAGTACTAAAAAGATATAGATCAGAGGTTAAAGTCGATAAAAAAAACGATCATTTTTGTATATATCGGAGGGGGGTCGAACCCCCTAGCCCCCATCCTGGATACGGCCATGCCCATATCCCTTCGACTCGCAGATTTCAACGCTCTTCTTTAGAATACACATACTCAGGTTATCTGTCTAATTGTTTTCGTTTTTTTTTTCAGTTTTATGTACACTTCGTCACTAAAGCTAACTACGAATCAGGACGTAAAACGGATAAGTCAGGCCATAATTTGCCCTTTAATGACAAGGGTCATCGTCAAGGGCCCCACGTCAGGTATTCACTTACATTTTAATTTTGTTTTCTTTCCCTCTATTCGATATTTCTTTTGGTTATTTCCTTTCTTTTTGAGACCGTGTTGTAGTTTGTAGCTAGGTCTGTAGAAGCAGGAACAAAGAAGCCAATAGAGCCTCCGTCTTTGGTCCCATGCAGCAACTATGGATATCCCAATAAAACTGAGCTGAGCTAGAGGCATTTGTTGAGCTTTGAGTTAGTGTTGGCCGATATTTGATATCGATGACAATATATCGATACATCGGACCAAATATCGATATCGAATATCGAAACGTAAATATCGATATCGAAAACGAAATTTTTTCATTTATAATTATTGTATACAATCCAACATAAGTTACGTTTATCAACTTTTTCTTTTCTTTTCTTTTTCCTTCTTCAACTTTTTTATAAGAATTTGAAGTTTGAGTTGATGTAGGCTAAGTTGCTTTTTTACGACAATTTTGCTCTTTAATTCTGGCAAAACGAGACGTAAACTAGGAAAACATGGTACCGAAATATCAATATCAATATACCGATTAACGAATATCGAAAGTGAAAATATTGACATATCGACATAACGAAAAATTCAAATATCGCCCAACACTACTTTGAGTTACTGCCCGTCTACTTCCTTCTTCACCGTAGCACATGTCAGAGAAATTAGTGCAGGAGGCGCGATGACCTGCTTAGCTGCAGCGCGTCCAGACAACCAATCGGCTTTTACTTTGGAAATTTCTTCTCCGGGGCTTTACTGCGATATAGCTGTTTGTTGAAGAAACGAATCCGTGTAGCTCCTACCCGCCCCGGTCTCTGCTCGTTTGCATCCGGCAGAGTATCGGTGCATTTACACACTGCGATAAATCCAAAAGTATTTTAAATCCGAGCGTATTTAATGCACGTATCTGGGCTTGGAAAGATCTCTAACACAGGGGCGTCACGACCGGGGGGGGGGGGGGATAACCGAGTCGGCGCGAAGCACCGAGATTTTCGCCAAAACAGTCATTAAATGATCGAATTTTCTTTAAATCAGTCGATTTTTCGTCAAAGCAGTCGTTTTTTCAGAAAATCAGTCGATTTTTTCAAAACTGTCGTTTTTTCTGCAAAAATAGTCGGTAAAAATTGTCAGCCAGTCGGTAAATTCCTTGGCCCCCCCCCCCCCCCAAACATTTTGGCTAGTAACGCCTCTGCTCTAGCAGTACGGACATATTTGAGAAATCGGTTCCATTTTGCATCTAAATACATCCGGATTGCTAGAGTTCTTTTCAAGCACAAATAGCGTAAAATACGCTCGGATTCCAAAATACGCTCGGATTTTACGCAGCGTGTAAACCCACCATATAAAAATATATTCGACTCCGCATGGTCGTATTACAGAGAAAGGGAGACTGAGATTTAGGAGCTTATTTGTTCTTGATAGAAGTTCATAAATTCTTCTTCTAACCAAGCTGACTGGGGAGATTGAAGGTTCGTTTCTTTCAACTGCAGCCTGAGGAGGACCCTTGCAAAAAGGGCCGAATTTATATCTCTGAAAAATGACCTAAGGCGTATTTCCCAGGACTCCTCGGGGAATCGAAGGGAACGGCGGGAATAGCGGGAGTCACTCCACGAGGACTCCACGTACAGAAACAGCGAGAATACGGGAATGCTTCCAAAATGGATTGTGTTCAAAAAAGCAACATGCAGTTGACGAAATTAGTCTGGATCCACTTTATTTTTAGTTTTGTTTGTTCTGATTGTTTTTAAGTAATTTTATATTGCACTAACACCAGCAAAAATTGATTGGAGCATTCCGCGTCCGCGGGGACTCGCGAGAATACGGGGAGCGAGTCCCCGGGACAAATAAAACGCGGGGACTCCTCTAACGGAGTCCTCGGGGAACGGCGAGAATAGCCAGCTGACTTTTCCGTTTTGAGTAATGTTACCTACGAAAGTGCCTTTCCCTTCTACGCCGGTAAATAAATGTATATGAATGAATAACTGGTTTTATTTGCCCATTTCAAACACAAAAGGTGGAAAATTTACTATAACAAACAAAGAAAAAGAAGACAAATCACACTAGCCTAACAAACACAGAACAAGAAGAAATAGCCTACTTCAGAAATACCTGGTAGGGCTACAGACTGTGCTGGGGATTCAGTGACTGCATAGACTTTTGCCGGTGTTCATGACATCACTGGGATCAAGAACGCTAACACAAACTGACGTATCTCTTGTCGAACTGCTGATGTATTTTTTTAGTTAAATACTTGAAAGGTCTGAGGACTCTGGTATTTCCTTCAGGAAACAAAACAGAGCTGAGTTATCGTGAATGCAATTCGTGCAGGAAGTGGCAAATTGCCAAGTCCATTAACCGTCGGCTGTTGGGAGTGCGAGTCATCGCTTTTTGCGTGATTGATTAAGCGTGTTTTTTTACGCTTTTGGAAAGGCAAAAAGTTGCCTAACGACTTGCCAGCAATAGTCAAAGCTTATGGCCCAGTCACGACATCTCGCCCAATGTTGCCAGTTTTCTCTGACGGAGCCTAGATAAAATTTGTTTCCATGAAAACATATGGCATTCTAGCGCCTACGAAAATCGGTCCTTGTTACCTATTATGAAAGGACCTATCTTACTTAAAATACTAAAGCAACCTACACACGTAATCGGTACATCCTTAAAGTCTAACTGAAAAGCCAACTTATTTTTGTGTCATTTAATTGAATACACTGAATAATTTGGATTCTGCTAAGGGATTTTTTTATTTTCCACTATCTGCTCTAGTTATGACGTTCAGAACATCTGCAGCGGTCCCCACAACGTAAATTCTACTATGACGCAGGAAATTTTAATGTCAACACAAACGCGGCATTTCAGTGGGCAGTGGTGAGCTCGGTGAAGACTGCTTGGTGCCTGAACAAAAACAAATTTATAAATCTTTCTGGTAAGGTATAAAGCACACAAATACAAGCGCATAGAGGTACCACAAATCAAACGGAAATTCCACTATTTGAAAACCGATTATTCTGTAGCAGAACAACGAAGCAACGCATTTTCAGCGGGTATTCAAGACAATTTAACTGAATAAGTGATGGGTAACTAGATTGTCCTATCCCAGCCCTTTTCAGTTCAACTTTAAAGGACACCTCGCACTACATTATATTTCTGCTAAGATGTTCAGAGGTAGTTGACTATTTCAAAAATAGCTATGCTTAGAGCAAATTACGCAACGCTTCGGCTGTTTTTAGCCTCTTTCCATGTCCCTTGCACTGAAAAACGTGGCAAAATATGCATAACCGGTCTGCTGACAAATAAGCTTCTCGGAAACAATGGTCAGGAGCCTGATACGTCAAGTACAGAGAACAAACACGGCTAGCGTAATAATCGGTGTAATGCCAATAGAGGATAAATATTCCTTCAGCCCAAGCTAACTGCGAATCATATTTGAAAATGCAAAACGGATACGCCTAACGAATCCGTTTTGCATTGTCAGATATGCCGATAAAGGAGATCTGATACACCTACAAAGTGTAGAATCTAGGGAACGGGAATGGATCGAAATACCGGTACTACTCAAGTATAATCAATTCGTAGGCTGACGCGTCCTTTAAACACAACCTTAAACCCCGAAAACCCAAATTTAATGCGGCATATTTTAATCCACCTAAGGACACCCTGGCACCTCACTGACCTCCTCACTTGCATTATGTCGCTTCCTTTGATGCGTATCATGCTGTCGACGTTGTTGCGAGAAGCTTATTCATCAGACAAAAAGGTTCTGTAAACTTTTTCCTGTTTTTGCCAAAAGTCAACGTACCTGATAAGAATCTTAAAATAGCCAAAGCCGCACGTAACTTGTTGGAAGCAGGACGTAGTATTAAAGCATTAACTTATTTTAAAATACTAGGACATAAACAGTCAAAGCTGCGAGAGGCCCTTTTTAAAAGATTTTTGAAGATTAAAGACACTTTTGATTTTTTAAGATCTTACAGGATCGCAGAGTTCTGGCTAGCTTTGTCGAAGTAAAAACCTATGACAAATCGCAGAATTCTGCTACGATCGGCAACACTGACCTCGCTACTTGCTAATTTTATTGAAGATCCTTTTTTCGTGCTCTATTGCAAAAGCTTTAATTATGCCCCATTAAAAGAGTTGACTCAGAAGCAGTTTCAATGGCCAGGTGACCCAATTTCAAGACGCTACTTCATACCAGGACCAGGACAGTGGGGACATCTAGCGGTGAGATTCGGTAGCACCCAACTGGGTTTTTGCCGGTATGTGAATAAAAAGTAAGATGATTATAGGTCATATATGTTTATATATTTCAATTTATGACCCACCAAATACAAGAGGCGGCAGTGGAGTAAAAGGTAAAACAGCACGGGTAAAAATCAACGTAGAGCTACTGACAAAATACACTATACTGAAGTACTAAATGGGTCTAAAATTCATGAAAAACATCACATAGATGAACTGCATTTTAGTAGAGACCCGACGTACATCCAGTGACTGAAGAACACCTTGCACTCTGAACTTCTGAACTAACTTATCGTTACGTCACTATAGTTGGATTATAATATTTGCCGATTTCTCTTAGATTTGAGATTTTTGTCAGATTAATTTTGTCCCTTCTGCTAAATTTCCAAGAAAAAAAGGTTTGTTCAGTATACTAGACAAACCTTTTCTTACTAACTAGAGTTAGTCAACCTAAAACAGATCTTCAGATTACATATACTTGCAGTAGACTCATAGTTTTTGATAAAGGTTTGGATACGGACTTTTTAGATTTTTTGCTCTGTTTCTTCGAATTTGAAGATTGTATGATAATTACAACTTGTTAATATATGAACAGACCATTGAACAACAGCCACCAAAGCCTTCTTTCCAAACGATCAGGCTCATTCGAAAAAACCAATGATCAAAAAAAAATAATCAAAATCCCCCCAAAAAATGTGACTAGATTCCGACAGGATCACCCATCTGAGTCAAGAATAAACAGGATTTCCTGATTCACCGAGTCTTTCTCGGGTACACCTACCTCCCCCTACCAGTTTTTATCGACACCAGAATTTCATTTTACTTCTTCGAAATTTTCGGTTTTTGCCGGACTCTGGTCAAACCAATACTCTTGATGACTATCTCTCCCTGCCGATGCAGTATCTCCGAGTACCTGCGGAAGAAAGGAAGAAACGGCGTCAAAGCTGCGCTGACTCAGGATTTGAGTCGTTGAGTTTGAGTCGTAACGGACACGTTTGCTCCTTCTTCTTGAGAATCACTGGCGTGTTTTGGACTTAGTCATATAGAGTATTGTCCGGTGAGAAAATAAAAAAATATAATTAGACTGAACATGTATTGTATCACCTTCTTGATAACTTGATGCTCCGATCGGCTTAAATTTTTTTTTTAACCCCTATCAAATCCGGATTCTGCCGGAATCCGGATGAGCTAATTGTCCATCGAGAAAATTCAGCTTCACAGATGAATTCAGCTTGTATTCTTGCTCCTACAAGCATTTCCGATCAACTTCAGAACAAAGTTTACTCCCACCAAATTTCAGTTTTCGCCAGATTCGAATCAAACTACTTGTCAGGCAGGAACATAAAGTCCAAATATGGATTTAGGATGTATTCTTACCTCTAAATCGACCAACGTTTTACCTCTAGGCTAATCAACTTCAGATAAGACCGAATTTTCAAAGAAGACAAAATTTTCCGGTTTTCACCGGATTCTGGACAAACTACTTGTCCGGCGAAAAGGGAAAACTGAAAACTAGATTCAGCATGCCTCTGTGTGTCTCTGTACCCACGTATCTACCTTTTATTCAACTTCAGATAAAACTTTTATTTTTACGAAATTTCTGTTTTTTTCCCGGATTTTGGGCGAACTATTAGTCCGGTGAGAAAATGAAGTCCAGTTCTGGATTCAGCATGTCTTTACCTCGAAATCGACTCTCACATTAGCTTACAAAAAAAATTTGTCCGTCAATTTAAATGTGGGGCTACAGGGCCCATCTACGAAGTTGACCTGTACTTTGTCCCAATGGATCCTCACACCAAGTTTGAACATAATCTCTCAACCCCTTCCAGAGTTATCGTGCTGACAGACGGGCAGACGGACGGACAGATGGAAAACTCTTACGAAGTCATGGGTATCCAGTCACTTACGTTTTGGGATCCCAAAAATTTGAGCAACAACATCCCAACCTGCAATCACTAACAGGCTCCACTTTTCCTGCCAAACAGAAAAAAACAACATTTGGATCAAGAGTGGTAAGACAAACTGTTGATTGGAAATCGAAATAAGACAGCACCCATGACGGCGTACATTAGGAGAAATCCTCCTTGCCTTCAGTTGCAAATTTGCAGGTAGACTTACTAGTACCAGGGACCCATAAATTTCCTGTAATAACTTGCCATTCAGGGGGCTTGTCAATAAGAGGTTTCTGATGCGCTCTTGACCGAGCGTCAGATAGTTAGAAATATCCACGGGGATAAAATACCCGACTATCCAGTTAGACAAAATTGTTCGCAGCTGTTCTGGCGAACTAGGAATATTTCTCTGTCATGGAAACAGTCCCAACAAATTTTGTCTATCTGAGCAAGAACGCCGATTCGACCCAAGCGGGATTTTTGAAAACTAGGTGAGGCTCGGGCAACATAGCAACATTGAAGCATAGGAAATGACAAGCCCCCTGAATGGCGAGTCATTACAGGAAACTTATGGTTCCCTGCTAGTACACAACAATTTGGCTACGAATGAATGAATGTATGAATATATTTAATAGCCAATTGGCCGTGCAAAATACATGATGGTTACAATACACTTTACATCACTCAGTACTAATACACTCTTATAAAATGGCAAATTTTAAGTATCTTAGCTTTGTTTTTTGTTTCAAGAACATCGGGAAACTTGATAGTATACCCATTAGGAAAATGTCTCCTGGGGTCTGAGAGTTGCTCGCATTCAACCAGAAAATGGCCCTCGTCCTCTGTATTAAAGCACAGGGGGGGGGGGGGAGAACACGGTCCACTTTAACACATTTTTCTCGATTCTGGAAACTATTTTTATAATAGTGCAACTGCATTATATAATCAAATCACAATACCCCCCCCCCCCCAACAGCGTCCCTTTTCATGAATACCGGGCGGATAATATAGCGCCACCATGTGATTTAGCTTTTCCAATGATTTTCACTATCATCAACGTTAACTAAAACTCTGCTAGGATATGGGTTTAAAGTCCATATCCAAACCTGTAAGTATTCATCCTAATCAAGTCTTCAGCTTACGCTTCATAAAGGCGCGCCGTCTATTCTTAGTCCACGGTTAAGGCGAGACCAGATTGCAGGCTCAATATTCCCATCCTATATAGAAACTTTCGAGCAAGAAAGATAAGACAAATAAAAGGAGGCATCCGAAATGTTCGAGAGCAATAAGTATTTACAGGTCGATATCCGATATTCACAGAAAACGCATTTACTAATTTATGCACCGATGATTTGTTATGTTCATTGAAGGATTCGATAACAACAACTCTGCTAAAAAAAAAAAAAATCATTCCGACCGGTTACAAACAAAGCACATACGTGCTTGAAAAACGCAACCAGTGCACATTTACTACCATATTATATAACTAATCAAACTTTCACTAAAATAACTAAAAATTAATTAATTAATTTGCCAATTAGTCCTCTCTCCTCTTCCAAACCCTCCACTCACCAACTACCCTCAAGGATATGTTTCTTTAACCGATTTTTAGGTTGGAATTTAATAATTCCGGCGTAGCAGAACTGAGTGGAGGGTTTGGAAGAGGAGTCCTCTCTCCTCTTCCAAACCCTCCACTCACCAACTACCCTCAAGGATATGTTTCTTTAACCGATTTTTAGGTTGGAATTTAATAATTCCGGCGTAGCAGAACTGTGGAATAGAAAGCCATGCGATGAGCAAAGTGGCTAGAAGTGCTTTGCTTGATGAACTAGCTTGATGAAGATAGTCTTATCTCTAACTCGGATTAATCTTATCCCAGTAGAGATAAGACTAATCCCAGTTCAAAATACTGCAGTTAACTTTAATCTTTATTCGGAGAAACCTTTTACAGTGTAGCGTGTTTTGGACTATTCGCAAACTGAGGAAGTGGGTGTATGCACTGTTTTATTGCGATTCGTTAGCCCACGGTTTGGTGGAAGGAAGAGCTTGCATGTGTCAAACAGTGAGTTGAAGGAGTGCAATTGGTTTGGGGAGAAACAACGTATTTTGAGGACATCTATTCCTCCAGTAGAAAAAAAGTTCCAGGACGATGAGAGTTCATACTACACTGTAAAAAAAAATCTTGTTGTATTTGCTACTGGGATTAATCTTGCCTCTACTGAGCTAAGATTATCTCTAATTCGGATAAATCTTATCCCAGTAGAGATAAGATTAATCCCAGTAGCAAATACTGCAGCTAACTTTAATCCTAACTCGGAGAAACCTTTTACAGTGTACCTTTCAGTTTAAAAAGTGAAAGCTTCTGTTCCGTTCATTAACTTCGAATCTATTGTACTATCTCTGTGTGATGGTGATGAAAATGAAGCGAGGGTAGGCAAATAGAGACTGATCTACTTGGAGCGCTGATATGGTGTAATGAAAATAATTAAATATCACAAGAAAAATGCAGCTTGCATCCCAGTCGTGCGTAACGTTTGATTTGCCCTCAGAAGCTAATAGACATTGCTGTACAGAGAACTGAACCGAATTCTAAAACTAGGATTAAAGCGGACATTACAATCACAATTTATTCAAATGCAGGAGGAACAGTTGCTTATTAACTCAATGGGTATCTTACTTTGCATGTCGGCACTTTTCAAAGACTCGCGTTGCGCAAAATGCGGTTTACAACGAATGGTTTAATTACGAGCCGTCTTTTTGCAACCGGAAGCCGCCTTCTTGACAACTATAACTTGAATATGCTTGCCTGCAAATTAACACGAAAAGAATCTAAACTTCCGTGACATCTCTCTGACTGAATTTAATGACAAGATTTCCGTCCCCCCTAGGGGTTGAACAGCAGCCTAGCGACATAAACATCTGGCATGTTTAAAAGGGACCTGTGGCTTCTGTCCCGAGCTGACCAGCTCGGCCTATTCTATTAAATGGGTAATTGTGAGACATCTTCCAGTGTCTGGGAATGTTTTAATGGATTTATACCTCAGAGTCGATGTGGTGGGGCTTTAAAAGTGTAAATTACCGGAAACTAGGAAGGCTTGAGCCATGCCTGAAGTACTTTAAACCAGTGGTTCCCAACCTTTTCCGTACCATGTACTCCTAATCAAAGTTCAAAAGGGTTGCGTACCCCTTTTTTTACTTTTTTGACCAATCAATATTTTACTGCATTTATTGTCTTAGAAATCGTCATTTTCCAAATCCGACTATTCCTTAAAGTACTAATCTTGACCGCAAAGTAAGAAAAAGGTCAGCCTATTCTATTAAATGGGTAAATGTGAGACATCTTCCAGTGTCTGGGAATGTTTTAATGGTTTTATACCTCAGAGTCGATGTGGTGGGGCTTCAAAGGTGTAAATTACCGGAAACTAGGAAGGCTTGAGCCATGCTTGAAGTACTTTAAACCAGTGGTTCCCAACCTTTTCCGTACCATGTACTCCTAATCAAAGTTCAAAAGGGTTGCGCACCCCTTTTTTGACTTTTTCGACCAATCAATATTTTACTGCATTTATTGTCTCAGAAATCGTCATTTTCCAAATCCGACAATTCCTTAAAGTACTAATCTCGACCGCAAAGTAAGAAAAAGCTCAGCCTATTCTATTAAATGGGTAATTGTGAGACATCTTCCAGTGTCTGGGAATGTTTTAATGGTTTTATACCTCAGAGTCGATGTGGTGGGGCTTTAAAGGTGTAAATTACCGGAAACTAGGAAGGCTTGAGCCATGCCTGAAGTACTTTAAACCAGTGGTTCCCAACCTTTTCCGTACCATGTACTCCTAATCAAAGTTCAAAAGGGTTGCGTACCCCTTTTTTGACTTTTTTGACCAATCAATATTTTACTGCATTTTACCAGAAGAAGAAAGTAATAAATACGATATTTAGTGTCCTCAACGAAAAGACATGTATCTGAAATTGCGTACTATGTGGTATCTGAGCTTTTGGACAATCTTGAAACTAAGTCAGAAAACTAAAAAATTTTGAGGCGAGATGTTAAAGCTACAGGTAACCTTGATTTTGAGGACCTCCGCGTACCCCTTGCGTTTGTCTCTCGTACCCTTTGGGTACGCGTACCACCGGTTGGAAACCACTGCTTTAAACTATGAATGACTGAATGAATTTATTTCCCCAAGAAATCCGTGGGGCAATGGCGGAAACAAAAATATAATAAGAAACAACACTCACATTCTAATCATATTACTAGAAACACCCCCAAAAAATACGACATCTTCACAGCTTACCCCAAAATAACAATCCCGATGCTGCATAGCCCACTCGAGAAACCTGTCAACGAAGGTCTCTGAAATTTTTCTTTCCATTTTCAAATCCTCCTCCAGCGTTTTTCGAAATATCTAATAAATTAGTACTAAGGGCTCTATACATGACAGGCTTGTGTAAATTTAAATAAACCCTACCAGAAAAGCACGATCTCGAGCACGGTTAAGTTGAAATATGTGGTAAAATTGCTACCTATCCCAAGATACCACGGTAGTTGGAATACAGTAAAAAAAGTAATTAAAAATTAGAAAAGAGGTAAGTATTAAGTTAAGTTTGAAGTTAAGTATTAAGTAATAACGAGTTGAGCAGATCAAAGTAAAAAGAAAAAAATTCCTTGAACTAATTAAGTTGAAATATTGAAATATAAGTATTAGATTAAGTTTTAAGTTAAGTATTAAGTAATAACGAGTTAAACAGATCAAAGAAAACAGAAAAAATATCTTGAACTAATTAAGCTGAAATACGTTAAACAAAAAACTTGAAAACCAGTATCATAGCATCAACTCCAAGACTATTGAAAAGCCGATATGTTTATTGTCTCTTTTCTATCCTTGATGACCTATGACTAAACATACAACCTACTCCCCCCCAAAACGTGGCAATCTGTCCTCCCTTTCTGTTAGTGTGTGGAATCTTTAGAATTTCGGCGATATTAGCATTTGTACTACTGCTGATGTTTTAACGGCTTACCGACGAAACGCCCCATGGCAAAACGTCCCAAGCAAAATTCCCCGTGGCAAATCACATGGCGAAACGTTCCCATGAAAAGGTCCCCATTGCAAAACGTCCCGACGACAAAACGTCCCCACGGCAAAATGTCCCCGTGGCAGAACGTCCCAGCGAAACGTCCCCGTGGCAAAACGTCCCAGCGAACCGTCCCCGTGGCAAAACATCCCCATGACAAGACGTCCCCATGGCGAAAATTCCAGACGACAAAACGTCACCACGGAGAAAAGTCCCCATGGCAAAACGTCCCCATGGCGAAACTGTCCCGACGACAAAACTTCCCCATGGGGAAAACATCCACATGGCAAAACGTCCCCATGACAAAACGTCCCCATGACAAAACGTCCCCATGGCGAAATGTCCCCACGACAAAACGTCCCCATGGCAAAACGTCCCCATGGGAAACGTCCTCGTGGCGAAACGTTCCCAAGACTTTTGAGTTCGCCAAGGCCTTCGTTCAGAGGCGTCTTGGTCTTGAATTAATGCAATGTGAAAGGATGCCGGGTCTGATGTAAATAATGACCCCTCCCCCCCCAAAAAAAAAAAAAAATTATCATATTTTGGTTATCGGTTCATTTTATTCAAACAATGTTTACAACGGGTACGTCAGGTACGATTCTTCATCAGCGATATTTCGGCCCTCTTTGGCAAGGGTCCTCGTCAGGCTGTCAATCCTCTGGTTCAACTTAGGGGAAGGAAACAAACCTGTAATAAATTTTAGGTTCATTTTAGCCGGGGGTGTTTCGCCATGGGGACGTTTTACATGGAGACGTTTCGGATGGGAACGTTTTGCCATGGGGATGTTTCGCCAGGGGACGTTTCGATTGGCGACGTTTCGTCGGGGGGGGGGGGGGGGGGGGGGGGCGTAAAACCGAAAACCAGACTCCCTTGAAAATTCCTGAAAAAAATATCACGTACATTAAACAAGCACTGCTGAGAAACAAAATTCGTGGATGCAGCGCTTGTCGAATAATTTTCAAATAACTAAAACCAAAATTGAGAATTTTCGTGCCCTCTAAACTAACAAGAGCTGTAAGCTCATATGGCACTTGCATGTGTCAAGATGATTTGATTGATCAAAAGTAAGTTTCGACTTTGCGGTTGAGATGCGCGCTATAAGGGAGCTGGAACTTCATTTGTAAGCAAAACCCTTGAGGCAAAACTGCTAATGGGCTGATGGGCATCAAGAAAATGCAGATATTGCTTAAAAGTATTTTTTTTGACTTTGCGGTCAAGATTGGTACTTTAAGGAATAATCGGATTTGGGAAGTAGCAATTTCTAAGCAAATGTTGTTGAGTCTCCAATGTTCCAGCGAAGTTTCATCGTCCTAGCACATCTGGAAGTACCTTAACGCGCGATCACCGGAATCCCAGACCCCCCTCACCCTCCTCCAACTCCACCCACAATAACCGGAGCCAATCCGGTTCTGTAAATGATTAATCCAGAGCATCTGTTTGTCATTCCCACGAAGTTCGATCCAGATCACACCAGTCTAAGCGGGTCAAGTATTTTCCGCCCTCCCCCCGATAATTGCCGGATTCGGTCCGGAAATGAAAAAGGTCACAAGAGAAGAATGTCCTCTGTTTAATTATTAAATTTCACTCGAATCCGATCACCCGTTCCAAAGTTACGCATGACTCAATATTCCGGATTCCCCTCCCTCAACTCCCCCCCCCCAAATTTATCATATCGAGGATTTTTTTTTTTATTCCAAGTCAGTTTGACCGGGTCCCTGATATGCCTTCCAAGTTTCGTCGTGAAAATCCCCCAAAAAACGGAATTCCGGGATACCCCTCCTCCCCCCCCCTCAAGTGTCCGGATCCAGTCAAATTATGTAAAAGATTTACATGGACCAGATGTTTGTTCTTCCCAGCAAGTTTCACTCCGATACCATCATTCTAACCGTTTCTCGAGATTTCCGGTCCACCCCCACCCCACCCAGCTCCCCCGCGGTGCACGTAGCCAATCCGATTCAGCAAATGACTTACCTAGAGCATCTGTTTGTTCTTCCCACAAAGTTCCATCCCGATCCCTCCATTCTAAACGGGGCACGTATTTTCCGCCCCCCCCCCCAATAGTTGCCGGATCCGGTCCGGATATGAAAAAAATCATCGGAGAAATGTCCTCTGTTGAATTCTTAAATTTCACTCGAATCCGATCACCCATTCCAAAATTACGCATGACTGAAAATTTCGGATTCCCCTCCCTCCACTCCCCCCACCATTATCTGATCGACAAAATTTTTATTTTGAAGTCAGTTTGATTGGGTCCCTGACATGCCTGCCAAGTTTCATCGTGAAAATCCCCAAAACCACCATCACCGGAATTCCGGGACCCCCCCCCCCCCATAAGTGTCCGGATCAAGTACAATGGTCTAAAGGACTTATCTAGAGCAGATGCTTGTTCTTCCCAGCAAGTTTCACTCCGATCCCTCCATTCTAACCGTTTCTTGAAATTTCCGGTCTCCCCCCCCCCAACTCCCCCCTGGCTACCGAATCCGGTCAAGACTTTAAACGGGACATTACAGACATATATTCTCTTCAGTTATGAAGTTTCATTACAATCCGATCATCCGTTCGAAAGTTACACACTTCTCAGTTTCCCGGATTCCCCTGCCCTCCCCCCCCCCCAAATGGTCGGATCAGAAAAATGATTATTCCTAATTTTGTTTGGTCGGGTCTCTGATATGCCTGCCAAGTTTCATGGTCCTAGCACAACTGGAAGTACCCTAACTCGAAAAAGTGTGACAAAATGCCCTAAATTTTCAAGTTTCCACTTCCCCGCACATGGTCGGATCGGGAAACTGATTATTTTCAGGTTAGTTTGGTCGGGTCCCTGATATTCCTGCCAAGTTTCATTGTCCTAGCTCATCTGGAAGTACCCTCACTCGAAAAAGTGTGACAAAATGCCCTAAATTTTCAAGTTTCCAGCGCCCCAACTCCCCCGCATATGGTCGGATCGGGAAACTTATTATTTCCAGGTTACTTTGGTCAGGTCCCTGATATTCCTGCCAAGTTTCATTGTCCTAGCTCATCTGGAAGTACCCTAACTCGAAAAAGTGTGACAAAATGCCCTAAATTTTCAAGTTTCGAGCGCCCCCACTCCCCCGCATATGGTCGGATCGGGAAACTGATTATTTCCAGGTTCGTTTGGCCGGGTCCCTGATATTCCTGCCAAGTTTCATTGTCCTAGCTCATCTAGAAGTACCCTAACTCAGAAAAAAGTGACAAAATGCCCTAAATTTGCAAGTTTCCAGCGCCCCGCACTCCCCCCCATATGGTCGGATCGGGAAACTGATTATTTCCAGGTTAGTTTGGTCGGGTCCCTGATATGCCTGCCAAGTTTCATTGTCCTAGCACATCTGGAAGTACCCTAACTCGGATATGTGGGACAAAAAACTCGGACCGACCGACAGACCGACAGACGGAATTGTGATCGGTATATGGCACTTGAGCCAGAGGCTGCAAGTGCCATAAAAATCAGAGATACTATTTTATAATAGACAAATCACAAATACATTTTGAGAGAGTATTATTTTAAATTGGTACTTCGGGTATGGTTCAAGCTCCGGACTAACTCTCTTCCACTAAGATGCAGAAATAAAGTTTTTGATCGAAAAAAAAAAAAACAGGTCGCTGGGGAGCATTACATTTGTCCACTTTGTTGCACTGGGAAAGATTCCATGGACCGCCTTCTAGGACAGTGCCAAGAGCTTCCTTCATCGGGTATAGTTGGGATGGCTGATTGTGATCTCTATCAATATAAGGTTTGAAACCAAGCTGACCATTCATTGCAAACAAAATAGAAAAAACGAGATTTTTAGATAAAAAAAAACGAAAACCTCGTTTTCAATGCACTGAAAAGGAGAAAATAGTTTGCGTTTTATTTTAGTGGTATGAATTTTTGTTGGCACCTTGCTGTCTTTTATATGGCCGTATTCGGCCTTTTCAATAAATTATTCTTATTATTACTATTATTATGATACTGCGCTATACCGAATCCCCTCTCTCCACTCGAA
Source organism: Branchinecta sandiegonensis (assembly GCA_030848855.1). NCBI lineage: Eukaryota > Metazoa > Arthropoda > Branchiopoda > Anostraca > Branchinectidae > Branchinecta > Branchinecta sandiegonensis. The sequence continues at coordinate 9,509,864 of JAUPMV010000014.1, read as the reverse complement.
AAATTCAACAAACTGTACACATGTAAGCGAGAACTTAACGACCAGCTAACTCACAAAAATCTATTACTCACTGAATCACCCATGCTCCATTACTCACTCCAGTCTGGAAGAAGAAAAGAAAATACAAATAAACAGATGCAATTTCTTCATGAGCAGCCCTTTAAACCGGGATAAGAGATGGAGTTTTTTGTTTGTTCCCTATCCTCGCTTGACTTCTAATTCTACCATCACCCCAAAAAATCGTGGCAATCAGCGCTCCCCTCCGGGCAATCTGTGCCTATCAGGTTTCAATTTTGACCAAAACCACTTTCATATATCGCCTCCCGATCAGTTGGATCCTGGGAAACCCGAGACTATAAGCCAGAGCGGAAATCCCAGCGTCTCGGCCAGCTTCCCCTCCGATAGGGCGACCTGTAGAATGCTTTATCGATTTCCGAGCTATTCATTCACCCCCCCTGCATACATTTCCTCTTCAATCGAGATATAGGGGATGCAATGCAGGACAAGGGATGAGTTTATATTAAAAGAGAGGAACTGACATTGAGTGATTTGTTTTTTGTTTTAGTAGAAACGGAACACATGTACGATGTTTCAAGTAAGGCTGTTGTCACATTTTTAGAAAAAAAATCTTTCTAATAAAGTACATATCTCACTGTTTACTGCTTAGGTCCCTCTTTTCTAAAATAGTTGAATACTTTAAAACCAGGCTCTGCTTTAGAAAAAAAACGCTTTCTGTTAAAGCACATCTCGCACTACACTGTCAAAAGGAGAAACACAAGGATGCGCCGTTTCAACAGATAATGCGTGACAGATAACACTTCGGATGTTGTCTGTTGTGTTTCAAAATGTTATGCATAATAAGCGTTACCATCAGGAAGAGCCGAAAAACCGCCAAAAAGCATCTGCTGTGTTTTCCGCCATCATGACGATAAAGAATAAAGTCGGTAGATGCTTTTTTGGCTGTTTTTTCTTTTGCTCTTCCTAGCAAAGCTTGTTATGCATAACATTTCATGCATAACATTTTCAAACACAACAGATAACACCACAAGTGTTATCTGTTCCACATTGTCTGTTGAAACCGCGCATCCTTGGGTTATCTGTTATGAAACTTCTGACAGTGTATTTACTGCTTATGTCTCTTTTCTAAAATAGTTGAATACTTTTAAACCAGGCTCTGCCTTTAAGAAGTTTTCCGCGGCTTTTGCTGTCTTAAGCCTTTCTCAAGGCCCATTGGCTTCTAGGAGAAACAGGGGTAAATTTACATAACCGTTGCGTTTTGACGAGCGAGCTTCTACTAAACGATCCTCGCGAGCACGTTACGCATCGAAAATAGCGGAACAAGGCAAGTGTGAAAATTACTTAATTTTCCTAGGTTATGTTGTTTTGTTTGAGTTGCCGTCATAATATACCGTATGAAATTCGGCTTTCGGGGTTTAAGAATGGAAGGAGCGATTACAGAAGTAGGCTGAATTGGCAATTATAGGTACGACGGGCCCTTTAAAGTCCACCTCAAAAGCTGAATTTTTAATCCTAATCCAGTTTTTAGATGCCTCGTACAAACCCACCTTTTGTTATTGTCCACAGCAAGGTGACATAAGATTTCAGACATTAAACTTTTCTATCCTATACTATAACGATAAACGTCAGGCAAGGAATAAAACAAGAGCTAGAGGGTCATATGGCACTTGCAAGTCTGGGTCAGAGGATGAAAATAGGAATTTCCCATTTCGTAAGTTTGTTCTGATCGTGTCTAAGCAAAACCCTTCGGATAAGAATGATCATGAGCCGTGGAAAGTCATGAGAATGTATCTTTTGGTATAAAGTATTTTATTTTTGCACTGTGATGATGCGCACTTTGAGGGCGCTAGAAATTGATCTGTAGGCAAAACCCCTGAGTAAAAAAAGATTATATGCTCACTGTGATCAAGAAAATGCATATTTGATAATGCAAAACGGAAACGTCAGCTGAATTTTATTAAGGGAATAAGAGATAAAAATTACCTATAGGTAGCCTACCTACATTCTGCCCGTGCAATATAAGTTGCTTTCAGGCTTTTGAAGGGAAGTGACGTTTTGTAGATGCAAAGACCATATATATCCTAACCCAAATCAGTAGGGGGAGGGTATAGCCGAGCAAGTAACTAATCCCTATTGTGATGAAATCTATTGAATATGCAGAACTTCAGACACAGCTTTATTCAATTTTAATTTTAGTTCAATTTAATTTATTTCAAATAAGGCCAACATGGGCCACAATATAACATAACACACTCAACAAACAAACAAATGAAAGTACCAGGTTACTTACGTGACTCCCGTCACAAGCCCCGCGTACTCACGAGTCCACGCAAGCCATACAGGCAGAGAAAGCCGCATCTGAGGCCCACAAAGGATCCTAAGAAGTGGGCTAGGGGATCGGAGGATCCTGGTTTGAATTGACCGCCTCCGAAGTTCACCAAAAGATGGAAGCCCTTCACCAACAAACATTCCCGATGCACTACAATTCCAAGGAAGACCGTGAAGCCACCGGAACGAATTATTATACATAACCCGAAAAGAATTCAATAACTAAAGTAACTAATACATATTGTAAGCACACTGCAACAGCTGCCCATGGCTCTCATACACTCCTGTCAGCCACAAATCCTGTTGATTCAGCCCACGAATACTGCACATGGAATACTGCACATGGATTGAATGAACATCGTTAGTGTATCTATATCTAATGGATCTCGTTTTCGTGCTGCGTTTAACTGATTTTTTTTCTGTATTATATCAGATAAATAACGGTAAACAACTTAGAATTGGTAATGGTCAGTTAGATCATATTAAGGTTGACGAAGAAGTGGCTTCGGGATGACCACACCTTCTTCTCTGGTACTTAGACATTCCTTCAGCCCAAGCTGACTGCGAATCGTTGTTGACAGTACTAAACGGATAAGTCAGCTGAATTTCTAGTACGACCCCTGGATATGACAGTTGACGTCGTGTTTTTGGGTGAAATAGCAAATATCCTAAGCCTTGTCCTAATCCCAACATTCGTCTTTTATGCCTGTAAGAATTTGTCCCCACAACTGTACTACAAAACTTCGAATTTTACTAGTTTTTACCTAGATAATGTGCCCTGAGGAGGTTCGACAACTATATAGGTTTCCCAAAACAGAGGTTAGATGTTTTTTCCAAAGTAACAATGGAAGCCCTTTTAGGTCATTCTTAAATTAAGTACCGTTTGAGGTGCTGCCCACTCCCTGGGACTTGGGGTGCACCCTCTCCCGGCACCGTCCGGCACCAGCCGGCTATGAGTTAGACGATTTATCTTTAAAGGACCCCTCTTGCTTATTCTGCCTTTTATAATATACCTAGCTCCCATATGGAATTATAAGCTTCTAAAATCCCTACCTTTCTACAACGTTTCGTTTCGTAACTACGGAATTTTAGCGCTTTTTCGGCCTTGCCGATTTTTCCCGTCACCCGACGAAAAGTTTGTCGGAACCTTCAATGTCCGCTGACAACTCTTTCAAGCATAAGGATGTGATTATCTTCTGTTTATTACTTCTTTTGCTTGCTTAGTTTTTCCACTTTTTAACCAACGCACGTTCAGTTTTCAAATCTTTTGCACCCAGCCGCCGCGTCGGAGAGCAGGGAGGCTGGATACAATCGGCAAGTGGTAACAAGAGAATCGGTAGTTTCAGGTGGAAAGTAATGGTATTTTCGAAAACGTTTTTTCTGATCCACTTTATAGGGAAAAGATCATTTCTAGTAAGAGTTGTGCTTTAAATGTGCTGATTTTTATTCTAATACGTAGCAATCCATGACACCACCGGCTGGGCACCGGGTACTTGATGGACACCAAGTGGGCAACCCCTCGATGCCGTTCAGAGACTGGCTGTCTGGTCATATTTGGTTGACCAGAATGTTACTTGCCGGAGAAACAAGACCAAAGTTTCAATGGAATCCCAAAGAATTTAATATTTATTTGACTTTTTATCCAGACGATCTGCGCTTTTAGAGCTCTGGTCTTCACCAGACTCCTTAAACATTTATGTTCATCACTCATTAGCCTTCAGAAAATAAACACAAATGACACCGCAGTGGTGTTTTATTGAAAAATTATGGCCTAACGGCTCAACTTCAGAGTCAGACACAACTGTTACTCTGGCTTTGGCTGGGTTCCCGGAGAACTATTTGTCCGACGAGAAAATAATTTTCACACGCGGATTCAGGATGTCTCTTTACCCTTACATCAGAGCTCCAGTCAACTTTAGATAGAACTTTTACTTTCAACAAATTTTCCTTTTGGCCGGATTCCGGGCGAACTTCAGTCTGTCTCTGGAGAGAAAATAATTTGAATACACGGATTCAGCATGTCTCGTTACTCTTGTATCGAACCTCTAACTAACTCACCTTTACTTAAAACAAATTTCCGGTTTTGGCAGGATTTCAGGCGAACTGAAAGTTCGGGGAGAAATTAATGTGCATCTACAGATTCAACATATCTCCTTGCCCCTGCTTCAAACCTCTAATCAACTTTAAGAAAAAACCTTTACTTTTAATCAATGTCCGGTTGTAGCCGGATTCCGGGCGAACTGTATGTTCGGGGAGAAAATAAATCGCATGTCCGGATCCAGGATGTCTCCTTACACCTGTATCGAACCTCTAATCAACTTCAAGTCAAACTTTTACTTTTAACAAATTTTCCGGCTTTGGCCGGATTCCGAGCGAACTATTTGTCCGGTGAGAAAATAATTATCATGTACTGGTTCAGCACGTCTGCTTACCCCGAGATCAACTATCTCATTAGCTTTAAGTGAATTAACAACATATGAACTAAAAGTAAACACCAAATTCACGAAGGCATGTGGACTAAAATGTTTTGTATAAAGAGTTTGTACATCTTCGGTTTTGCGCCTCATCAACTCGGTTTAACGATGATTTTCATGGGCATATCTGGTACCGCTTGGGAAGCTCCCCCCCCCTCCCCCCATCGCCCTAAATGAGGCCCCCGGACCCGGATCGAAAAATATTTGTTTTTTCTCCATCACGCAAACAAACAATTACATACTTTTTTTTTTAATCCACGATAAATTCTTTTGGTGTCACGCCCGAGACACGTGGAAAGTAATGTCTGATTTTCACACCTGCTCAACTAAGGTGGAAAAACTCTTTCGCTGTTTTTCCAGAAAGGAACTGATCGGAAAACCTTGTCGATGCGAAAATAATCGACCATCGTGCCATAGAATGTCAAACAGCTATTTGAATATTCAATAACAACAAAAAAACTGACGTTTGAGCCCGCAGACTGAGCAATCTCTGAGCTTTTTATGGATGGCTAATACATGCCAAAAGTTCACACCTGCCCTCACTTTTTCCAACAGCTGTCCCTAGCAGAGACGCTCATAAAACATGACGAATATGACGTCATTTTAGGTATCAATTACAGATTGTTCTTACAGTCGATGAGGTCGGTTTTTAGAAAAATAAATTTATTTTATTTTGTAACGTAATTTTTATAATTAGCGGTTTTCACAAATGCTGGTTTTCTTCTAGGTTTTAACCTGTGATCTACGTGTTGCTGCTAGGTATGATAGTCCTTCAGCCCAAGCTGACTGCGAATCATATTTGATGGTGCAATACGGATAAGTCAGCTACATTTTATTCGAGCAGATTTTATTCGCATTTTATTCATTATATTTATTGCACCATCAAATATGCTAGGTATGGATTTACGACCCGCGGGGGGAATCCCCCCCCCCTTCCCCCTACCCCCACCCGAGATAAATTCGTCGATACGGGCCTGGTAATGCTCATTTCAATCAGCTCTGGCCTTAGCAAAGACGTTTATTAAAACGAAGTTTGTGACAACATTTTTAAATTTTAAATTTTTCGTAGATGGGCTCTGTAGCCCTAAATTTAGGGGTGGGGGAGGGGGTTTAAATTAAGGGGCAAATGAAATATTTTCAATCAGCTAATGTGATAGTCGATTATGGGGTAAGAAGACATGCTGAACAAGATGGTGAAAACCATTTGGTCATCGGGCAAGTAATTCGCCCGGAATCTGGCCAAAACCGGAAAGTTTGTTAAAAGTAAAAGTTTTATTTGAAGTTGATTAGATGTTCGATTTAGGGGTAAAAGACATGCTGAATACTTATGTGAAAAGTATTTGCTACCCGGACAACTTGTTCGATCGGAATCAGGCAAAAACCGGAAAATTTGTTAAAAGCAAAATTTTTATTTGAATTTGATTAGATGACAGATTTAGGGGTAAGAAGAAACGCTGAATCTGAATATGACAATATTTTTTTTACCAGGACATATAGTTGGTTCGGAATCCGGTTGAAACCGGATTTTTTTTTTTATAAGTTAAAGTTTTACTTGAAGTTGATTAGATGTTCTTTATACGGATAAGGAGATAAGCTGAATTCGTTTCTGAGCTTTCTTTTTTTTCTGAACAAGTATGGCGGTCCGTTCGCAACTGTCTGGATCAAATATTAGATTTTCTGGGATCCCACCGAAAACTTTGGTCTTGTTTATTTAGTTCTAATGGATAAATTTTCACAATAGCAAAAGCAAAATAATAGGCAAACAATTCATTTCCAAGGGCGTCACGTCTGGGGGTGTGGATTTTGTGTAAAAACAGTCGATTTTTTTCTTGGAAACAGTCGATTTTTCTTAAAAACAGTCGGATTCTCGTAAAAATAGCAGGTTTTATCGTGAAAATAGTAGATTTTGGCTAGTAACGCCTCTGTTCATTTCATGTAAAATTTATTTCATAGTAGTGTGTGTGCTGTAGCTCTGTCCTTAGCAGACCCGTTTATAAAACAGGACAAATGTGACGTCAGCTATGTGAGAATTAGACATTGTTTTTACTTTCAACAAGGTCAGTTATCAGTAAAAACTAATAGCTAATTGCTATTTAACGTTTATGATTTATTTATTTAGTAGTGTTCATTTCATTTCATAGTGTGTGTGATGTAGCTCTATCCTTGGCGAAACGATCATAAAACACGACGACTGTAAGGTCATAATAATAATAATAATAACGCTTCTTTATTGAGCCAAAAGGCTATACAAGATGTAATACACGTTACACTTCCAAATAAACTATTTCACCTCTAGAAATACTATGCTACGTACACTAAGCTAAACTTTCATTCCTGAGACTAAATCCTTTAGTCACATATTTACAAACATCTGCGATACATTTGGGGTTCGTAGATTCAGGATACGGGGAAGCAGTGTCAACCCACCCCCAGCAAATCTTACTCTCAAATGCGAAAGCTCTTGGCACTCTAAGAGGAAGTGGTTCAAATCCCCCTCCAGCAATTTTGTGCTATTTAGATATTGTTCTTACACCCGACAATGTCAGTTTTCAGAACAATTCCTTAGCATAGAACTGATTTGGTGCGAGCTATCGAGATTTGTTTCGTCGATTTTTCGGCCTTTCTCGAAAAGGGTCCTCTTTAGGCCTTTCTCGGCAAGGGTCCTCCTTTAGGCTGTAGCCAGAAGAAGGATAGATTACGCACGAGTTTTCATAAGTGTATCCCATATCCTCCATTAGCAACACACTGATTTACACTCTTGCCACGTCTGTTCTCTTTACGTGACTTATCATGCGCTCGATCCTTGTTTCCAAGGACCTCATTCGTCCGAAGACCAGTTATGCAAATCTTGCCAAGATTTTTATCCAAGGCAAGGGACATGGAAAGAGGCTAAACGAGGCCAAAGTCGTGTGTAATTTTCTGGGTAGCTTTAGTTGTAATGTGAAGAACTACCTCAGAACATCTGAGCGGATACGGTACGCAATGTGAGGTGTACTTTAAGTAATACTTATGATCCCCCTTAGCATTTATTAAAATATTTTTGCTGCTCCGTTCTCTAGTTTGGCCAGGCTCCGGTGACTGGAAACCGAACACTGCATGAGAACACACCATGAAACCACAAGCTCTGCGGAAATGGTTTTCGATAACCCGAAAAAAACAGCCGATAAATTCCTTCCGTCAAAAAATATTCAATTGACCTGTAACCGACGGAAGATAAGTGTTGGGCGATATCTGATACGACAATGGAAATAGTAGAGCTTAAATAGAGCCTAAAAATATTTTGTTTGCTTGAACAACTCGTCTCTGTAAATCGTGAGACCCAGCACTTTTTTTTTATTTCACGAAAGTGCAATAATGCCTTCCATGCACGTCTGTTCAACGTTGTGGCCTAAAAGTTATGGCCTAAGAATCCGAATATTAGGTTTACTGTCATGTCGCCTTATGGTTTATCGAGTCCACAGTCCACATCTCTCTTCTGTTGGTATTATTTTGTAATTGTAATTGATTGACACACTAGACAAGAAAAGGGAAATAGCGCAGTAAACAGAAAGAAACGGAACAAAATTACTGAGCTTTCAATAACGAAGTATACGCACAAGATAAAAAAAACAACATAAAAGAGTAAATGCACAAGATTAAAAAACAGACATTAAAGAAGAAAAGGGACTAACCGGGTCTAAATAGTCTTCTTCCTAGTTGGAATGCGGAGGAATTGTAAAGGTCAATTTATAACGTTCTTCGATGAGCTGAAGGCTGAACAGATGTATCAGAAATTGTATTATTCCTCACTTAACATCTTAGCGGGATAATTAGTTGATACAAAAATATGGTTTTGTTTCTATTATTCAACATCCGATTTTAGACAGGTTTAACGGAATTTGAGCCCTGTGACTCGGTTGACAAAGAACCAAGTGGAAAAGAGGCGGTAAATCAAACTAGGTCAATCAACGATCAACTCACCACAAACTTGTCCTCGTCCTAGCTCAAACCGCTGTAAAGCTAGAAAGTTCCAATTATTGGGCAATTCGTGCCCAGTTGCCCATGAACCGGGAGGGTGGGGATACGACTTCAAAAGACTCTTCCAAATCAGAGTCCACGAAGTCTTGTCTTCCTACTTCTAACGCTATCAAATTACGAATACAAGTCCCCGAGCAGTCTGGGCCCAGTTGCCCTTGATCCAGGAAGCTGGAGGAAAAGACGCTCGCAAGCAGAGGCGATACTAGCCAAAATGTTTGGGGCTTGGGGGCAAGGAATTTACCGACTGGCTGGTAATTTTTACCGACTGTTTGTGCAGAAAAAACGGCGGTTTTCAAGAAAAAACGATAGTTTCGAAAAAATCGACTGATATTCAGAAAAAAACTACTGTTTTCACGAAAAATCGACTGATCGACTGTTTTAATGAAAAAAATCAACCGTTTTGGCAAAAAATCGCGGTGCTTCGCACCAACTCGGTTGTTTTTTACCGACTGGCCGACAAAATTGGCTCCCCTCCCCCCTCCCTCCCAAGCCAAGTCATGGGGTCTAAACACAAGCTATTCAGTTTTTCCGCCATGCTCCCGTTGCTAAGCTACGAACTTAAGTTACTGGTCAATTTTGCCCCAATTACCACTGAACCGGGAGCGTATGGGGAGCGATATCTCCTCTAAAAGCATACCATCAGTCTCAACTTGATATCTGTCATGGTTCACGAGCTATGAACTACACATAATGAATAGTTCATTCATAAATGAACACCACTAAAATCCCAACACTGCACGGAACCTGAAACTGGGGTGGGGTGGGGTGTAAAAGTAAGGGAAGGTAAGGTACCACAGCCTATACAGGCCAAACTTCTGGTGCTAATCTCCGATTCTCTGCACTCAGTCAGGAAGTGCAATGAGCGGTTGGGGGCTAGCCATCCTGGTGCTTTCGCACCCCCTTCATGTCACCTTCCCCAGATTTCTCCAGGTACACATTAAAAGCTGGGTGGACTTTGGCTTGTCTTACAAGGTTATACCAAAAAACCCCGCCCCAAACCAAACAGTAGGCACCACCGAGACTCGAACCAGCGACCTTTCGCTTCCGAGTTGGGCGCGCTAACCATTCGGCCAAGGACGGACGGGGGTGGGGTGCATCTCTGGAAGGGCCTACAAAATGTCGGAGGGGGGTTTGCGTAATTATTTGTGTGTTCTGCGTTACAGAATACTCCCCTATAAATCCAAGGAATGTCATTTTTCGATTAGTAAAGTTCAGTTCAGCAGGAGGCCATATGTTAACTATTTTACGTGACTGAATTTAGTCGGCCCTGCGGTCATATCATCGAATCCGTGGGAACGGATGAGGTAATCCTCCCAGACAGAATTCGAGTCTCTAATTGAGTTCGTTTATCCATAACACCATTTCCGGATGGTGGGCAGATAACTAAAAAGTGACGGACATTTAGTGTCAACAGTAGTGTTTCCGGTGGGGTTGGCCTAAATCCAGCTGGGTCCAGGGAAAGCGCAACATTTCTGTTAAGTATTATCCGAATAGGTATTAGATCCGACAGTCTACTTACATGTTACTTATTCACTTAAAGTTTAACTGAAAAGGTAATTTCTTAAATCTGAGATTTAAATACATTGAATTATTTTAACACCCGTTGGGGATTTTCGATTTGACGTTAAGGATGTGGATTCTCTTCTTCTTCTTCTTCGAGAATATATGCATTGGGATCCATTGACCCTCTTAGACTTTTTCTTTCTGTGGTCAGTTGACTATTGGTTGAAGTCCTCCTTTACATTAGTTGTGTTTTTGCACATACCATGGTATCTGTTACCACGGTAACTGGATCTGCGATTAGTCATTTTTGCAGTTATCGTGGTATCTGATACACGGTACTCTGCAAAAACGACTATTGCCGAAATTGCACTTTTCGAAGTCATCCCAAAAGAGAAACAGATATCCAGTTACATCACTAAGTGTTAAACTTCTTTCTCACCAATCTGACAAAATTTGATGAAAGTGAGATGACTTTTCAGATACCACGACCAGTTACCACGGTCGGACCGTAGTATCTGAATATCTGATACCACGATAACTGGCCAGATACCACGATAACTGCAAGAACGCCTTTTGACCGTGGTATCAGATACCACGATAACTGCAAAAACGACTTTAGACCGTGGTAACAGATACCATGGTATCAGCAAAAACGCAACTATTGTAATATCCAAGATGCCAATAGTTCCAGGATTATCCGAAAGGAATGCGTCCACAATTTACGCGCGAAAATTCAAACCGTCGATCAAGCGTGATTTCTCAAGTTCCTATTTTGGTCGACGTTGAATATGCCAAATACCAGGCGTTATCAATCCCTAAAACCAGCTCTAAAATCTGCTCACTGGAAAGGGTTATAACCAGAAGACTTGCCCTGTGGTTTCCAAGGAAATCTTATCGTTGTGTTCTTCAACAGGAGTGCAGTCAATGCAGAATTTTCCATGAAGTCACACGGTCTTGGAATGATGGACTGCCAGAACTTTTCAGGTTTGTCGAATACCTTTATCGATTTTCTGCAAAGCATATTCAAATTGTACTATTATACTCCTTATTATACTCCTTAGCAAAGGGAAGGCAAGTCTTTGGCTAAATAAACCGCAACTTTTAATTTAAGTAAATTGCTCATTCAAGGTTCCTCAAAGATATTTGACGGTGCAAAACGGATAAGTCAGCTACATTTTATTAGAGCTATATTTCAGCCCTTCTTGGCAAGGGTCCTCTTCAGGCTCAAGCCGCTCAAGCTGAAAAACGAACTTGCGAAAACAATTAAAGATTCTTCCTTAAATAACCGATTGGAGTTAAAAAGCTGGTCCTGTGATTTTATTCTGGACATGGCTTCTGTTTTTGCTGTTTGATTGGGTCGCCGAAAGGGTAGAGATTCTTCTGCATTTTGGTTTAGGAGTCACCTGTCTCTACTTCTTCTTTTCAGCTAAGATGGGTAGCCTACTTCACTGTAAAAGATAAATTTTATCCCAACAGAGATAAGGTTATTCCACAGTGTTGTCGGCAGCGTGTATGGGCGATTGGTAGTTCCGTAGCTCAAGGAGTTGAAAAGAAGAAAGCCTTGATTGTTGTGCTTTTCAGAAAAGTGCGAAAATGATAAGTAGAATTAAGGCTAAGCAAATATACCATTAATTCAAAATTAGTCGTTCGTCTTCGCCTGAAAACCCGATAAAAATGCGGTGCTTCGTTTGTCCGTTATCTACAGATAATCAATTTGTTCGACTGAACTTATTCTTTCGGTGGTACCTCTATGTGCTTGTCCTTCTACGATTGAAATATTTAACAGCTACAAATGTGAGACATTGCCGAAAAATAAAATAAACATGTCAGATTCCTTGCAAGACATGTCTTAACATCATTTTCCTAGTTCCTACAGGCGTAACTTCTCCGAGCTTAGCATCTTTAACCCTGGAAACGCAGGTCTATGTTGGAATTCTACTTCTCCACAATTTTGGGTTGCTGTGCAAGCAGCGCACACTCTGAACATTATTATTAGGACCCCGGATGAAAAAATACAAAATCCCTTCGACGAGTCAAAATTTTTCAGTCTATTCAAATATTAGACGTAAGATCGAGGTAAAAATAAGCTGCCTCAAGTTAAACTTTAACGAAAGATGTCGCTAATCAGCTAGTCCATAGTCCGTAAAATTTCAAACATAAAGAACAAATTTCAAAAATAAAAATAAATGGAAAAATTAGGATTATTTTTATTTTTATTAAAGTTATTTTTCCAAGGAATAGTATGGGACTTTAGCCAAAGTTGAAGCCTTTGGCTCAAATGCCAAAAGTGCCCGAAGTTTCCTTAGCATCGATTTTAGTATTAACCCCCCATTCCCGACTACGTAATTTCCTCCCTACCCCCTATTCCCCTACACGTAGCAGAACCTAGCGAGAAAAATCCAAAAAAATCCCAAACTAACATCTGTGGTGGCCCCCTTACGTGAAAGATATAGAAGAGTTTTGTTCCAACATTTGTTTAGTTTTATAATAATCGATAAGTTAGTCCTTCTTGGTGTTTCTTGTGACTAAATGGCAGCGTAATATAATAATATTTTTATTTATTTTGTACGACTGGTTAAAGTCGGCGGTAACGCCGCGATCGCTACTTTTGGGATGTAAAATTCTATTATATTATGTTCTATTCCGTATAACCGTATCGCTTTTCCGCCGGTCTGTCTGTCCGGTTGGTCGTGTCCTGGAGCTGGAGGTCACCACGAGTTCTCTCTTTATCAGTTGTATATATGTTTTAGTTGTAGGTTAATGACAATTACCAATTAGTTTGCTCGCGAATAAAATGTTGTCCCGCGCTTATTTGAAATTAAATTAAAAAATTAAAGTTACGGCTCCCATATCGGAAACATGGGCGGATTCATTCGAAGATGGCAGTTTCTCGAATTAAACCGTTCATGTTGGTGTGGAGGAAAAGAACTCTGCGGCACGAACAGTTCCCAAAAAAGTGATCGGATGAGACTTGATAGTTGACAAAACCATACACATTTACAGGTCAACAAACTTTCACATTTGGATTAGTTTTAAGCCGAAGGAGAGGTAAATGACAAAAAATATCTACCGAGCGCAGCGAGGTTGAGATTCCTAAATGGCCTTCGAGCTTGTGATTCCGACATCAAACGAGATGGAGGTATGTTAACTGTTATAATTTTTTCGAACAGAACCATTAATAATTAACCATTAGTCATGCACATTTATCATAACTCACACAGGTTATATTACGATGATCGTCACAGAGAAAGCTAAATGTGATGGTTGATGGTCAACCTCTCTGGAGGTAGATATGACTTCATATCAACCTCTCTTTATACCGCTATCTGTGCTAAGATTATCGTATATAAAAACTGGCAGTGGATCGTAGGATATGCGTTAGATACATGTCCGAGAAAAGCTATAACATAGTATAATTTATATTGTCACAGCTGCCATGGCGAAACTCCGTAAGCCGAATGCTTCTGTCCGTATCAGTCCACAGCACATTTTGAGAACATTTTACAACCCCCTTTTCTATTGCCAGCTCTTTTTAGGAATGACCCATCCGACACCCTGGTGATTTTGCGAACGTTACTGTCAAGAACCTCACATGGGAATTCTTATGAGCACTGGCGAGGTACAGTCTACCTCAGTTGCCTTGGATATCCGATACTACAATGCCCTTGACCATTCGGTACCACTGGTCAGAGTAGGCAAAGCGAAAAGAATCCTCCGGGACCAAATTTATGACATGACACACCTTGCTAAGCAGTTCTAATTCGTTCTAAGCCCTTGTCCAATCCCGTTGATTTTTTACTAACGTTTTTTCTTAGGACGGAGCTTCTCGCAAACAAGCAACGCAGCGAAAATAGCGAAACAAGGCAAAATCAGCAGGCTGTAGCAAGAACAAATAAGCACCAGAATGTCCGTCTCCCTGTCACTGTATTACGACCAAGCGGTGTCGAATACATTCCCTATACGCCCGTCATAAAATTCGTCTCAGATTAGTTCTTTTTTGGCCGCTATGCGCGCCATCGTAAAGAAAACAATGACACGTTACTTCTTGGTGTACGATTATCCAGGTTTGTTTGGCTATTTTCAATTCCTCTTAGGCCTAACCATGTTTAAAACTGTTTAAAATGCCTCGTCCCCTCTTTTTGCTTTACCCAACTCTGTTCTGTCAAGCGTCATCAAGTTTGTCATTTCGGGTTTCCGACTTCAGTGCTGAGTGCTGGTTGACTTTTCAACGGGGCTAATGCGCGACTCGATATGAAGCGAAAGCCTAATCGCTTATTCACCCGTCAAATAACTTATCCCCAGATCTCACGTGGGATTGTTATTGCTCCTCTAGCGCGTCTGGCGGCCATTCGTCATCGGGATTTTATGAAGGACGTATACCCTGCTCGATGCACTGTAAAAAAAAATCTTGCACTATTTGCTACTGGGATTACTCTTGTCTTTATTGAGATAAGATTAACCCTAATTCGGATTAATTTTATCCCAATAGAGATAAGATTAATCCCAGTAGCAAACATTGCATCCTTATTCGGAGAAACTTTTTACAGTGTGCAAGCGAGCGGAGGGTAGGACCTACGCTGAAGATCACAATTCGTTACCTCTACAAACAGCTATATCGCAGTAAAGCCCCGGAGAAGAAATTTCCAAAGTAAAAGCTGATTGGTTGTCTAGAAGCGCTGCAGAGCAGGTCCGCGCGCCTCCTGCACTTTTTCCTCTGATATGCGCAGCGGCGAAGAGGGAAGTAGACCGGCATCAACTCAAAGCTCGGCAAATACCTCTGGCTCAGCTCAGTTTTGTTGGGGTATCCATAGTCGCTGTATGGGACCAAAGACGGAGGATCTATTGGCTCATTTGTTTTGAATTGTAGTTACGAATTCGGGTCTCCGGGATTAAGAATTAATAGAGGGAAGATGAAAGTAGGTTGCATTGGTATTTCAGGCATGGCAAGTCCTTTAAGAAATAACAATCTTCAACATATGACATACACAGGGGCTTTAGTCAGCGAAGAAGCCACACAAAATCCCTCACTAGCGCATTTAAGACTTCAAAATGTCAAATCAAAGGGAAAACAGAAACCCTTAAACGCAGGTCCACCCATAAAGCAGAACATGGATTTCGTAATTAATTCATAGTTGCACAAGGAGAAATTACTTAGTGAGAGCCATCGATTTCTTTTACCACAAAACCGTGCGCTGCTTCGCCTCAATTTTGACAGCCTGTTTACCCGAGGATTATTTACCTCGTTGTTTATCCAAAAAAAGTTATCAAACTTATTGGAACTGTTCTGCGCACCCAATCATCTTGACAGCACTTCAAGCCCGTTACATCACTGCGTCAAAAGCGGTCGAGTAACTTAGTTCTACAAGGAACCAAAAGAATTTTGCCTCCACTGAGGATTGAACTCAGGACCCCTGGTTTACAAGACCAGTGCTCTACCACTGAGCTATAGAGGCTTGTAAACGGAAAACATCCTTCTTGCAAATCAGAATTACGAGGAAACCTGTTTTGAGATGGCCAGTTGTATCATAAAGAGAACACAAAATGCTACGAAAAAAAATTGAAGGAAGAACTTCCGCACAATTTAGTTTCTTGTGTCGTATTTTGTTGAAACTTGAAATAGTATTGTTTCTAAGTAGTAGGATGGTTTGTCAACATGATCGATGTTCGAAAGATTAATTTAATAGCACGGTTTAAATGACAGTCATTCATAGACGGAGAGACGATAAAAAAAACTAATTCGATCTCAACAACGGGGCAACAAGCAGGTGACTCTTAAAAAAAACAAATAATATTAAAATACCGAGACGACAACAAAACGAGGGTTTACTCACTAGTTGTACAGTAAGTCTATTTCAGAAACAATTTTCCATTTCAGTTCAAGTTCAAGTTCTTTCAATCTTCCAATACGAGTAAAAAGAAAAAAAATACAGCACCGAGTAGAGATGAACTCGGCTCACTTAGATGAAAGTCTCGGAAAGTTTTCGAAGAAGAACGTTCATTTCAGACCAAGTCTGTCAAAAACAAAATAAAGAAAAACAGGTAGTGCATAAAGACCGATAAAGACAATAAAAAAGGAGAAAAAAAAACAACATTTTTAACTACAACGACACCATTACGATAAAGAGTCACGGCGGCGACTTTCGTAGCTACTGATTGTAGATATGTAGCTTTATATATATAGCTATATATATATATATTTATTTATTTGTCATTTTAAAAATGCTTTCGGCTGGAAATAAGAGTGATTGAACGGGAGTGGACTGAAAGAATTGCCTAGTCAATCAAACGTGGCAGTCGACCTGGCACTTGGTATGGTACATAGCAAAGGGTTAAACTGTCGGGCACACTGTGTACCGGGGAGTGTTCGTACCGGGCACTGCCGGGCACACTCAATTGTCGGGCAGACTGTACCTGCATTGTACCCCAATTTTCTGGAGTTGGTAACCCCTCGGTATGAAAAAAGTAAACTCTTCGTAGAACCAGGGCCTGAACTGCACCCAGAATACATCAACGGTTACAAATAGCCTAGACGCACGTCGCGTCCAGTTTGGCCAGTTCTCCGTATTCAGTAAGTCTTATTGTCCCCAAATCAAACACTACAGGGCGGAAGTTATTGATTGAATTGTGGGTCTCTAAGCACTTAGTCTAACAAAGCTGGCTATATCGATATAATGGATATGTTTGCCCATGCTGCGAGGCTAATGCATCTGCCAACAGACTGACGGATGGACAACTTGGTCAGCGAACTGACGCATGTCATCATAGTTTGAAACAATGGGTGACATGCTTGGTTGAATCTGGCGGAGTCAAACCCCCTGGAAACTGGACAATTTGTACAGGGGTACGTCCATCTGCCCACTTGCGAGGGACTTCACACTCCAAATTTACAAGTCATTCAGATGAACGTGTCCAGGGATTTATTTATTTTTTGGGGGGAAGGGGGTTTCCGGCGGGGCCGCAGTTAGCAGGATATGGAGAAAACTGATTGCCAGTATTCCTCTCGGACCGACACACGGAAGACGGGAGGGGAGGGGTCATTTAAGCGTCTTGGTATTTTCCGCTGTTTGATGGTCAGCGATTAGATTAGATTATATTAAATTACTTTATTACTAAATTATATCATAACCCATCATGATAGGTAACCGCCCATGAGAAGACATAAATGCACTGGCAATGGGCGGTTACCACAAACTACTTCAACTTAACTTAAACAATAACTTAATTTCATTTCAACACTAATTAATAAATTTTTGTTTCCATTTAACACACAAAAGAAAAAAGGAGGAAAAAAAGAAGAAAGAAAAAATAAACAAATAAAGGTAACAAAAAAAAATAATAACCTATACCTTTATTCTCTGAATCGTGACTCCTCACCCCTCCAAAAAAAATTCTTTAATCTTTTAAAATTTCTTTACTCTCGAACTGGGAGAAACTTTCCAAATAAGGAGGCCTGTTTCCGATTACCAGACAAGATGTAGTCAAAACCGACTTCGAAGCTCTTCATTCTTCCTTTATACATTTTCCTGCAGACCATCGCCAACCTTTCCTTCGCGACTTTCAAGCTACTATCAAAAGCGCAATCCTGAACAACCGTACACCACAGTCCGTCTGAATTACTTGCGTAGCTTCCGACTCTCAGAAAGAAAATCTTGTCAAATCCTAATCCATAGTCGCGAAATTAGGCCAAAATACCTAGACAAGATTAAACTGAAGGTTACACAATCCCTAATTCGAGGAATCTAACCTCAAATCTGCTAAACATCATGCAATTTGCTTCTTCAAATCCAACTAGACAAAAATTAGTCTTGTCAGATTTGACTCCAGTTCTACGCCAATTCTGATTACAGGCCTAATAAATTCAATAACAATTTGGGAAGGAGCCCGATTACGTTCTAACCACCGATAATCGGTGGGCGACTTTTGACCCCGGTGCCCAAAATTACGAAGAACAGGTGGTTACTAGAAACCAATTTAAACTGGGCTTATTATGTCCTCCAGTTACCACAAAATCAGTAGCTTCTCGACTCGATGCCTTTTTTTCGTGAGTAAAATGATCGGTCGAAACTATCCTGTTTTAAAGGGCTTCTCGGACCAGATGGAGGCAAAGGCGTACCAATTTTGCAGACTGCAATTATTGATGCTTCTGTCTCAACTTTCAAGAAATCTGGTTTTCACCAGGGGATGCGAACTCCCTCTGGGACAGGCTTGAGCTGATTTTGGGAACAATTTACGAACCCTTTTCGGCACGGTTAGAGACGGTTAGAGCCTACTCATCGCCTGCCTCAACATTCTCCAGTTCTGCGCACCAAGGCTTCTGAAATTTCTTCCATGAGCAAACATGAATCATCATTGACTAATTAGTAATGGCATGCCTCTCACTTAGAGATAGCAATTAAGCTTACGGATATTTTGAATGTCTACCGAAAGTAGTTACTATCTTTACGATGCATTCCAATCTAACGATCCATTCAAACCTGGACTTATTAATTCTAATCTAACGATAAGCTGTACCGTCAAGACCAATGCCGTATCCAGGGGGGAGGGGGTTGACCCCCCCCCCTTCTCCGGGATCCGCCATGTTGCCTTCTCCGCCATGTTGTTTTGAGGTGCGAGGATCTTTCTAATATATGGGGCACTCTTTTTCAAAATGGGGGGGATGCTACTTCTAAGTATCCTTAAGTCTACGACTCCTAAGTCTATAGTGTGTTTTGGTACCATGATAGAAAAGTTATTAGTTTAGCAGAAGATCGATAGGTCGGTAGGATATTAATTGAGGTTGTGAATGTTTGTTTATTATTTTGAGATTGTTTTTGTTTTTGCTTTTCTTTATATTGCTTAATAGCTTTTAACTACAGATATATACATATATATATCTATAGTGTTTATTTTAATCCGATGATAAGCTTTACCGTCAAGACATAAAAAGATTTGAGGTATCAAACATTCTTATGCTGCATAGCAACACATTTCAAGCAAGAAACAAAACAAAAATTAAGGAAAACATTCAAAATGTTCGTCAGGATTAACTGTTTGCAAGTTACCATCTAAAACCTATGTCATTGTTAATTTTTCACAGATGATTTAACAAACTCACGGATGGAAATTACGAATCATTTCGTAAGAGGAGTAAGGGGTTAGGGACCCAGCCACAGGCGTTACTAGCCAAAGTGTTTGGGGGGGGGGGCAAGGTATTTACCGACTGGCTGACAACCGACGACGGCTGCCGACAGTTTTGGCAGAAAAAACGACTGATTTTCAGAAAAAACGACTATCCTACTATTTTATACGAAAAACCGACTGTTTTTACGAAAAACCGACTGTTTTTACGAAAAACCGACTGTTTTTAAGAAAACACTGTTTTTATGAAAAATCGGCTGTTTCCAAGAAAAAACGGTTGTTTTTACGAAAAATAGACTCGGTTGTGTTTTACCGACTGGCCGGCAACCTTTTTTTACGACAGACTGGCGGAAATAAAAACTTGCACTCATCAAAAAATAAAAAGTACAGTTGATTTAATTAAGTTAAGTAAATACTGCGTCTTAATCATGGACGCTAATAGAGCGGAGGTTTCCATACAGCGAAAGCTGAAGATTAGATTGAGTCCAGGTTCGGACACGAAGTTCAGGCAGGACCACAAACCTATGCGATGAAGATACGAACTCCTGGCAGGTCCAAACATCTTTTCTTTAACTTTAAAAATTACCTAACTCTATTCTAGGAGTCTCAACCCCGATTTTAGTTTATCTCACATGGGCGCATGGCAACTAGCCTGGCATAGGCTCTCGAAATGCCTCATAGCCTAGACGTGACACAATACGAAGAAAATATTAATTTGCACTTGCACACCAGATGTTGGCAGAAGAACAGGTTGAATTCTACGCCGTTGGCTACAGCTTCTCCGATACAAAAAATGTCCTTCGATCCATTAGTGTTCAGGTATAGAGCAGGCGTGGAAAAAAACTGCCATAAAAACACGTCTAGCCGCTCAACAAAAACGCGTCTGTTTTTTTACGTCACCCAAAACTTGGCCTGCCGATATAGTGATCAACAATCATTAGTTTTGCACACGTAAATGCAATCATCTCTCGTTAACGATGGTTCATGCACTAATGTTCCAAAGAACTCGGTAAACCGATTTATGTCGAATACAGTATACTTTTTACGCGTGAAAAAAAAGTGATTGCACGTCTGCGGTTCCCATGCAATGATTGTGATGAGTGAAAAAACTTATGATATTTTTACGAGTCAGTAAAATAGCATGATTGCATGCTTCCCAAAGTTGCTTTTTCAGAGACATCAAGCAAGCTACGACGCAAATGTACTGGAAAAGTCCCATTATGATATTTTTCAGCCATTATTCATTTACCAAGGATCTGACTCATTTCCTGAATTGCGAAATAATTGTAAAATGACTATTCAAGTGACAGGAGTTAAGAAATGAGTAATTGGGCAATAGCTAGACTATTCATCAACAAAAGTGGAATAAACGGAACTATTTATACGATGTTAAGCTCGAAGGGTCGGCCACTCTAGAGTTTAATGTACATCAAATACCTAGTGCCGGCACCAGTTTTCAAGTGTTAAAACATAAAAATTAGCTTTTTGTAACACCTGGGATCGAGTACCGGCACCGGGCATCTGCTGTAACTAAAACCGAGAGTGGCCAACCCCTCGAGCTTTACATCATTTAACGCTGATTTAGGTCGGTGCCGGAAAAGGGAGTACAGCAAGTGCAAGGGAGTGGGCAACCCATAGGTATAGCTTTACTTATGAATACTTAAAAGGCAGTTTTCAGCAATGAAGAAAAATAACATGCACTGAAAAATAGACATGACGAAAATCACAGACAGACGACACAAATTCAACTTCCCTCAGGACATCTTTTTCATTCTGTAAAATTGCTAACGACAAAATCGCTGCCATATCCCTAGCGAGGTTCAGAAAAAAAGTACTAGAAGCCTAGCAGCACTGTCAGAAGTTTCATAACAGATAACACGAAGATGCGCGGTTTCAACATTTCATGCGTAACAGATAACACTTCGGATGTTATCTGTTGTGTGTGAAAGTATTATGCATGAAATGTTATACATAACAAGCTTTCTTAGGAAGAGCCAAAAAAGCATGTACTGACTTTATTCCTTATCGTCATGATGTCAGAAAACTCAGCAGATACTTTTTGGAGGTTTTTCCGTTTTTCCTGATGGTAACGCTTATTATGCATAACATTTTGAAACACAACATAACATCCGAAGTGTTACCTGTTACGCATTATCTGTTGAAACCGCGCATCCTCGTGTTATCTATTATGAAACTGCTGACAGTGTAGCTCCTTGCTGAGTGTCGCTGGGTTTGTGGGGCGGGTTCCCGTCTAGTGGTGAGTCCTGGAATTATTAACATTTATTTTTGGAATTAGTTATATGTAAAATAGTTTTCGTTTATATTGTACCGGGTTTTTGTCAATCGACCTAGTGTCTCCGGCTTGACCCTATATTTATTATAATTTTATACAGAAGTGTAATTAAAACCTTGAACCTTGAACCTAGCAAACTGGTTTACCACTATTTAAACCGGACTCAAAATTCACGTTTCTAATCGAAATCAAGTCAACTCCGTGTTTGGGACAGGTGCAAGCTTTTCCTCCCTCCAGAGTATCATAAAGAATGACAAAACTGCACAAACCTTCAGGTCCTTGGTTGCCGAGTCTCTAACCCCTTTATCTCACAGCCTGAAGTGTTACCAAAGTGTTACCTGTTATCTGTTGAAACCGCGCATCCTCGTGTTATCTGTTCAGAGACTTCTGACAGTGAGGCTTGTTCTATTTACCCCAGCTCTCAAAGCGCTCCACTCTTCGACAGCAGTATTTTGGCTAACACTCATTGCCCACGATCACAATGCCCAGGTCTCAAAATGCCCACCACTGAAAACGCCTTCGACTCAAAATGCCCGCGGCTCAAAATGCCCACGGTTCAGAATGCCCAAGATTGACTTATTTGGTTCATCCCGTAGTAAACTGGAATTAGCGATGAGTGAGAGTTATACAGAGTAGACCGAGTATCAGAATGGCGACAATCGTGTGTTGAACTGGTATATCCTAGCGGCAATTGCCGGATTTTGAAAAAAACTCAATCCCAAACAGCGATCTTAAAAGTGTTCCTTACACTCGAAAGTAAAACGAAACTTTTTTAAGGCACTGGAGCTTACTCAAGTGCCATATAGCGATCGTAATCTCTGTCTGTCTGTTGGTCTGTCGGTCTGTCCACATTTTGCTAGTTTGGGCACTTCCACATGACCTAGGACGATAAAACTTGGCACACATATCAGGGACCCAACTGGATTAACTTGGAAATAATTACTTCCCCGATCCGACTATCAATGAGGGAGTGGCAAGATGGGGAGTCCGGAAATTAGTAACATTCATAACTTTGGAACGGATAATCGGGCGTGCATTAAACTTGACAGGTCTAAAGAACAAGGGTCTTGGATGCTCATTGCCAAATTCGGATCGGATCCGATAACTGGGGGACACCCGCTATCTCTTGAAACACTTTTTCTAGTTTTTGTTTGCAACGCTGCCGTCCCTATGAACCAGTTTTCAGGATCTGCCAGTTTTACAATAAAAGCGTTTCTCCTCTAAATCGTTTTAGCCAATCCGTTTCAAGAGAAAACGTACCACAGAAGAATACGTTTCAGGAGAATTCGTTTATTTTGCAAAAGCGGGTCCGTTTTAAATTCATACCTTCACGGTGCAAGTTGACTGGAGGATTGGATCGTCTAGTTTCACTTTCTTTGTTGGGCTTCTTGGAACAAGTTTGTTGACTCTTCTGCACTTTGACGCTAACTATTCTGAACAGATCAACAAACAATGAACTAATTCCTTTCAATACCTTTTCCATGGTAATCCTGTCCCATGTAATCTCGTTGTCCGCTTTCCTTGGACAGTTTGACCCCTTCGCTTCCCCTGTGGACAAGTTTGATCCGTCAGCATTTTGAACCAGGACGATACTGTAACAAGACCAAAGGTTTCGATGGGATCCCAAAAATCTAATATCTGATCCAGACAATTGGGTCTTGTCTTCGACAGATCCAGTCTTCGCCAGGATCATCATCATAGAAAACCAAGTTCAGATATACCTCTATAAGCCATATCTATTTTGAAGGTACTGACCGAAACTTCCTGCTTTACTTCTGCCAAATTTCCGGTTTCGGCCGAATTCCGAGCGAACGAATTGTCCAGCAAAAAAAGGAGATTCAGAAACGTATTTAGAGTATATCCTCATATCTATCAATAATCAACTTCAAACAAAACTTTAACGTATAAAAAAAAACGATTGTCATAGCGTCTCTCCTGCCTGTCTCAGCGTCTCTTCTTACCCCTAAATCTGTCATCTAATCAACTTCAAATAAAACTCGCTTTTAGCTAATTTTCCGGTTTTGGCCGGATTCCGGGCGAACTAGTTGTCCGGGAAGAAAATGCTTTCCACATAAGTGTTCATCATGTCTTCTTACCCTAAATCGAACATTTAATCAACAACTACTTTTAACGAACCACTTGACGAACCACTTGTCGGCGTGAAATGATTTTCACCATCGTGTTCAGCATACCTTCTTACCCTATAACTTACTATCACATTAGCTGTCTAAAAAAAATTTGTTTGCCCCTTAATTTGACCCCCTCCCCCTAAATGTAGGGCTACGAAGCCCATCTACGAACTTGACCTTAACCTTGACCCAAAGAATTCTCACACCAAGTTTCATCAAAATATCTCATTCCCTTCGACCTGTCTAACAGACGGACAGACGGACAACTTTTGTGATGTCATGGGTATCCCTCCACTTGCGTTTTGAGATCCCGAAAAGTCTCTTCTTTATCGGACTTTAGGAGTTGTGCATCACCAATTTCGGACATTTTTATTCCTAATTCGGAGAATTCAAATCCGAATTGGGAGAGTTATAATCCGATGCAGGATTAAAACGCTAGATTGCAAAATATTGCAGTATTATCTGCGAGACTTTTCGAGAGATTTTTTAGAGTGTAACCAACGGCGATAAACACAGAGCTTTAGACATAACCCATTCTGTAGTTGTTACGCTTGGTTGGCTTCTAAGTATAACTAAAAGTTCTTTTCAACTAAGGGTGAATACAGCTGAAGCGAATGTATCTGTTGTGGTCAGTCGTGATTGAATTTTGATGAGTTGCAGAATATCACAGTTTGCCGTAACAGGGATTTCATTATTCTTTTCTTTTTATTCGCTCTTGACCTCTGGCGCACGTACGCCAGCAAAGAAGTGTCAGCTTCCATGTCAAATGACGAGGAGTTGCTCACTCTCCACTTTAATGTACAGCAGGTGCCCGGTGCCGCGGTGCCACCACTGGTTGCCACGTGTTAGAACATTAAAGGACTCCTCCCACTATTTACTCTTCAACTTACAGTATTTTTAAATATTTGAATACTTTAAACTATGCTGTGCTTTCAACAAATAACCCACGGTTTTGGCTGATTTAACCTTTTCCGAATCCCGTTGACTTGTAGCGAAAACAGGGAAAAAATTTACATAACCGGTTTTTCTGATGGAAAAACTTCTCGCAGACAACCTCGACAGCGTGATACACATCGAAGGTAGCAGAACACGGCAAGTGAAAAAAACAGCGTGGTGCTGTTAGAGGGGTTAGAATGGACCGTACGAAATAGGGGTCTCCGAGTTTAGAAATATATGGAGTGATTATGGAAGTAGGCTGCATTAGCATTATAGTTACCTATAAGGTCCTTTAAGGAAAATTCGAACATTCCGGCATACTGAATTTTAATTATCTTGGTTGTTGTTGATGTTATGTTGTTTCTCTCTCTTTTATTCTTTACCCTACTCCGTCTTTACCTAGACGGGTTACAAATAAAATTTAATTTTAATTAATTTAAGTAAAATCAGCATGGGTGTACAGCAGGTCCCCGGGAGTGGGTAAACCCTCTTCAACTGATGTGTTGGTATCTTATTTTCTTCTGAAGGTTCCTGGAGAGAGTTAAATTAAAAGTAACGCCTTCAAAGAAGAAGCGGCTTGCACTCCAAATAATTAATACTAAGAAAGTAAGAACATCTACGATCCAAGTACTATGGTAAACAAAAAATTGTATTTATTATTTCCAAAAAACGGTACGCTAAAAGTTACGCTGTTACAAAAATTAACATTTAATGGTCACGACAAACAATGCATAAAATGGATCCATCAGCTACGATGCTTTGGCGGCCAAAGCATCGTAGCTGACGTATAAATGATTTGAATAGATGTTTCCCAGTCAGCTTGTGCTCAAGGAGTATTTAGTCACAAAATGTAACAACACTGCACTCCAAACAAAAACAACTACAACAAAAGACACATAATAATAGAACGGGTCTACGTACGCCTGATGAAATTTTGTTGATGCAAGTGAGGTTTTAAATGTATTCGAATTTATGGCTGCAAGTGCCATAAAACGGAGTTAAACAGGTATAATCAGTACCCCGATGAAATCCTTGAAATGCACGTATTAAAAGTTGTTGCTTTGACTTCAGAAGAGAAGCCTTTCAGATATTGATGGCATGGTTTCCGTTGGGATATTATGTGGTCACATTTAGTCATAACCATGTTTTAAATGTCAGAAAGCCATACATGAAAGGATTATGGGATATAGCGATAGAAATAACGTTGTCCCTTACACAGCTTCAGTTAAAACTAAGGTCTAATATTTTATTCTATAATTTGCTTCGAGTTCCGGTTCACTGCCACGACTTGTTGTCTGCGGAACGTCCCCAGTCAAAACGTCCACTGGCGTAACGTCCCCATGGCAAAGCGTTAGCATCCGAAACGTCCCAGTAAAAACTGTCGCAGTCTAAACAAACGACAACACGGGAATCATTTTATTTTTGGATTTCAAGATTTTGTCAAATCATTCATTCTTTCATAGCGGATTAATCTGAGATTGATAAGACCACGGCCTGGAAATAACTGATTCGTTCAGTTTCTTGTGAAAAGGGCAAAAGTTTCATAGTACGGTATTCAATTTTTTTTTTTTTTTTAATTAAAGGTAAACTTGAGACATCGAGGTTAGTATCGGAAAATAACTTTTTTCGAACAGGTATGTAATGCATATCCTCCTATGACCCACGGTCAGTTATTTTACGATAACCGTCTCAGTGTTATTAATAGTTAACTACCGACATCGAGGTGGATGTAAGAAATAACCCTGGCGTGACATCCCCGTGGCACAACGCGAAACATCCCAGTGAAAAATTGTCGCCGGCTAAACAAAAGAAAGCTTGTTTTTGAATTTCAAGATTTCTTCAGACCCTGCATTATTTCGAAGCGGATTAAGACCACGGCATGGGAGCAAGAGATCGCCATTCTTGAAAAAAGGCAAAGATCTCACTGTATTTAGTTTGTTTCTGTTATATTTAATTGGTTCATTTTTGTGTTATGTTTAGTAGATCTCGTTTTTGTTCTCTGTTATTTAATGCAGACTTGTGATATAAGTCGTCGATCTCGTTTTTTTCCCATGTTTATTGACTGGTTTGTGTCATTGACACCAACATTGGACCTGCGTCCCTCTATCTTTATCAATTATTTATTTTTTAATCTTTATTTTATTGTTTAGTTTTTATTATATTGAATCCATATCAGTCTCATTCCCGTTATATCGAACTTTCCATGCCATATTTATCCAACCTGACGGCACTACGCTGATTCTTGCGTTTTCTCCGTATGACTCTTTTCTAGCCAGATCAGATGTCCGCTTGTTGTTTCCGAAGGGCTTATTGGTCAGGAATATCGGATGTGCAAGTTTTCGGTTTTTATCGTCAATACCGAAGGATATACGCGCATCTTTTTTTTTAATTCAATGTCAAGCAGGATTTCAATACTCTTATGCCGACCGATGAAGAATCGCCTAGCCAAAAAGCCAGTAATGTCCACAATAAACGTTGTTGATTAGTTTACATAAGATATGGTCAAATTTGAGGATTCATTTTTGTGATCATTCTGTACTGTTCTGTACTGGTATTCGGCCACTTCTGTTGACTGGTGATCTAAAAGTATTCGCATAAATTATTACCGGTACTGCAAATTTCTCCTATATCTGCCTCGTTCTTACCGGAATACAAAACTGATAAAGAAGTATTGTGCGACAGATATTACTGGTGTTTTCGAAAAATTATGTTCCAAGCTAGCCAGTGAAGCGCCTTATAGGCTAGGGTGTTTTCATCGCCTTATCCGTCTTTTTTCTGTATGTGATTAACTTTGTTTCTTGTTTTCTCTTGTTGTTTTTCTTTTTGTATTTACTCCACTTAACCTCTGTTCTGTAAAGTGGGTGATAAATAAATTATTATTATTATTATTTGGGTGACGTTTCTAGTTCTTTCCCGAACCAGTGAAAAGAAAATCACTGGCGTGTTTCGGACTTGGTCAGAGCGCTAGTGGACAGGCAGAACCGCGTAACTGATTTTTTTGCGAAAATGAGCTATGGTAAAATCGTTGAATCCGAGGCCAAGGAGCACATTTTGCTCTAGTCAGCGTATCTCTACCATGCATAGATACCGAGATACAGTTAGTCTGAAGTCTTTTAACCTCCCGAAAAATAACGAGTTACGCGTTTCTGCCTGTCCACCAGCGATATAGAATTGATAGATAGATAGATAGATTTATTAATTGCTAAGCAGCCCGAGGGCCATGGCAACAAGAAATCACAAAAAATATCACATACTAGAAGAAAACGCACAAAACAAAATAAGAGCACAAAAAAGAGAAAAAGCTCCTCCTTAATCTTAATCTTTCTCTTCTCTAATAACCATTTTCAGTATTTCTTTGTCATTTCCCTAATCCAAAAATCTGTTTCTATGTTCCATCGCTGTCCTCAGGAATCGCCCCAATCTCTTAATCGTAGTAAAACATTCATTCCTAACAACTCTAATTAACCATTCTTCATCAAACTCACTCACACCGTACTGTTCTTTCCTCCATCCACTCAGCTCCATGCACTCGCAAACCATGTGAACCAAACTCTCATTCTCGCATCCACACATCGGACAGAAGTAAGGACCGGATTTCTGCCTAAAATTACCAATATAACGTCTTCTAGCACCAATTGGCAGGGTGTCCGCCAACGTTTCAATAATTATTCTTAATTCCTCCCGCTTAAGACCCGCTTTAAACATTATACTCTCACCCCACGTCTCCCTTACCGCGGCATAAAGCCTCAGGGATTCGGATTGATCCTTTTGGACGTGCCAAACCTGTATTTTCTGGCTCTTAAGTATTTCCTGGACTAGCTTGCTAACTCCTTCCTCATTTCCTACTCCATTATTCCACATTTCACCAATTCCACAATCATCCAATATCTTTTTTACCAAATAAGGCCACGAATTAGACGAATCATCTTTCAACGCTTCTAAGTATGCTGATTTTATTATTCTAACACGTGGCAAACTAACAATCTTTTCCCAAAGTCTAACCATATTCACTAATCTTACATTTCTCAACGATGTTAGACCTAACTCACCCTTGATCACTACACTATTTGTAAATTTACTAACCCCTAACCACCTTTTAAAATACCCTTACTGCAAAACTTCTATTTTATCTATTTTCTCATAACCCCATACTTCAGACCCGTAATGCATTACCCCAACTACCTTAGACCTAAATATTTCTTTATGGGCCCGGAGATTCCTGATTTCCTTCAGTTCATTCCTCAAAATCAAATTTGAACACAATCTTCCTTTCTCTACGCTCTTTTCAATATGTTTACTAAATGGCTTAAGCGTAAGCGTATTTAGCTGCGGCCTAGTCAATGTAGACCGGGACAAGACAGGTGGCGCTGTATTTTTCTCGGGAAACTGTACATCTTAAGCAATTCGTCCAACATACGCAATTTTCTGCCATTTGACTGTAATGCAGTCTGCAATAAAATATAGTTCGACCTTATTTTACAGTGATCATGCGCCCGAACTCCGAAGACCGAGGCAAACTACTAAATATTATGCTTGACGGGACGTTCCACCATGTGGAAGTTTTGCCATGTGGACGTCTTGTCATTTTGTCCGGGAAGATCTCATTTTACGCTTTGGCCGGTCAATTTCTTCTCATCCAGTAAGTGTATACTTGTGACCAATCGATGCAGCAGATTCGGTGTGACAAATCTGGCTGGAGCAGTTCCTATGTGGGTCAAGAATTTCCTAAAATAAGTTGGTACTGTACATCTTAAGCAATTCGTCCAACATACGCAATTTTCTGCCATTTGACTGTAATGCAGTCTGCAATAAAATATAGTTCGACCTTATTTTACAGTGATCATGCGCCCGAACTCCGAAGACCGAGGCAAACTACTAAATATTATGCTTGACGGGACGTTCCACCATGTGGAAGTTTTGCCATGTGGACGTCTTGTCATTTTGTCCGGGAAGATCTCATTTTACGCTTTGGGCGGTCAATTTCTTCTCATCCAGTAAGTGTATACTTGTGACCAATCGATGCAGCAGATTCGGTGTGACAAATCTGGCTGGAGCAGTTCCTATGTGGGTCAAGAATTTCCTAAAATAAGTTGGTCCAGATCATCCATGGCTGACTTTTCAGAGACCGTCTTAAACTGTAAATTCTACCAAATAGCGAAATGTTGTGTTCATTGGGTTCTTTGTCCATATTCGTGTTAAACTATATTGTGTTGCTTTTTTCACGCACTCCGAGACACCGGCTGTACACCCTTTTCCCGGCACCGGCAGAAACTAGCGGTGTCGGCACAAAATTAGGCGATTCACCTCTCAAGTTCAGGATGCAAGTGTTTCCCTTTCCAAATTCTCGTCTCTACCGAAAATCATCAACGACTGGACCCAACCAGCGCATACCTTTTATCCTGTCGCCTAGCCGAAGATTAAATTTGAATTATCTTACGTGTTTTGTATTTGTCTTTCTTCATTTTATTTGTACTCATCCAGTTTTGTATGACCCTGTTTTGTTTTTAGGGTAACGTTGTTATTGTCGTAGGTATTTGAGTTCAGTAAATTTGTAAGACCCCCCCCCCCTTTTTGGTTGGTGTTGGGTTGGGGGTCTGTGTTAGAAAGGATTAATTAGGTTGTGATGAAGGGTAGAGAGGGATTTGCGTGCGTCCCCAGTTTAAACCCCGACCGTGAACGGGCAGTCCGGCATAATTTACTAGGCCGGACCCGTAGAGAGCGGGCGAGGGTATACTCTTCTTCAGCCCTTGCTTGAACGGCTGAGAGTTGGGAGTCAAAGAGAAGGAAGTGAAAGTCGAAGTAAAAAAAATGCTTTCTAAAATGGAGGGTGAAAAATAAATTACTTACTTAGCCTACTTACGCTTCTAAACTTGCTGATCATGTCAGCCGGTGCCCGCACCAGGCTCTTGCTCTACACCAAAATCGAGAGTGGACAACCCCTCGCTTTTTTTCTTATTTTCTTATACTACGTCCCCTATTGCACAATTTTGCCCGGTAATATATCTATATCATATAATATTATATCATATCAATTCAACGCTACAATCTGAATCAAAAACTATCTCTAGCTATGCAACTAAACGACAATTAAGTTCTACAGCTCGACAGATATCACGGAGTGGAGAAACGGACTATTCTAACATAATCATCGTGTTAGGTTTGGTTAAAGGACCCTTCGCTCTATTTACACTTCAACTTACAGTATATTAATATATTTGAATACTTTAAAACTATGCTGTGTTTTCAACAAATAACCCACGGTTTTGGCTGTTTTAAGCCTTTTCTGAGACCCGTTGACTTATAGCAAAAACAGCGAAATAATTTACAATGACCGGTTTTTGGGATCCCAAAACGTCAGTGGAGGGATACCTATGATACCATACCTATTTCATCTCAAAAGTTGTCCGTCTGTAAGCACGATAACTCTCGAAGGGAATTAGATATTTTGATGAAACTTGATGTGAGGACTCTTTGGGTCAAGTTTGTAGATGTGCTCTGTACCTCAACATTTAGGGGTGGGGGAGGGGTTTCAAATTAAGGGGCGAACCAAATTTTCTTAAACAGCTAATGAAATAGTCGATTTCGGGGTAGGGAGACATGCTGAAAACGAATATGGAAACCATTTTCTCGCCGGATAGGTAGTCCACCCGGAATCCGGCCAAAACCGGAGAGTTTGTTTAAATTAAAAGTCTTATATAAAGTTGATTTAATGTTCGCTTCAGGGGTAAGATGACACGCTGAACATTTATATGAGAATCATTTTCTTGTCGGACAAGTAGTTCGCTCGGAATCCGTCCGAAACCGGAAATTTTTTTAAAAGTAAAAGTTTTATCTGAAGTTGATTAGATGTTCGATTTCGGGGTAAGGAGACATGCTGAATCCGCTTTTGTCAATTCATTTTCTACCCATACAGATAGTTCGCCCGGAATTCGGCCGCTGGCAAATTTGTTATAAGTTAAAGTTTTATCTGAAGTTGATTAAATGATTGATATAGGGGTAAGTTGATACTCTGAATTCTATAGTTGTTGCCTGACAAGTAGTTCATCCGGAATCCGGTTGAAACCGGATATTTGGCAGAAGTAAGCCAGGAAGACTTGATCAGTTTCGTCAAAGTAGATATGACGTATAGCCTAGGGGTAAATACATACATGGTGAATCCATATCTGAACCTGGTTTTCTCAGATGATTAGCCATTGACCTTTATCTGTTTCTAAATCTAGTATAAATGTTCAAGGAGTCTGGCGAAGACTGGGTATCTACGAGACCGAATCGTCTGTATCAAATATTAAATTTTTGGGATCCCATCAAAACCTCTGGTCTTGTTCTGATCGAAAAACATCCGACAGCGTGATACACATGGCAACACGGCAAGTGAGAAAATCAGCGTGGTTTTGTTAGAGGGGTTAGAATGTACCGTACGAAATTGGGGTCTCCGGGTTCAGAAACATATGGAGTGATTATGGAAGTAGGTTGCGTTAGTATCATAGGTAAGACAGGTTCTTTAATAGTTACAGAGAGCTGGCAAATTTTGACTGGAAAACGGTTTTGCGTCAGTGTTGCTCCGTCATTAAGGTCAATGGTCTCATGTGAAAACAACAAGTGGGGCGATTTTGATGAATCAACAAGGCAGTCTCCTGGGGAGCAGACATGTTAAAACGTGGTCAGACCAAAGGCAAACACGTCTGATAAGAGTCCTCGAGACAAGCAACCCGCTCGATAGGTAGAGGGAAAGTAAAAGCAAGAATAATCAAGACGATACCAAAATACCGTGCACAAACTTACTACTGAAATCTGAAAATATCTCAATAACTTGTGCTGTCACTTGTTTATAAGCAAGTTATCTATTTCTGACCCGCCATTTGAAAAGCGGAGTCTGTAGAATAAAGTATAAGAATTAAATAAAACACAACAAATACAACATGCATTTTTTTTTTGCCAACAAATTTGGCGTGATCAAATTCGTTTGGTATAGTCATGGATACAACTTATGAGCACACACATAAATCATAATAGGCCTACGTCTATAGGGCTACAACGGTCATAAATAACATTATAAATTTAAACTAGCAGCTCAGCTTATGCTTCGTTATACAACTTTAGAAATGAAGGGACAAAACTCTATGCAAACCTCTGGTGGGCACATTTAATCGGCTACAACTTTTCAGCCGCAGTAGCTACCTTGCGAGGGAGCCTTTTTGTCAGCTTTTCAGAAGGGAAAACATTTTTGTCGATTGGTTGCAGAGTTTCAGCCTTCGTTCATGTAAGGAGGCGATTCGAATTTACGTAGTAACTCTTCATTATGTAGAGTGTCTTCAGTACAGAGTGTCATGTGCTGGATGTATAACTATTAAAACCATAAGCCTCCTGAGATGTCAAACACTCGATATATTGCTGTTTTATTATCTTTTTTGGTCAAAGTTAGATTAATAACATAAGCGTCAATAACACGTTCTGCTTGAAATTTGATAGTTCACAAGAGCTTTCCACCGCTTATACATTTTCTGAGCTTCGCACCGTTAGCCATGGACACAGTTGCTGTTTTTCTACTTCATAACTACTAGAGCCCAAGGTTACAAAAAAAATCAATATCCCTAGCAGAGTCAAATAATTCAGTGTATTCAAATCCAAAACATAAACAAGAGCTGTAAGCTCATATGGCACTTGCATGGGTCAAGATGATTTGATTGATCAAAAGTAAGTTTCGACTTTACGGTTGAGATACGCGCTCTAAGGGAGCTGGAACTTCATTTGTAAGCAAAACCCTTGAGGCAAAACTGCTAATTGGCTGATGGGCATCACGAAAATGCATATATTGCTTAAAAGTATTTTTTTTACTTTGCGGTCAAGATTGGTACTTTAAGGAATAATCGGATTTGGGACGTAGCAATTTCTAAGCAAATGTTGTTGAGTCTCCAATATTCCAGCGAAGTTTCATCGTCCTAGCACATCTGGAAGTACCTTAACGCGCGATCACCGGAATCCCAGACCCCCCTTCCCCTCCTCCAACTCCACCCACAATAAACGGAGCCAATCCGGTTCTGTAAATGATTAATCCAGAGCATCTGTTTGTCATTCCCACGAAGTTCGATCCAGATCACACCAGTCTAAGCGGGTAAAATATTTTCCGCCCTCCCCCCAATTATTGCCGGATTCGGTCCGGAAATGAAAAAGGTCACAAGAGAAAAATGTCCTCTGTTTAATTATTAAATTTCACTCGAATCCGATCACCCGTTCCAAAGTTACGCATGACTCAATATTCCGGATTCCCCTCCCTCTACTCCCCCCCCCCCAAGATTATCATATCGAGGATTTTTTTTTTATTCCAGGTCAGTTTGACCGGGTCCCTGATATGCCGTCAAGGTTTCGTCGTGAAAATCCTCCCCCCCCCCTCAAGTTTCCAGATCCAGTCAAATTATGTAAAAGATTTACATGGACCAGATGTTTGTTCTTCCCAGCAAGTTTCACTCCGATACCATCATTCTAACCGTTTCCCGAGATTTCCGGTCCACCCCCCCCCCCCCCCAGCTCCCCCGCGGTGCACGTAGCCAATGCGATTCAGCAAATGACTTACCTAGAGCATCTGTTTGTTCTTCCCACAAAGTTCCATCCCGGTCCCTCCATTCTAAACGGGTCACGTATTCCCCCCCCCCACAATAGTTGCCGGATCCGGTCCGGATATGAAAAAAATCATCGGAGAAATGTCCTCTGTTCAATTCTTAAATTTCACTCGAATCCGATCACCCATTCCAAAATTACGCATGACTGAAAATTTCGGATTCCCCTCCCTCCACTCCCCCCACCATTATCTGATCGATAAAATTTTCATTTTGAAGTCAGTTTGATTGGGCCCCTGATATGCCTGCCAAGTTTCATCGTAAAAATCCCCCAAACCACCATCACCGGAATTCCGGGACCCCCCCCCCCCAATAAGTGTCCGGATCCAGTACAATGGTCTAAAGGACTTATCTAGAGCAGATGCTTGTTCTTCCCAGCAAGTTTTACTCCGATCCCTCCATTCCAACCGTTTCTTGAAATTTCCGGTCCCCCCCCCCAACTCCCCCCCCCGGCTACCGAATCCGGTCAAGACTTTAAACGGGACATTACAAATATATATTCTATTCAGTTATGAAGTTTCATTACAATCCGATCATCCGTTCGAAAGTTACACACTTCTCTATTTCCCGGATTCCCCTGCGGATTCCCCTCCCTCCACTCCCCCCACCATTATCTGATCGACAAAATTTTTATTTTGAAGTCAGTTTGATTGGGTCCCTGATATATCTGCCAAGTTTCATCGTGAAAATCCCCAAAACCACCATCACCGGAATTCCGGGACCCCCCCCCCCCCACCCCATAAGTGTTCGGATCCAGTACAATGGTCTAAAGGACTTATCTAGAGCAGATGCTTGTTCTTCCCAGCAAGTTTCACTCCGATCCCTCCATTCTAACCGTTTCTTGAAATTTCCGGTCTCCCCCCCCCAACTCCCCCTGGCTACCGAATCCGGTCAAGACTTTAAACGGGACATTACAGATATATATTCTATTCAGTTATGAAGTTTCATTACAATCCGATCATCCGTTCGAAAGTTACACACTTCTCAATTTCCCGGATTCCCCTGCCCTCCGCCCCCCCCCCCCCCAAATGGTCGGATCAGAAAACTGATTATTTATAACTTTGTTTGGTCGGGTCTCTGATATGCCTGCCAAGTTTGATGGTCCTAGCACAACTGGAAGTACCCTAACTCGAAAAAGTGTGACAAAATGCCCTAAATTTTCAAGTTTCCAGCGCCCCCACTTCCCCGCATATAGTCGGATCGGGAAACTGATTATTTCCAGGCTAGTTTGGTCGGGTCCCTGATATTCCTGCCAAGTTTCATTGTCCTAGCTCATCTGGAAGTACCCTCACTCGTAAAAGTGTGACAAAATGCCCTAAATTTTCAAGTTTCCAGCGCCCCAACTCCCCCGCATATGGTCGGATCGGGAAACTTATTATTTCCAGGTTACTTTGGTCAGGTCCCTGATATTCCTGCCAAGTTTCATTGTCCTAGCTCATCTGGAAGTACCCTAACTCGAAAAAGTGTGACAAAATGCCCTAAATTTTCAAGTTTCCAGCGCCCCCACTTCCCCGCATATGGTCGGATCGGGAAACTGATTATTTCCAGGTTAGTTTGGTCGGATCCCTGATATGCCTGCCAAGTTTCATTGTCCTAGCACATCTGGAAGTACCCTAACTCGGATATGTGGGACAAAAAACTCGGACCGACCGACAGACCGACAGACGGAATTGTGATCGGTATATGGCACTTGAGCCAGAGGCTACAAGTGCCATAAAAATAAGATGGCTTTTCAGTGAAACTTTGAAAAAGCGATCTTCTTTCTCCTTTATTTAGGGTCAATTTCGTTCACCCCCTGATATGGCGCTGAATGTCTCCACTTATGCTGTCAGAAGTACATCATTCTTGGAGGCCGTGTCGATCGTGGCCTTTATTTTACAAAATGGTGGTTTAAGCTCATTATTGTCCATAATGAGCGTGTTCCACCCTTTAACAATAGTAACTATAAGCTACTGTTTTCGTCCCAACCTCGTGAAAAGTTACTACGCTGATCGTTCCAACCTTCTCGAAATAGTAACTAATAGTAACTATTTGCTTACCACGCTCGGGAGCGTAGTAAACGTGGTAACTACGAATATCTGCGCCGTGATTGGCCGGATCAGCCCGGGGCACGATATTTTGCTGAAAATAGAAAAAGACATTCCAGCCTTGACGCCAAGAAGCCAGAATTCGTGACGTTAGGCGCAGTAACTGTGGTAAGTAGGGTGGAAAACGCTCAATATTTGCTAGATTTTAATTTCAGTATTTTATCAGAGCTAGGCGAGTCCCGAAGCAACATACCTCTTCTAATTAAGTAAGTAATAGATTTACAACCCGCCATTTTGAAAAAGTGGAGTAAAGACGAGCTGAGAGGTAGGAGCTCCCTTGCGTCATTTAAAAAAAAAGTAAAAAATCATTTATTAGCATTACAGAAGAACAATTAAATAAGGTCTGGTAAAATAAAATAAATAAAAAAATAAAAAAAATATACTTAATAATAAAATAATAATAAAAAAAAATTTATGATGGGGTGGCTTCCCCTGGGGTAAGGTGCAGGAAGGTAATTGGTTATTTTTTTTTTTTTTCGAGAGGCAAGGTTGTGTCTGAGAGTAGGAACAGTGACCACTCTGCGTTTTATGTCTAAAATGTAAATATTGTGGTACTCGGCGTCCAGAAATGGACTGAGTGTTTTTGTTATGTATGATTTATTTTGTATTTGTTAATAAACCCATTGAACTTAAAAAAAATAAAAGAAAGAAATAAAAAACACAAACTCACAGAAAAAGACACTTAAGGCGTATTCTCGCCGTTCCCCGAGGACTCCTCGTGGAATCGAAGGGAACGGCGAGAATAAAGGGAATCACTCCATGCGGACTCCGCGCGCAGAAACGGCGAGAACACGGGGAATGCTTCCGAAATGGATTTTATTCGAAAAAAAAATGTGCAGTTGACGAAATTAGTCTGGAACCACTTTATTTTCGGTTTTGTTTATTCTGACTGTTTTGAATTAATTTTACATTGCACCTACACCAGAAAAAATTTATTCCCCTCCGAATCTGAAAGGGAGTCCTTTTTGATGATGGTGATGATAATCGGAGCATTCCCCGTCCGTGGGGACTCGTGATAATAGGGGGAGTGAGTCCCCGGGACAAACAAAAACGCGGGGACTCCTCAAGTGGAGTCCTCGGGGAACGGCGAGAATGCGCCTTTAATTTTCATTCTTCGGCCTGAAAGCAGTGGATAACGTCATGCGCTGGTTGGGCCCTGTTGTCCATGATTTTTTGTGGCGACGAGGAAACATCCGAAAGGGTACATTTGCATCTTGAATTTTGAACTTCTCTGTCAATGTATGGTTATGACATAATTTCGACAAGTGGAGCAGGTGCTTTGCATATTTAAAATAACAAGATTTCATCCTTTTACTGTACAGTGTTGATGGTTGTATTGATCTGGCAGCTCAAGTGCAAACCACTTGGCTAATGTTATCATACTAGAAGGGGGCTCCGAAATTCGACCGTGTAGGGGGTTTCATAGCCCGGACATAGAGATCCGTCTGTCGGTCATTATCTGGGCGGTAGTCACGACTTCTGGTAGAGATTATGGTAAATCAAGAAGTGCCAGGAGGATGAAACTTGTCAGGCACATTACAGACACCAACTGATTGACTTGAAAACTGTCACTTCGGATCAGACCATACGAAGGGAGGAGTTCAGGGAGGGGGAATCTGGACTCTTGTGGTAATGTTGACTTCGGCCCCTGGATAGTCTGGATACACTGTCAGAAGTTTCATAACAGATAACATAAGGATGCGCGGTTTCAACAGACAACTCTCAACAGACAACACTTAGGATGTACTCTGTTGTTGCGACAAACGTTATGAAGGAAGTGTTTTGCATAACAAGCATTGCCAGGAAGAGCCTAAAAAAACGCCAAAAAAGCATCTGCTGACTTGTTTGTCGTCATGATATCGTAAAATTCAGCAGATCGTGAGTGGGCAATCGCTCGGGCCTTGCACACCAGAGATTAGCCCTCAACATCCCTCGGCAAATCTCTGACAAGATCGAGATCGCAACCTGCCACTTCCGTTTGCGAGAAATCTTTGGCCTTCGTCAGCTATGCAATTACCGATGGGAAGGGTCGGAAGTGCGTAGGATGTAATTCGAGTAGTTTATGACAAGTTTTCAAAAGAAAAGAGTTGACCGGAATTCCCATAACGTCAAGCAGATTTTTTTGGTTAATTGTTATGCCGTCGTGATGCATGCAAGCTATTAACAGAAAGAGAATCGTCAACCAGGTTTTTCCTAGGAACTGAACAAGGAATTCTGAAGAAACATTATTTTCCTCATAGCATTTTCCACATGATGTGCGTCACAGCTTTTCAGACATAGTCGATGTGCTTGCACGCTGGAATTAAAAACGAAACAGTCTCATTTTCACCGCAAATAGTTGGCAAGAGGCAATGCAAATCAACGATGTTACTTTAAAGGAGTTATATCATAAGCATTGTAGCACATGCAACGTCTAGACCCCCCCCCCCCCCAAGACCCAAGATGAAGCCACGACTCGATCCGACCGCTGGGTCATCTAGCGGCGCCGGTCGGAAGCCGCCCAATACATGGGGAGGCTGGGATCATAGTTTGACTATGGATCTAACAAAATGTTTTTATTGTAGCAGGCAGGCCCGTATCCAGGAATTTATTTCGGGGGGGGGTTGCCTGCGGGTCGGACAAAAAAGACATAGATCGGAGGGAAAAGCCTGTAAAAATGAAGATTTTTGTATGTTTCGGGGGGGGGGGGGGGGGGTCAACCTCCTACCCCCCCCCCCCCTGGAGACGGCCTTGGTAGCAGGTCAAATGGAAAATATGTAGAAAAATCGAACTAATTATTTGCATGAAGGATGAAAACTAGATCACAATAAACAAACGCCGTAAATTATACTAAATTTGTTATAGTGATTCTGAAATTGAGCTAAATAATATGCGGCTTCCGAGCCCGAAAAATGTCAAACTGGCCGATGGTTTCTTCTTCCGACATATCTAAACATCCATTTGGTGATATACTTAGTTGTTTTAATCCTCTTACACGCCACTCGATCTTCTCGAAGGTTTTAGTAAGTTTTTGACCATCGCCGGAAGGTCAATGGATCGTTAATCAGCAATGGCGGACTTGCTTTCAGGAGTGAATTGTGTTCAAGTAATTTTTTGATAACGTTGGCTACCGCAAGGATTTCGAGGAAAACGAAGGTAACAACGTGTTCGTCAAAACCCGACCCATCGGAAAATGATGGTGTCTCCCACCTTCTCGGCCCACATGAATCAAAGACTTTAACGTATTTCGAAAAATAGTTTAGATTTAGCACAAAAGAGTAGTCAAATTTTGAGTCTGTGAAATAAACTTGGTTTTGGGGCACAAAGTGATATTGCCCCCACCCCTTAAGGTTTACCGAAACGCTCCACTGCAGGGGCCATGGCCCACTCCAGATTTCAAAACCATCCTCCTTCGTGCTATTCTTTGGCTGCTAAATACGTTTTAAAAGGCAAAATGCGCAAAAGTTGAAGACGCTCCCGATTTAACTCCTTTCTTTATTGCTTTTTGTTTTGTTTTTTAATTAACTACTTGTATTTTGTTAATTATTTAGAGCTTCCTTTGTTTGTGTCATCATTTTGGCGGAAGAAAATCCTTGGCGAGATGAAGAAACTCGTTACATAAGTCGCACTTTATCTCTGTCGCATCAATTACACTAACCCCCCGAAATCACACATCATCAACTTGGTCCGAATCATCCCACTAATACGTTTCCCCGAGATTTAATCTCAAGCCTAGTAATGACACACATTAAGACCCCTCCCTACTTCTCACCCCAAACGGCGTTCCTCCGCTTTATTGTTGATAACGAGATGCGTCTTTCAATATATCACTTCAAGAGTGACAATTTTTATTGGGACCTTCTACTGCTTTCCAGAAAAGAATGCCCACAAATGGGAAATGCAGGCTTAACATGTGCTTCAGTCTTAATAAGAACTATTGTTAGTCGGGAGGTGCTTCAATGTTCGAAAAATTTATGGCCTAAATGAAGAATTTTTCCTTAACGGTTCGACTGTAACCCCTTCGCAAAGGCATGTAAGGCAATTAGGCCTAATTACAATTATCCGCTCAAGGGAGCCTGGGCTCACGTTTAGAATCATTAGCATTTAAAGCAGTAGTTAAAATGTGAGCTCGTTTTCGGAAATTTGAAAACCGAAAAGAAAAATACGGGAATAGTACCAAGCAGGGCCGTATCTAGGAATTTATCTCGGAGAGTGGGGGGGGAGGTAGCCCCTCCGGTTGAACCTAATCCGTACCAGACAGTAAACCTCTCCACGTATTCACTTGAATAGGCTTGAAGACCAGATGAAAAGAAGTTACTTTCGGATTTGTGCTCTATGCTTGAAATATTAGCAACTAAAACGGTAAAAA
Organism: Branchinecta sandiegonensis; assembly: GCA_030848855.1. Taxonomy (NCBI): domain Eukaryota; kingdom Metazoa; phylum Arthropoda; class Branchiopoda; order Anostraca; family Branchinectidae; genus Branchinecta; species Branchinecta sandiegonensis. The sequence goes on along the minus strand of JAUPMV010000014.1, from coordinate 9,469,000 downwards.
AAATAAAAATAATTAAAAAATCATTACCAACGGTAAACGGTTGTCTGAAATAAATGTTTGGGGTCACGCGCAATAGCGGACTTGCTTCAGAAGTGACCTTGCAATCTGGAACTCGGCATTTACGCTTATTAGATAATTCGCTTCATTACAGTCAGGCCCGTATCCAGGAATTTATTTCGGGGGGGGGGGGGGTTTGCCTGCGGGTCGGACAAAAAAGTACAAAAAAGACATAGATCAGAGGGAAAAGCCTATAAAAATGGTTATTTTTGTATGTTTCGGGTGGGGGGGTTCAACCCCCTAGCCCCCCCCCCCCCTGGATACGGCCTTAATTACACTGTAAAAAAAATCTTGCAGTATTTGCTACTGGGAATAATCTTGTCTTCATTGAGATAAGATTATCCCTAAATCGGATTAATTTTATCCCAATAGAGATCAGGTTAATCCCAGTAGCAAAAACTGCATCTTTTTTCGGAGAAACTTTATACAGTGTAGTCACTGAAATGCACGCTTTTGTTGAAATTCAAAGTCTCCGCGTCGGGATGAGCTTTGTCTTGTCTTGCTAGCAGTGCAGATTTTGAATGTCACTACTAGAGCCAAAGACGAAAATATTAATTCCGTAGCTAAGTCAACTTAAGTTGGGATTCAAACCAGTCAACCACAAACCCCTGATTTTTGGATACCCTATGCTAAACGCTGGATATGCCTAGCGTTTGGCATACCCTATGCCTAACGCTGGATACACTATGGCAGGTGCTGGATACTGTAAACCAGTAAAATATTTATGATTTGAGTGAAGCTAAGAAATCAACCAATCGGAACTCCTTTATATTGAATTAGGTCAGGGTTAGGTTACCAACAGGTATCCAGCGTTTGGCATAGGGTATCCAGCGTTAGGCATAGGCTATGCCAAATGCTAGATATACCCAGCGTTTGGCATAGGGTATAAAAAATTCAGGAATTTGTGGTAGACTGATTCAAACCCAAGATATAAAGATAAACTGGCTTTTCAGTTAAACTTTAAATGTCCAAATATTCCTTCAGCCCAAGCTGACTGCGAATCCTATTTGATGGTGCAACACAAGGTGTTGCCCACAAGTTCGTTTTCCAACTTGAGCGGTTTTGAGCCTGAAGAGGACCCTTGCCAAGAAGGGCCGAATTATAGCTCCAATAAAATTCAGCTGACGTATCCGTTTTGCACCATCAAATACTTTAAATGTCAGTAACGATAGAATCAAGGATCTGAATGATATAAGTGCTTGTTTTAAGTCTTTAAATTTGCTTAACGTGGACCAACTACGGGATTATCAAGCGGCAGATTTCGTTTTCCAGTGCGTGCATAATCTAGTCCGAAGTGTTTTTCGTGATACTTACCGTGCTAACATTGATATTCATGAATATGATACGAGGAATAGTGATAACTTGGTGATTGAGCTTAAGAGTCGCACAAGATCAGGATTTCGATTGCAGTTCCTTGGAACAGCAGTCTGGAATTCTCTACCAGTGAGCATCAGGGCGGCTGAGCATCTTTTAGAAGAAAATTAAAAGAATATTTAATAAAAGATGGTTGAGAAATGTATTTACTTGTTAGGGGGTAGGGAGTGGTAGGGAGGAACGGTTGGTTGGGGTTCGGTAGGGAGGACTTGGGGGATGGGCGGTAGGGAGGGAGTAGGGTTGTTGGGAGGTATGTGTTTATTTTGGAGGTGATAATGTGAAGGAGTTTGGTCTGTATTGTTTTGTTTTTTTGTGGTCCGTTCTTTTCTTTTTTTTTCTTTTTTTTATTAGTTATTTATTATGTTGTTTGTTGGTGTGTTTCGAAAATGGTTAACATTTACTACTGCACGCCAGCAAAAACGTAGGTTTCTCCATTAGTGCAGTAGATGTAAATAGTAAAGAGTTAAATTGTGTTTATTAGTAAAATAAGTATCCAAGTAAGTATCCAAGTAAAATACGGACGGTCGTTACCACGTTTAGTCGGAGCCGTCAGCCCATCTGAAATCACTGGCAGGTTCATTGGTTATTTGCACATGAAGGAATCATTTAATACCTATTTATAGACTAATTCAAGGGTCGGATCGAAGAATTAGGTGGGTCATAATTACAAGAGACACGACCCGATAAGATCCCGTATGACCTTTTAGGACTGAGTGTGAAAACAACAACCCGACTTAGATGAAAGGGTTCAACGAAGCAGGGGTCGGGACTGGTAGACGGGCTGGTCTTGACTTAATCCGAGACGTGCTTTCAGCACAAAGATTGTCGTTTTCTAAAATAGTGGAAGACTTCAAATAAGGCTCTGTCGTTAAAGTATAACCGAATAAGACTGAAATACGACAGTCTAGTTACCCATCACTTATTCACTTAGACATGCTTGAAGATGTGATGAAAATGGGTTGTCGGCGAAAACGTCCGCAATCGAAACGTCCCCTGGCGAAACGTCCCCAGCGAAATGTCGACAAAACGTCCCCATGGCGAAACGTCCCCGGCTACAATGAACCAATGATCAAAATACGATAATATTCTAATTTTTTTTTCTGTGGGGGGGGGGGGTCATGATTTACATCGGACTCGGCATTCTTTCATTTAAGACCAGAGCATGGGAATATGAGATGAAATCGTCTAAGTTTACATTTTAAATATCATCACGAGCACTAAAAGGGCCACTAAACATAGATCTTGAGCCCCATGCCATTTTTATCCTCCATAACGGCACTACGCTGATTTCGGCATTCCCCTTGTTTGACTCTTTTAGAGCTAGAATGGGCTTCCACTTGTCTCGTCCGAGGAGCTTATTGGCCAAAAATAATTACCGGTTATGCGTGTTGGTTTAAACGACCTAGAATTAGCGTCCTACTGATTACTTAGGAGCCAAGGGAAAGACATATTACAATATAAATTTTGACGGGAAACAGTGCATATCTGAAGCAACTTATCCCATGTGCGCCATTTCCTGCCTGTAAAGAATATTCCTACATCTGATGCAAACATTGAAGTTGTTTTATATTCAAATAATGTATACATCGGATACGTCAGCTACGATGCTTCATGAGCGATATTTCGGCCTTCTTGGCAAGGGTCCTCGTCAGGCTGTCAATCTTCAGGGTCAACGTCAGGGAAGGAAACAAACCTGTAGTAAATAACTGAAACTTCTACCGACTATAAATATCTTATACGGGCAAATTACCAGGTCGAATTTGGGGACGTTTTGCCATGGGAACGTTTTGTCACGGGGATGTTTCGCCACGGGACTGGGGACGTTTCGTTGGGGACGTTTTGCCATGTGGACTTTTCGTCGGTAAGCCGCTGAAAATAGCTTACTTCGTTGCATACCGTTCTTATAACCGTGTTTCATCGAATCAACTTTTCTTTCGTATTTTTCGTAGACTACATTGGCTTCATTCGCCGTTAAAATTCACTTTTTCGTTGAAATTGAAATCCTCCCGTCCGTGGCGAACTTTGTCTTGTCGGTCGAGCAAGTGCATATTCTGAACGTACTAGAGCCCAAAGTGAACAAAAAAAAAATACCTTAACAGATTCAAAATAGTTCAATGTATTCAAATTGGAAGGTATCCAAATACGCTGCACTGTCAGAAGTTTCATAACAGATAACAGAAGGATGCGCGGTTTCAACAGACAATGCGTAACAGATAACCCTTGAGATGTTATCTGTTGTGTTTGAAATCGTTATGCATGAAACGTTATGCAGAACAAGCTCTGCTCAACAGAGCAAAAAAAAACAGCCAAAAAAGCATCTACTGATTTTATTCTTTATCGTCATGATGTCGGAAAACTCAGCAGATGCTATTTGGCGTTTTTTCGGCTCTTCCTGATGGTAACGCTTATTATGCATAACATTTTAAACACAACATTCAACATCCGAAGTGTTATCTGCTACGCATTATCTGTTGAAACCGCGCATCCTTGTGTTATCTGTTATGAAACTTCTGAAAGTGTGGATTCTCAGTTAAACTTTAACAAATCATCAACGACTTTGGCTGTTAAAGCCTTTCTCCAGGCCCATTGACTAAAATACAGACAAAAACGGATAATCGTTTTTTTCTGACGAGCGAGCTTCTTGCAAACAATCGTCGTGAGCATGATACACTTCGAAAGTGACAAATGGAAGAATGTCGTGAGGGGGGTTATAATAGAACAGGGGGGTAGGGGGTTGACTCCCCCTCCCGAAACGAACAAAAACAATCATTTTTATAGGCTTTTCCCTCTGATCTATGTCTTTAATGTACTTTTTTGTCCGACCCGCAGGCAAGCCCCCCCCCCCCCCCCCCGAAATAAGTTCCTGGATACGGGCCTGTAATAGAATGTACCATATGAAATTCGGGTTTGAGAAACTACTCGAGCGATTGTGAAAGAAGGCTGCGTTGGTACAACGATGACTTTTAAACGATGTGGCAAACTGTTTTACCACTATTTAAAACCGGACTCAAAATACGCTGTTTCTATTCGAAATCAAGTCAACTCCGTGTTTGGGACAGGTGCAAGCTCCTCCTTCCTCCAGAGTTTCATAAGGAATGACAAAACTGCACAAACCTTCAGGTCCTTGGTTGCCGAGTCTCTAACCCCTTTATCTCACAACTCGTCACCATATCCCGAAGCTTCGAAAGGGCAGAATTCTCCAAGCTCCTTGCATTAGCGTGATGAATAATCATTGATTAATTAGACGTCGTGAAACGAGCCATCTTACGAATATTCGAATATATTCTTTTGTTTTTAGTATCTTTCTTGCTCAAAATTAGTTGTTATAAGGTTTGGAGAATGAAATCTTGTTTTTGGGACCGTGGACCACAGAAGAGGGTGGATATCCTGCGAATATTCTAATATATTCTTTTATTTTAGTATCTTTCTTGCTTAAAAAAATAGTTGTTATAAGGTTTGGAGAATGAAATCTTGTTTGTTGGGACCGTGGACCACAGAAAAGTGTGGATATTCGAATGTTTTATTTTATTTAGTATCTTTCTTGCTCAAAATTAGTTGTTATAAGATTTGGAGAACGAAATCTTGTTTTTTGGGACCGTGGACCATAGAAGAGGGTGGATATGAAGTAAGGGCGAAGATGGGATGAGGACCAAGGAGTCTCAGTTTTGCTACTTGCTTTAAAACACAACTGAAGGCCTGAGCTATTCGTAGGCCCTAGTAGACTTCTCAATAAATAGAGCCATCATCAAACCGCTTTGTTACCTTTTTAAGCATCTGCATGCAACGACTTATCCTTAAAGTTTAACTGAAAAGCCAACTTATTTTGTGTATTTATTCAAACAATGTTTACAACGGGTACGTCAGCTACGATTCTTCATCAGCGATATTTCGGCCCTTTTTGGCAAGGGTTACAAACCTGTAATGATTACAGGTTTGTTTCCTTCCCCGAAGTTGAACCAGAAGATTGACAGCCTGACGAGGACCCTTGCCAAAAAGGGTCGAAATATCGCTGATGAAGAATCGCAGCTGACGTACCCGTTGTAAACATTGTTTGAATAAATGTTTCAAAGTCAGCTTGGGCTCAAAGAATATTTATTTTGTGTAATTTATCTGAATATACTGAATTCTTTGGATTCTGCAAACTGATTTTTCTGTTTCCCCCATCTGCTCTAGTTATGACGTTCCGAATATCTGCGGCCGTCACCACAACGAAAATTCTACTATGACGCGGGAAATCTTAATCTCAACACAAACGCGGCTTTTCAGTAGTCAGTGGTGAGGTTGGTGACGACTGCTTAGTGCCTGAACAAAAAAAAAGTATAAATCTTTCTCGCAAGGCACACAACAAAAATACAAGCACATAGAGGTACCACAAATCACATGGAAATTCCACTATTTGAAAATCAATTATTCATGAATAGCGGAACAACGAAGTAACGCATTTTCAGCGGGTCTTCAAGCCAATTTTAGTGAATAAGTGTTGGGTACCTAGATTATCGTATCCCAGCCCTTTTCATTTAAACTTTAAAGCTTAACCCAATAGGGCTGAGATACGACAGTCTAGTTACACTTCAGCTATTTACTTGAATTGGCCAGAAACCCCGATAAAAAAAAGTATTGTCCGCTATCCACAGATTTTCGATTTCGAATGAACTAACTCTTTCGGATTTGTGGTAACTCTATGTGCTTGTCCCTCTATGTTTGAAATACTGAGCAACTACAAAGGTAAGCTATTGCTAAAAAATAGCATATATAGCAAAAAGGCATAGCCTATCCTATCGTAACTTTTCTACTCTCTTCAGAGGAGTGGCTCCAATTTTCCGAGCTTAGCGTACGTAACACATAGAAATGTAGTCCTTTGTTGAAATTCAAGTTCTCCGCGTCTGGGTGAACTTTGGGCTGTCCTGCAAGCAGCGCACATTCTGATCGTTCTTACTAGAGCCCTGGGTGAAAAATTAAAGAAAATCCTTAGATGAGTCAAAAAAATTCAATGTATTCAAATATCAGAGGTAAAATAAGGTGACTTTTCAGTTAAACTTTAAGGACATTTTGAATGTGTCCTTGATTTTTATTTCTGTTCGTGCTCAAAACATGTTGTTATGTCGGAGAAGAATTTTTCATGCTTGAAATATTGGGTGATATTGGCAGTGACCCACAGGAGATGGTAAACTATAAAAAAAAAAATCTCCGCTCTACTATAACTTGATCTGCAGTATTTTGCATTCTAGCTTGTTAATCCTCCATCGCATTTTAAGTCTCCGAACTCGGAATACGAACCTCCGAATTCGGTCATGCACAGTTACAGAAGTCCGATGCAGGAGAGACTTTCTACAGTGATATGCTTGTATCAAGAAGATGTACAGAATAAACTGTAAAAAGTTTCTCCGAGTAAGGGTTAAAGTCAACTGCAGTATTTGCTACTGGGATTAACCTTGTCTCTACTAGGACAAGATTAATCCGAATTAGAGATAATCTTATTTCAGTAGAGACAAGATTAATCCCAGTAGCAAATACTGCAAGATTTTCCTTTGTACAGTGTAGAATATGGTTATCGTGTCTACACTGTAAAAAGTTTCTCCGAATAAGGATTAAAGTCAACTGCAGTATTTGCTACTGGGATTAATCTTATCTCTTTTGGGATGAGATTAATCCGAATTAGGCATAATCTTATCTCAATAAAGATAAGATTAATCCCAGTAGCAAATACTGCAAGATTTTTGTGTACAGTGTAGAATAGGGTTATCATGTCTACACTGTAAAAAGTTTCTCCGAATAAGGATTAAAGTCAACTGCAGTATTTGCTACTGGGATTAATCTTATCTCTATTGGGATAAGATTAATCCGAATTAGGCATAATCTTATCTTAATAAAGATAAGATTAATCCCAGTAGCAAATACTGCAAGATTTTTTTCACAGTGTAGGTTTTGACGAGGATATTGCATGCAGACTTTGTTTGTACCCAGCTTCCGACATGATGAGTCGGCGAGAACACAAGAACAGCTGGGGACGATCTCCATTTTAATGAGTTCGCTGGAAAAGGTCAGCCGCTTTCGCCTGCCCTGGAGGGGTCCTTCGAGGGACAAAACCGGGAAATGCCGAATTACTTCCGCTTATGAAACTTTCTTCCGCATTCCTTCCTCCAAGAGGGGCATGGAGCAGTAATTTTTATTTTTCAGATATTGACAGCGGAAGGGGGGGGGGGGCTCAGAATGGAAGTACAGGAGGGGGTGATTTGTTTGACGTAAATTGAATGCTAGGGTCTGTGAAAGATACGGTCAAAAGAATTTTGCAGAAACCTTGTAACCTTGTATAACCTTGTAAACTTTTTTTTCGAAGTTTTTTTAATTATTAATTAATTGACCAAAGTTTAGGACAGGAGGGGTGGATTCGTTTGACGTAAACTGAATGCTAGGGTCTGTGAAAATTTTTACAGAAACTTTGTACAAAATAATCGGCAGTAGTCTTTCCACCTTCAAACTTTTTTTCGGAGAGTCAGTTTTTTAATTTTTAATTAATTGATCAACGTTTAGTACTTTAGTACTTAATTTGAAGGTTATTTGCCTACAATTCAAATACCAACATTTCCGCGTTCATAGGATACATTATCCATAGCATTCAAACTAAGACTTTACATTACAAATACAAAATTATAATAACGATTGCGTGCGTGTTTCTTTTAAGCTCAAGCAAATTTATCACGATGTAATTTCTGTTATTTCTTACATTTATTATCACATTTTCTCTAGCACATTTCTTGGGGAATAAATAATGATACTAATCAATCAAAGGTTGGCAGGCATATTTTCACGATTTTTCAACAGCGTTTCATTCATATGTTTCGTAATGGGATGGCCCTCTTGCGGGATATAAAGGTAGTGTTCCAGTAACTTATTCTTAGTTACGATCGTTACTATTCTTGTTATTATTGCCGTTCCCGAGCACGCCGTAATAAGTAAATTAGCTCCTCCCACTTATTATTTTCGTTCCACGACTGTTACGATCGTTACAATTTACTTATGATGGTCGCGAGCATCATAAGCGATAATAACTATCGGTTCTGCAGGAACTCCCGTAAGAGTGATGACGTATGTCCGCGTTGTTATTATTTTCGTTCCAGAGAGCGTGGTAACCACGACAATACGGCGCTCGCCCCTCCTCTTATCATCGTAACTTGTAATAACTTCACTGGAACGCTACCAAAATCTCGGACACGCCCGTTTCTTCTTCTTCTTAGTGCGATGTTCACGCGATGGTCGAATAGGGCCTCAGAATAGGCTATACGAAACTTCATCTTCGTTGTCGTCGTAGGTGCTACAAAATCAAAGACTGACACGAGGACTGGGTTCAATAAAAGTTGGCAAAAAAAATGAAGTCATAAGCTTTCAATGGTTGCCCTCTATGGTTGCGTTCCAGAACTTAACGATATTCATAAATTGTTAACAGTTGTTAACTTTTTGCGTTCCAGGTCTCTGATTTCGAAATTTAAGCTCCGCCCACCTACAATTCCGTTCCAGAGCTTAACGATTGTTAACTATTTTGTAACAACAACCGAGCATCGTTAGGAAAAGTTAACAGTTTTAGAATTGGGAAAAGTTAACGATCGTAAAGCTGCAGTTTGCTCCGTCCCCAAGTAAAATTAACGATTGTTAACAATTCCTAAGTTTCTGGACCTATACCTCCTGAGGAGAAGAAGGAAACCATACGTTGTGTGTCTTCTTTCAGTCACAGTACATCCGACAGCTAACAACTGTTTCAGTATTTGCATCCATTTCTGTATGTTTTTGCGCCACAAATTTTGTAGCTATAGCTGAAAAACTACAGCGATTACCCGAAATACCGTAAGCAATTTATGCTTGTTGAAAGTGCATAATCCCTTTGCTCACACCTGGCAGAAGTTTGCATGGTGACGCCTAGGTTCTTAAAGTTTAGCCGAAAAGGGCTGGGATAGGACAATCTAGTTACCCATCACTTTATTCACTAAAATTGGCTTGAAGACCCGCTGAAAATGCGTGACTTCTTTGTTCCGCTATTCCCGAATATTAGATTTTCAAATTATCGAATTTTCGTATGATTTGTGGTACCTCTATGCGCTTGTATTTTTGTTCTATACCTTACGAGAAAGATTTATGATTTTTTTTTTGTTCAGGCACTAACCCATCTTCACCAATCTCACCAATGGCGACTGAAAGGCCGCGTCTGTGTTGAGACTAAAATTTCCCGCGTCATAGTAGATTTTCGTTGTGGGGACTGCCGCAGATATTCTGAACGTCATAACTAGAGTAGATAGTGGAAAATAAAAAAATCCCTTTGCAGAATCCAAATAATTCAGTGTGTTCAATAAGATGACACAAAAGAAGTTGGCTTTCCAGTTAAATTTTAAATTTTGTCAGTGAACAATTCGACCTGTCAAATCTGAGAGTCTTAAACATCAGCATGTAATGTTCATCCTTTGCAGATTTTAATGTCTCCTTTCACATTTCGATTTGTTTTTGCTTGAAACTTGTTGCTATGGAGGAAACTAATATTACGTGCCTGGTATCTTTTCATGCCAAACATCTGGACTTTAAATACCTGTATGTTCAAACGGAAAGAGGTAACTCGTAGTTGACTAAACGGATATGTCAGCTGAGGGTTATTCCAGCGATGTTTTCGGCCCTTCTTGGCAAGGGTCCTCTTCAGGCTCAAGCTAGAAATACGAGCCTGTGATGTAATCAAAGAAGATTCGTGCGACTATAGGCGTATTCTTGCCGTTCCCCGAGGACACCTTTGAGAATCGAAGGGAAGGGCGATAACAGAGGGAGACACTTCACGCGGACTCCGCGTAAGAAAACAGCGAGAACATGCGGAATGCTTCCAAAATGGATTTTGTTCAAAAAAAAATATGCAATTGACGAAATTTATCTGCATCCACTTTATTTTTCGTTTTGTTTATCCTGATTGTTTTTAATTAATTTTACATTGCACCAACACCAGCAAAAATTGATTCCCCTCCGAATCTGAAAGTGAGTTCTTTTTTATGATTGTGATGATAATCGGAGCATTCCCCGTCCGTGGGGATACGGGGAGTGAGTCCCCGGGACAAGCAAAAACGCGCGGACTCCCCAAGTGGAGTACTCCTGAAAGGTCCTCTCGAAAACCGGACCCCTTGCCACGGGACCCTTCTGGATAAAGAAAATAGGACCCCTTGAAAACGAAAACGGGACCCATCTGGCTAACCGAAAACAGGACCCCTTGCAAACGAAAACGAGACTTACCTGCATAATACCAGGGACCCATAAATTTCCTGTAATGACTCACCATTCAGGGGGCTTGTCAATAAGAGATTTCTAATGCGCTCTTGACCGAGCGTCAGATAGCTCGAGAAATACCCACGGGGATAAAATACCCCATTATCCAGATAGACAGAATTTTTCGCAGCTGTTGTGCTGAACTAGGAATATTTATCTGTATTGGAAGAGTATCCTGGATCTTTTGTCCTAGCTTAGGTACCTGGTGGCATGCTGAGTAGTCCTGACTGAAGATGGCTATCTATATCTATCTGAGCAAGAACGCCGATTCGACCCCAGCGGAATTTTTGGAAACTAGGTGAGGCTCGGGCAACATAGCAACATAGAAGCATAGGAAATGACAAGCCCCCTGAATGGCGAGTCATTACAGGCAATTTATAGGTCCCTGATAATACGGACAGTGGACACATAATTTAAAAAAAATGACCCTTAACTTTCTAGTAACAATAGTAGAAGATAATACAACAACTCTTTCTGGTAGATGTGGTGTTGACAAAAATGTAGGGACTTACCTCCCCCACAGAGGGGGTCGTGTTGTGTGTCAACCCTAAAAGGATGGTGTTGGACCCTATCTCTAACTTCCACCAAGTTTGGTGAGATCCAGCAACTACTGTTGACTTTAACTTGGGACCCCCCCCCCCTCACAGGATTCGGAGCATCAAAAGGAACAACTTGTATTTGGTCTCTTCTCCTTTTTTTCTATAAAGTTAAGCGTCCCTTTTTCCAAAATATGTGTCCCCTTTTCGCTATCTGTAGTATAGAGGTAGGTCCCTTTTTCGTTTTTACGGGGTCCTCTTTTCGATTAGCCAGATGGGTCCCGTTTTCGTTTTCCTGGGGTCCTGTTTTCGTTTGGCAGAAGGGTCCCGTGGCAATGGGTCCCGGGTCCTGAGGTCCCGTTTTCGAGAGGACCTCCGGGAACGGCGAGAATTCGCCTTATAAGTATCTAAAAAAAAAAAAAAAAATCATAGGAATTGCTGGGACTGGTGCTACGATTTCGTTTAGGACACAAAAAGTTTGTGCAACTACAAGTATCTAATTTGTTTGAGTTTCTTCGTAGGAATTGATGGGAGCTGATGCTGAGATTTCGTTTGGACACAAAAAGTTCGTGCAATTACAAGTATCTAATGTTTTTGAGTTTCTTCGTAGGAAATGGGAGCTGGTGCTGAGATTTCGTTTTAGGCACAACTGCTGCTTACAATTTGTTTTACAAAATTGTAAAGCACGCAAAATTGGCGCGGTATACCCTGGGATGCCCGCACGAAAAGCACAATCTCCGCTATCAGGAATCTTCTTCAATTACTCAGAGTTTTCTCGACACAAATTCCGCCAAGTTTTCACCAGATTTGGATCAAACCGAATTGGAGATTTCTGGCGTATAAGGTCTCGCCTAGAGGCCCTAGATGACCTAACGAAAAAACTTGTGTTTGATTATGTTTCTTACCATATCTCTGATTATGTTTCTTCTTGTTTTTAGATTTTTATCACTTGGGTTTTAGTGAGATGTTAAATCTGGCAAACATTCTTTTTTTGTCCGGAAAAAACCTCTTCATTGAAGTGAGTTTCCGAGCTGAGACTGTTCTTTCTTTCCCAAACGAGTTCCTAGCTTTGTAAACACGGTCAGTTATAGCGGGAGATGTACTGGACCGATGACGTGGCCCAGGCCCGTATCCAGGAATTTATTCCGGGGGGGGGGGGGTCGCCTTTCGGGGGGGGGGGGGGGGGGGTTTACCTGCGGGTCGGACAAAAAAGTACAAAAAAGACATAGATCAGAGGGAAAAGCCTATAAAAACGGTTATTTTTTTATGTTTCGGGGGGGGGGGTCAACCTGGGGTGTTCAACCTGGGGTTTTTAGCCTGGATACGGCCTTGACGTGGCCTATTCTGTTTGGTTCCCCTAACAGCCGTTACTGTTTTATCTTCGCAGTTAGTAAAACGGATAAAATCCGGACCAAAGAAGAAAACGGAGGACTAAGGTATCTAGGAGGGCTTGGTTAACGTATGAGGGGTCACCCACTGGCCGGCACCTGCTGTACGCCCTTTCCCGGCCCCGGTCGTAGTCGGCTTTGTCGGCAACGATGCCGTCTACAAATTAGGCGATCCACCATTCAAACACTTCTAAGAATGCTTATTTTTAGGTTCTAGCACATGTAAACCGTTGTCGGCCCCAGTCGGGCACCGGGCATTTGCTGTATACTCCAATCGAAAGTGGGCAGCCCCTCGTTAACGTACTTAGGACCTATCTTAGGGGAATCGTCGGTTTAAGGCGCATTCTCACCGTTCCCCAAGGACTCCACTTGAGGAGTCCCCGCGTTTTTGTTTGTCCCGGGGACTTACTCCCCCTATTTTCGCGAGTCCCCACGGACGGGTAATGCTCCGATTATCATCACCATCATCAAAAAGGACTCCCTTTCAGATTCGGAGGGGAATCAATTTTTTCTGGTGTTGGTGCACTGTAAAATTAATTCAAAACAGTCAGAATAGACAAAACCGAAAATAAAGTGGATCCAGACTAATTCCGTCAACTGCATATTTTTTTTTTTCGAACAAAATCTATTTTGGAAACATTACCAGTGTTCTCGTTGTTTCTGTGCGCGGAGTCCGCATGGAGTGACTCCCTTTATTCTCGCCGTTCCTTTCGATTCCACCAGGAGTCCTCGGGGAACGGCGAGAATACGCCTTTAGTGCTGTTTGACTGAATATTGCGATGCTGATATTCCAACAAGAAATTACGCAACTGGAGTCCGACTTCTTGCTTGAAATGGCAGCCTTTCAACTGAAAGAACTAAATAACAGAAACATGGATTCGGTGCGAAGCACATGTGTGCATCAGTATGAGTCAGAGGCGTCATTTCAAGTAAGCTTTAGGGGTGGATAAGTTTTGGGCGCCCAACCCAGGATTACTCAGGCTCAAATTTAATTTCTCCGGTCAGGGTTAAAGGACCCCTCTTGCTCATTCTGCCTTTTATAATATATCTAACTCCCTTGTGGAAGTATAAGCTTCTAAAATTTTCATCTTTCTCCATTGTTTCGTTTTGTGCCTACGAAATTTTAGTGCATTTTCGGCTGAGCCGAGTTTTGCCCGTCAGACAACGCAAAGTTTGCCGGAATCTTAAATGTAATCTCCTCCTTTGACTTCTTTTATTTGCTTAGTTTTACAACTTTTTAACCACGGCGCGTTCAGTTTTCAAACGTTTTGCGCTCAGGCACCGCGTCGCAGAGCAGGAAGGCTGGATAGAGTCGATAAGCTCTAACAAGAAAATCGCTAATTTCAGGTGGAAAGTAATGGTGTTTTCGAAAATCTTTTTCCTGGTCTGTTTCTTAGTGAAAAGATCATTTCTAGTAAGAGTTGTGCTTTAAAGTAGTTTCTGAATACACTTAAAATATCGTCACAGCCACACTGTCAGAAGTTCATAACAGATAACAGAAGGATGCGCGGTTTCAACAGACAGTGCGTAACATACAACACTTGGGATGTTATCCGTTGTGTTTGAAAATGTTATGCACATCAAGCGTTGCCATCAGGAAGAGCCGAAAAATTGCCAAAAAGCATATGCTGAATTTTCAGACATCATGACGACACACAAAAAAGGCAGTAGATACTTTTTGGCAATTTTTTAGCTCTTCTTGGTAATGCTTGTTACATATAACATTTCTTGTATAACGTTTTCCAACACAACAGATGACATCCCTTGTGTTGTCTGTTACGCACTTTCTGTTGAAACCGCGCATCCTTCTGTTATCTGTTCTGAAACTTCCGACAGTGCAGTGGCGCCATTTTTTTTTTGGGGGGGGGGGCATTGCCCCGAGATTTTTTGTCTATATTCCTTGTTGTTTGACATGCTGAAGTAAAGACATTTACCAAATCGTAAATTTCACACTGCACCGCACAGTTAGTAATCTGGTTTTGAACCAGAATCTTTGTATTTTAGCAGAAAACAGGCTGATTTTTTTTTGCTACTTATGCTCATTATGGTATTGCTTTGATTTTAACCTAAAAAAGCAGTTAAATTTTGCGTTTGAGCAAAAAAAAATCTAGGATGGGGGCCCAAAATGGATGTTTGCCCTCCCCCCCCCCCCCTTCGGTTTACTGAAATGGCACCACTGGTCACAGCTTTGAATTTTACCTTTGAAAGCCATTTAGTGGCCAAGAAATAGTACCAACATGGAAGATTGTGCGCCCCTCTCAAATCTTCAGATTTCAGAAGGGGGGGGTCGTGCCCCGACCACCAATGGCGCTTCTGATCTTAGTTATCTGATCTAGACACTAAATAAAGAAATTCAACGATTAGCCATGTTTCGGCATCTTCTGAATAATCACAGGAGCGCGAAAAGAATGTACAAAAGCCATTTTATGATCTACGTTCAGGCCCAAGTGGTATAACAGACGGCCATTTGCCCCAATAAAATCTTGAAGGACTGTCACAAAAACAATTTATTGCGACGCAAGTCACGCTCGATTTGCCTGCAATGAATCAGATCGAACCATCTCGATGTAATTCCACGCCTCCACCTGGCGTCATCTAAACGCGACGCGTGGAAAAAGTCCGTCATCACAATCTCAACCAAAACACTCATGTATATTCATCTGCACTAGATTAGTTCAGGCCACATGTGCTTTGGGTTGCATTTACAAGGGTCGTAAGTGGAAATACAAACCACCTGCTGAGTATCGTTTTACATGCAGGCAAAGGTTCATAGAGGTAGTTGACGGATTTGAAAACCCTTCACCTTCCAAGACGTAGGTATAATTCACAGGAGTATAAAAGAAGGTCTTATCGCTATCAGAACAAATAGCAGTGTCAGCCTGTAGCTGACCAGTTTCATAAAAGTGGTTTTCAAATGGGCTCAAGTCCAACCACTGTGAGATTAATTATAGGGACTTCGCACGACATATATCTTTTCATGAAGTCGTGACACGCATGGCTGTCGCAGCGTACCCTGACCCGTATTCAGGCTTCCTGGGCCTGTGTCACTTCAGACAAAACGACTGAAATATTCAGCTTTTGTAAAAGGATTTTGCTGGATTATTTGGGTCTATGACAACCAACTACAGTACAGACATGCATTTTTGAACGTTACTTACCCTTGAATAGTGCCATTTTTATCCACGTGATGTGACAAAAGTCAACTATCAGTCATGCCAAAGTCGCTAATTAAAGTTTAACTGAAAAGGCAGCTAATTTTTACATCCGATATCTGAATACACTGAAATATATTAACTAATCTAAGGGGTTTTGTATTTTTCACCCGTAGCTCTAGTAATAACGTTCAGAGTTTGTACTGCTTGCACGACAGCCCGAAATTCATCCAGACGCAAAAAATTTGAATTTCAACAAGGGCCTGCATTTCCGGGGCTAAAGATGCCAACGTCGGAGAAGTTACGCCTGTAGAAACGTAGGAAACTGATTTTAGGATATGTCTTGCAAGGAATCTGATTTTTTTTTTTCGGAAATGGCTTGTATTTGTAGTGGTAAATATTTCAAGCGTAGAGGGACAAGCACACAGAAGCACCACAGGTCCGAAAGAATAAGTTCAGATGATGAAATCGACTATCTACGGATAACGGACAAACGAAGTGACGCATTTTTATCGGGTTTTCACGCCTATTTTGAAGAAGTGACGTGTTACTAGACTGTTGAATCTCAGGCCTATTCGGTTAAAAGAAAGGTTGAGAACATCAGAATAAGTGTTTTGGTTCTTCATTTTCCTACTTAGCCCAACGCTTTACTGTCCAAGGTTAAAGAACGTTCAAAGTAGTATACATCTACTGTATATCGAACTCAGAGGACTGTCCCACTTAAAAAAACAGCTTTTAAAAGTGTACGCTTTTTCAGACGAAATTTATTTGTTCTGAGTGTAAGGATTATTTCCTTTGATCTTGGGTGAGTTGCTTGGCCGTACCCAGTAATTTATTTCGGGGGGGGGGGGGGGGGCTCTTACCGTGGGTGGGACCTAATGCATACCTAATACTAAACCAAGAACATCAATTAGAGGTTCAAATAACGATTGTTTTTGTATGGTACAGGGGGGGAGGGGGTACGACTGAAATGGGTCGTGATTGATAAAAATGGAAAAAACCCAACCGAGAAACTGGGTCGCATATCTCTTAGCTACTTCCTTCTTTGGAATATTCTAGATACGGTGCACAGGAGTAAAGATTAAGAAAAGGGTTTCAGCACCGTCATCAATACCGATTTTCCGGTCGTTATTGATGAAAACAAACAAAATCCGGTTTTTCAACTTTTCCGATCGCATTGATGTAATGGATACAAATCCTACCGAGCAACCGAATATTCGATATACTCTGCATCTAAGAATGGGTTTCAGCACCATCATCAATAACTGATTTTTCAACTTTTCCGGTCGTCTTGATGATATGGATAAGAATCCGACGGGGCAACCAGCTCGTCATCTCTTTACTAATTCCTTCCATGGAATATTCTACCGCTGTATCAAAAATTAAGATTACAAAAAGGGTGCGCCCAACGGTGGGACTCTGTCCTGGAGAATAAAATTTATGACTTAGACCTCGAAAGCTTAACATGCTATTGAAGCTATGATCACGATTGTTTTACGGAAAAAAAGTTACCCAAGATATCTAGCTATGTTTCAAGAGCCGCGTGGTTACAACGCAATCATGGGGTGCTTGCTGGCCCATGTGTGTTACTGACGCTGTTCGGTCAAGCTTACATATGGTGGGCGTACATATCTAAAAATAGTTTGTTTTAATGAACCCCAATACCATATGTGGAAGAACAAAACTAGGTTACAAACATACCGTATAGGATCTAATAAGCAACGACGTTATATAATGATTTTTGTAATCAAAGGTTGTATCTAGTCCGTGGACCTATGTATTTACTTATATCTGACTGTTATTAAAGTTCTTATCCTTCATTCATTCATTCATTTATTCTTACTACACAAACTACATGACATAAATATAAGGCAAGAAACAAGACCCCCTGAAGCTATTATTATTTAATCCAAACCTAGACGAATCGAATTCGAATCGAAACGAGACCGAGAACGAGACAAGATTCCGAGATCCAACATTCTTACGCTACATCTGTGTTACTTAGCAACATACTTCAAACAAGAAATACATTTTCACGGAAAATAAAACGAATAAAGTTTAAACTACTACATAAAACAGAATTTATAGAAATATATTCATGTAAAGATATAACTGCTTTCAGTTTGACATTAAAAAATTGTGAATTTATTAGGCTACTAATCATTCACAGACGATCGATTAAGCTCAAGGAAGGAATTTAATAATTCTGGTGTCGCTGAATCGGGAGAAAGGAGTTCCTAATCGAGGAGCAAGGAGTTAGAGACTCTGCATAAACAACCAAAGGAAGTGAGTGCATGTACAGTTTTGTCATAGCTTGGTTTTTAAATCATTCAATTCCTTTTCTTTTTCAAACTAATAAATTCGTCAGCTCATTTTCTCCATGAAAATCTGAGGAAAACCTGCGTCTGAACTACGAACAATACGATGCGAGCTTTGTACAACGAAGCGTGTTGTTTTATTGAAACTTAACCTGTGCAATTTACATTTACTTTTGTTATCTATGGCGTTACCAAACAAATCTGGACCGGGGTTGCCATATCAATTTAAAGAGTGACTTTTGGCCCAAACAGAGAGTGAATTTGGAGTGAAATCTATTTTCATGAAATGCCCACTTTTGGTCGGAATTGCCTCTGTAAAATGACACATCTTAATTTCACTTTCATGAAAAAAAATTGAAATAGTAACTTCTGGTCAGAATCCCTGCTGCAAAAATTACAAATTTGGTCATTTTCTGAAATAGAGTGATTTTTATGTCCTACACAGGACAAGAGTGACAAAAACAAAATAGAGTGACAATTCACACTATCGTGCGACATGTGGCAACCCTGATCTGGACTAAGCACATAGTTTGTCGGCCAATAAAAATAATCTACCTTGCGAGCTAAAACTGTCATGCCTTTGCTCCTGAGTATTTTTTCCGGGAAAATTCTTCTCCCACGCTACGGTGCTAGCCTCTTTATCTTTTTGCGAGTATCAAGTGTGACGTTCGAATAATTCAAGGTTCGTCAACCGTTGCAGGTTTAATGTCAGGAAAACAGAAGCTGTAAATGTCATTGCGTCGCCAAAACACGAGTCAGTGTGCAAAGGCGAAGACTCGTAAACGGATCTAGGACAATCTTTGAAAGGTCGGACACCCAAGACGACGATCCCCTTTCCAGTAAATTAGTTAAAGCACAACTCTTACTAGAAATGATCTCTTCTACATAGAATGGATCATCAAAAGTTTTTCGGAAATACCTTTACTTTCCACCTGAAACTAGCGATTCCCTTGTTAGCGCTTGTCGATTATATCCAGCCGTCCTGCTCTCCGATGAGGCGGCTGGGCGCAAAAGATTTGAAAACTGAACGTGCCTTGGTTAAAAATGGGAAAACTAAGCAAAGAAAAGAAGTAACAAACAGTAGATTATCACATCCTTATGTGTGAAAGAGTTGTCAGCGAACAATGAAGATTATGGCAAACTTTTCGTTGGGTGATGGGAAAACTCGGCAACGCCGAAAAAGCGCTAAAAATTCGTAGTTACGAAACGAAACAATGGAGGAAGGTGGGGATTTCAGAAGCTTATAATTCCATATGGGAGCTAAGTATATTATAAAAGGCAGAATAAGCAAGAGGGGTCCTTTAAGGATGGAAAGCCTCTGCATGCGTCTGTAGGTAGCTTAAAAATATATAAATCGAGTAAACTCGTATCGATAATAAAATAATGCGTACGAACTAAGGGGAACCTTGTAGTCTTGTTTTTTTTTTCGTTTTTTTCTTTCTATGTTTTTGTTTCCCTTTGGCAGTGCTGGTTGAGTGGTTGAGAGCTGGTTGACCACGGACTCGGACTCGTTGGTTATAAAACCGAGTAAAAGTTTCGGCCCGGCAGACCTAGAATCACACAGACGCCTTCTTAACTTCCAAATGCAAAATTGCTTTCTGGTTTATTTATCACGGTAGAGTCTCTTGTACAAGTTCCTAAACTTCACATAAAGACAAAATCAGGCGATGAAAGCTAAACCAAAGCTAGACCCCACACAGCTAGACCAGGAAGGCTTTCCGATGCAGAAGAAGGTGGTATGCAAATGAAGACCCGATGGGGTCAAAGATTATAGGCGTTTTTCCGTGACAATCTAGATTGACTATACGCAATCCGGATTCTCCAAAATGCGTATTCCCCGATGATCCAGACTATGAAAAATCATTTTCTCTGACAATCCGAATTCATTCTTGGATCGTCGATTCGGGAGTCTCGCAACAAAGTGAGATTCAGGATTAGGGATCGTCGGTCGTTTTGTAAACTGAGATAGTCGATTTCCTGTTTCTCTGATGAATCAGTTATCTAGGATTATAATCCGGGATTGTCGCGGAAACCGCCTTATATCAACAGTGGAGCATAGGGGTGACATTATAATCGAATTATGATCGAGCATGGGCTCTTTTTTCACGGGTAATCAAGCGAAGAATAATACTATTCTACAGCAAGCGTAGAGGGATACCCTAGCTGTCAGAAGAGAGTAGTGTGCAAACTTGTTTCCCAACTGGGGTTGAAAAAGATGTTTGGCTGTTGTTGTCACTATTCATTTATTACCCATTATACTGCGAAGGGGAGAAGAAAGAAGGAAAGAAGAAAACAAAAGAGAAGAAGAAAGGAGGGGCATAAATGCAAATAACAGAAATTTGAATATAACGTGCATTACTGAAGAATTAAGCTTTATGTTGAGTATGAGCTTGGTTGCGCTTAAAGTGATCTCGCCTTTTCCAAAACTTGAGTCATACTGACTGGAAAGACTATATAGCTTCACTACTTACCGTACTACTTGCTATATGTGAATCCTTTGGTAGCGAATGAATATTCTCTTCATCAGTTTCGGATTGTGTCAGAGTAAGCGTTTAAAGCACCAATCTTACTAAATGATCTTTTAATAATAATGGTTTGAAAACACGAACAAAACGAACGAGAAACACGAAAATACCAATAACATTCCCGTGTGAGCTGTCAGCGTACTCTATATGACCAAGTCCAAAACACGCCAGTGATCCCCGGGAAGAACGAGAAAACATAGCACTAACGACTCCAACTCAACAACTCAATCCTGTGTTAAAACATCAGGGCGATGTTTGGGAGCAGCTGTGATACTGCTTCCGGCTCTTCCGCTAGATACAGGGCGATTCTGCATCGGCAAGAAGAGCTAGTCATCAAGAGTATTTTGGCAAAGTTGCATCGCTTGACTGTAAAACGCGGATCCGGTGGAAAAGTGCTAAATAGTTGTAGGCGCAAAACGTATGACGGATAGTGGGAAATTCTGAAGCTAATAATTCTTTAGGGGAGCTCGGGACAGTATTAAAGAGAAGGACCTTTAAGAGAAGATTAAAGTTTTGTCTGGTTGCAAGAACTATCAAAAAGTTGATCTGAACAAAAGTATTGGACTGTGCGCTACACAGAATCGTTCTCTTTTATTACATTTTTTTTTTTTTTTATGAGGGCTTAGGGAATTCATTTTCTTGTGAAGCAAAATAATCAACCCTGGCTCTCTATTGGGCTCGCTGAAGATTAGTTTGTCTGTTTCCAATTTAGAAACACAAACTGGAAACTGGAGCTCTTTATTGGGGTGCTTTATTAGGAGATTCTGTTGATGCTTCTTCGGACAAAAAATAATCGAAGGGATCGTAGGCCGGGGTGATGTGCCCTTTGAATACCATTATGTATTCAACACGGATCCTAGTATTCAGAGATGAACGACCCGATGAAAAATTCTTTGACTGTGTAGTTGTACGAAAAAGTTGCATGTATTGATATATTCAATTCAATTCATTTATTTGTATCCGCCAAAGCTGGCGAGTAAAAAAATATAATAAAATTCACACAATTGGTCTACAGACTAATAACTAGACCATATACTTTCATACAAACTCTAGACCACTTCAAAAAAAACAATTAGCCTACGCTATCCTCAATGAAGTCTACCTAAACTTTAACCAAAATACAATCAACGTAACGCATCGGTCAAAGTGTGCTTTATGGAATAAATTTTTGAAAAAAATGTTTCCCGTTTCTTTTTCAGAATATCAGTGGGGTTTTTTAAACCATAATTTTCCATCATAAAAGAACTGGATTGGTATTTCGAAAACCGGCATAAAAATTTCCCAAAGTTATAAAAAGTAGTTTTAATATGAGATAAATTTGTCAACGTTAAAAAAGGTAAAAAAGAAGATGCAAGCAAAGCCTGTGGAAGAGCAACAGTGTTAAAAATCTTTGCAAGATTGCGTCTAGATAGGAAATCCCTGAGACAAATCACCGCCCCAAAACTAGAAGAAATACGCGACTCCACATCTTTTACTATTAGAGCCCTCGTTAATGACAAAGTCGGGCCATAAGGGATTCCCAGATATCTTAAAGACTCACATGGTTTTAGGACTGAATTATATATACGGACAGATACTGAAAGAGAAATTTTTTCAAGGGGTTTTGGACCAAAAACCATAAACTGGCATTTTTGAGGTCGAAAAATCAGGCCATATTCTTTAAAAGACTTAACTAGATAATTTACATTATTCTGAAGGCCCGATAGAGAACGGCTAATATAGTAGTACTGAATACTTTGATTTACATGCCTCCGACTGGGTTAATCTTAAGTAGTAGTATCCGGTAGCATCCAATCTTGCTGTAGTAGCATCTAGTTTCAACAGTTGCTACTGCATGTTACTTTTTCGTACAACTCCATACGACTAATTCTCGAAATTTGGCCGTGGCAGAATGTGGTTGTCCCAGCGATTGAGTGTAAATACTGTAAACACTTCGCGTGGTGGATTATCAGTTGTATTCAACGAGTTGGGAGTCACGAGCGAGTATAGTAGTCAGTTAAGATGTAGGAATCCAGTTTCTTTTTATGAGGTACGAAACTATGCAAAATCACTGACGTTTGAGCAGAAAAATGCTTTTTTTGTCAGTAAAACAAGCAGTCTCCTTGTCGCTGGCAAAACTTACATGTATTGCGGAAACCCTGAAACCCTGAAACAAAATATTTCAAAACAGTTCTCCAAGTTCTCTATTTGGTATAGTTTTTTACTGTTTCGCGGTTTGACCTGCAGAGGATCCCAACGGCGGCTGTCCGGAAGTTTTCACAGAGCGTTTTGGTGTTTCAAAAGTACGAAGGAAAAACCATGAAAAACATTTTAGGTCGGTTTTTTGACCATAAAGAAAAAAAATCAGATTCACAGGTTTGGCCCGTGTCAGTGCTAAACGATTACATGAAATTTTGCCGTTCGAATGACGAATTTTCGGTCCACATAACTTATTTTGTTCGAGAGAGGTGGAGAAAATTCAGGGGAAACTTATACACTGATGACGCCCCGATTGGCACTGAAAAACTGTTGTCTGGCATGGACCTGTTTGACGGGGTAACGCCTCACGGGCTTTGAGCTGGGACAACAATCAAAACGAATAAATCAGACGATGCAGTAGTCCAAGCTTTTATGGGATGGAAATCGAACGGTATGGTTGAAAGATATACAGGCACAGAGAGGCTTGCCCAGCTTGTCCATTTTTCGGCCAAAGGGGCTGGGATAAGCGCGGTTCTCACCTTTACGGCCACACAAGCCCCGCCCGCCCTGACATTAGCGTACCCATCTTCAGGTGACCAAAAGGGAAATTTATCAACCGGAGCAGTGTCAAGTTCAGAATTTATTTATGAAATAATATATAATATATTTATGAAATAATAACCTAACGGTATATCGCGTTATTTCATTTGGGATTGGATTTGGGTTTGGAGGAATGGTGAGAAAAGGGGAAAGAGCAGGTGGTTGCGGGCTCTACCCTCCGATACTTAACAACCAAGGACGGGTTCATGCGGTTTGGATTCGGAATATATTACTATTCCGAAGCGCTGCAACCCGGACTAGGTTAGTCGCTTCCCGAATCTCAGGCGGGCTGTGATTAGGGGTAGAGAGAAAAAAAGAAAAGAAAGATAACTGATATTTAGAAAAGTGTTTATAAGTTTTATGGTAAAATGTCGTGGAGAAGATTGGGTTCGCTGGGAAAATACAATACCAGACTGAAGGGAGAGGGAGACTAAAGAAATCCCCACTACGGGAAACCTTCGATGGCCTACGATAGATCGCAGTCACCATTGTCTATATTCCGATAAGCCTCACTATGACAGCTGTTTACAATTTCCAGCAATACTCAACTAATGTAAGTAATCCTCCAACGGACATTATCAAAGTTGTACCACAACACATGACGAATCTTGTCGGCTCTTTATTGCAATCATTAGTGCCGGGTGTTTGCCAAGCTCTGGGACCAACATGACATCATATCCACTGGATTGTTTCTAGGCAAATAATTCTTAGAAACCACAGTGTTATTGTCGGTAGGAATTACTTCGATCGCCTCCCGTGGTGCTCTGCGGTCAGCTTTAAAAATATGTAATCAGTTCTCGGTGTGGGCTTGGGCTTTTTTGTTGTTTGGTTTCGTTTGTTGTTTTTTTTTACTCTTTTTTTTCCTTACAGTAGTTTTGAATGCTTTTCATTTATTTTAATTTTTTATAATTTTCGTTTTTTTTCTAAGAAAAAATCAAGTTAAGAATAGAAGTAGTAGGTCTAAAGATATAAAGCTTTTAAAGTACAACTCTTACTAGAAATGATATTTTCACGATAAAATAATTCAGACAAGTCGTTTCGAAAATACACTAATTAACCCTTGAAATTAGTGATTTTTTTGTTGGTGCTTGTCGACTGTGTCGACCCTTCCAGCTCTCCGAAGCGAGGGTTCGACGCAAAATATTTGAAAACTGCGTGGCGTGGTTAAAAGTGGGAAAAGAAAGGAGTAGGAACAAGAGATAGATATGTTGGCTTAAAGCCTTCCAAAACGAAAAATTCTCGTGGCCTTATTTTTGGAAGAGTTGCCGGTGGACCTTGAAAGTTTCGGCGAAAGTCTGCACTACTTGACAGTCAAATTCGGCTGGACCAACAGATATGGGCGAATCCGATCATGAAAGGATTCGAATCCGAATCCGGGGCTAGGTACGAACCCGATTCCGGATCCAGCATTTCGTCCTGAGGATGCGAATCGGGAATCGAATCCGGGAACGAATCGACCTTAACAAAAATCAAATCATGTACATAGGTTATAGTTTAAAAATCACAGGTGACAAAAAGGACTGATATCTAAGGTAATCAGATAACGTGATAGGTTACTAAGGATGGTTGTGGTGGAGACAAAAAACTGGATTGCCTAAGCACACTGTGCAAAATTTTGGAAAACGGAAACTGAAAAGATGAAGACTAGAAATTTTAGCGGGTTCGTAAGGTTGAGGGTTTGGAGTCCAAATCCAGCCTGACAAGCAGAAGATTCGAATCCGGCCAATAGGACGAACCCCGAATTCGAATCCGAATCCGGATTCGGATTCGCCCATCTCTGCCAACAATTCGCTAAAAACACCGTAGCTGCAAAACAAACCAATGGCAAATGGCGTGGATTTCAGAAGCTTCTAACTCCATATGGGAGCTAGGGATAGTATAAAAGGTAGAATAAGTACCAAAGGACCCCTTTAGTAACAAGACCAAAGGTGTCAATGGGATCCCAAAAATTTAATATTTGATTCAGACAATCGGGTCTTGTCTTCGCCAGATCCAGTCTTGGACAGGCTAATCATCAGAGTATACCTCTATAAGCCATATCGATTTTGACGATACTCACCGAGACTTCCTGCTTTACTTTTGCCAAGTTTCCGGTTTCGCCCGATTTCCGGGCGAACTACTAGTCCAGCAAAAAAAGAAAATTCAGAAACAAATCCAGCGTATCTCTTTATCCCTATAAAGAACATCTAGTCAACTTTGAATAAAAGTAAAAAGGGTAAAAAACGATTGTCATTTACCGACTCAGCCTCTCTTCTTACCCCTTAATCTGTCATCTAATCGAACTTTTGCTTTTAACAAATTTTCCGGTTTCGGCCGGATTCCGGGCGAACTAGTTGTCCGGAGATAAAATGATTTTCACCATCGTGTTCAGCATGTCTTAATCAACTTCAAATTAAACTTTTACTTTTAACCAACTTTCCGGTTTTCGCCTGATTCCGGACTAACTACTAGTTCGGCGAGAAAATCGTTTTCATCATCGTGTTCAGCATGCCTTCTTACCCCTAAATCGACCATTTAATCAACTTCAAATAAAACTTTTACTTTTAACCAACTTTCTGTTTTTTGCCGGAATCCGGACGAGCTACTTGTCCGGCGGAGAAAATGGTTTTCACTACGATACGATCGTGCTCAGCATGCCTTCTTACCCCATAATCGACTATCATATTAGCTGTTTTAAAATATTTTGTTTGTCCCTTAATTTGAACCCCCTCCCCCACCCCTAAATGAGGAGCTACATAGCCCATCTCCGAACTTTACCTCACCCTTGACCCAATGAATCCTCACACCAAGTTTCATCGAAATATCTCATTCCCTTCGAGAGTTATCGTGCTCACAGACAGACGGACGTCAGACGGACATTTTTGTGATGTCATAGGTATCCCTTCACTTACGTTTTGGGATCCCAAAAAGGGAAAAGTAGGCACCGGTACTGTGTCTAAGAAAGGAAGAGGAGGGATTTATAGACATAACAATATTTACTAAAAATACCAATATTTACTAGGCCGAGTCTACACTTGCCTCTGGGCCCCAGTCCTTCTAGAGTCCCTGCGACGACGGAACAACATACTATTGATCTGATCTTGGAAAAAAACTTATACTCGAGCTTTCTTAAACTGTTTCGGTGCAAAAGACATACGTATAATTGACAGTAGTGACGGTCATCCCTTTCTAGCGGCGGACATGCATACACTGTAAAAAAAAAAATTGCACTATTTGCTACTCGGATTAATATTGTCTCTGTTGAGGTAAGATTATTTCTAATTCGGATTAACCTTGTCCCAGTAGAGACAAGATTAATCCCAGTAGCAACTGCTGCAGTTAACTTTAATCCTTTCTCGAGACACTTTTTACACTGTACTACTAGAAGAATATCTGCACGGAGGCCCCGAATCTCGAGTGGTTTGGGGTCTCCATAAGGTTTAGCCTAATATATCACTGGAAAGGGGTGAAGTATCATAACCTGACGACCCCCCCCCCCCCCTCTACCCTGTGAAAACCCGATGAAAAATTTGTAGCCTGCGTAGTTGTATGGTAGTTGTACGAAAAACTTGCATGTAATACTATGTAGTAGAAAAGAATACTATCATTCAATGTGCCTCTGGTCCAATCTTATGTAGTAGTATCCAGTAGCATCCTTTCTTGCCATAGTATCATCCAGTCTTGCTAATAGTAGCATGCAGTAGCATGCAGTAACACGGTAGCCTTGAAGTAGAAGCATGTAGTAGCATCAGTTAGTGCTGCATGCTACTTTTTCGTACAACTTCGCACTACTATTTTGAGATAAATTTTGCATCGGGAACCCCCTACACAGTCAGAAGTTTCTTATCGGACATGTATAGACGTGGTGGTAAAATTTGGAAATATAAGGTTTTGGTACAGTAGGGGTTGGCGTAGGTCGACGGGGGGGGGGGGGGCGGGGTTGCCAGGGGTTTTCGCCTAGAACCCTGCGAATCACGGCTGATGGCGTATAAACGGATAAGTAGCTGAGATTTATTCCAGCAGCAATATTTCGGCCCTTCTTGGCAAGGGTCCTCTTCAGGTTGTAAGCAGAAAAAGACACCTGCAAACAAAACGAACAGCAAATGAACTGCAAGCAAATGAACCTAGGGCCGACATATCACTGGAATATTATGAATCTCATCTTACCCATTTAGCGGTCAACTATAACTTTTTCTGCAAAATTCTAACACCAGCCAACGCTACAGAAACCAATTGCACCTCTTCAGAGCAATTCGTTTCTCTTTCTCACCGGCTCATTAATTATTCCTCAGGTCGGCTGGTGTTCATTGACCCTGGCGGATACATCTTTTCTTCTCCAAAATGTCGCGGATTTTTGTGTAACCTCAAAACAATTTACTGAAAGAAATAAAAGTTAACATTTTTATTTTATATTTTGATGATTGAGATGCGACAATGTTCCAAATGAACTCCTTTGATTGACTAGTTTCGTAAATTACATTAAACAGAGATGGACGAGCATCGGAAAATGGCGCAGAAAAACGAAATCCGCAGAAAGTCCTAGTTGGGCACACTCAAAGGACCCCTCGCCCTATTTACTTTTTATGTCCCACGATTTTAAAATAATTGAATACTTTAAAACTAGACTCTGCTTTCAACAAACTATCCACGGCTTTGGCTGTTTGAAGCCCTTTTCCAGGCACGTTGACTTCTAGAAAAAGCAGGGATAAATTTACATAACCGGATCAAACTTCTCAAAAACAACCGTCGACAGCATGATATGCGTCGATAATAACGAAACAAGGCAAGTGAGAAAATCGAGGTGTAGTTATGGGGGCGAGAGTGTAGCATATGAAATTCGGGTCACCGGGTTTAAAGCAGAACTCTTACTAGAAATGGTCTTTTCAAATGGCTCAGAAACATCGTTTTTCGAAAATATCATTACTTTCCACCTCAAATTAGCGATTTTCTTCTTAGCGCCTGTCGACCCTATCCAGTCTTCCGGCTCTCCGACGCGGCGGCTGGACGCAAAATCTGAAAACTGAGCGCGCCGTGGTTAAAAAGTAGGAAAAGCAAGCAAAACAAAAAAAGTCCAAAACAGAATGTCATAACCATACATTGACGGGGAGTTCAAAATTCAAGATGCAAGTGTTATCCTTTTGGATGTTTCCTCATCGCTTTAAAAAATCATGGACAACAGGGCCCAAACAGCGCACGACGTTATCCACTGCTTCCTGGCCGAAGACTGAAAATCAAGTGTCTTTTTCTGTGTGTTTTTGTGTTTTATTTATTTTCTTTCATTGACTCAGCTTTTTCAAAATGGCAGGTTATGAATAAATTACTTACTCACTAGAGTATAGAACATGATAGTCTACCATGTCTTCGAAAATGAAAAACAACACTTTGAAGCTTCTCATGTGCTTACTTGTGAAAAGAGTTGTCGGCGGACCTTAAAGCTTTCGACGAAGCTTGACTGGAAAAACTCGGCTCGGACGAGAAAGTGCTAGAAAGTTGTAGGTACAAAACGAAACAATTGCGAACGGAAAGAATGGATGGAGCGATTACGGTAAGGCGGGTCCTTCAAATCTGAAATTTCAGTTCCCAACCCCTGGAAATTTTTACTCGTATTTCGGACATTCCTTCTTCCTAAATGGAATGCAGAAGTAGACAAGGATAATGCTCACTGAAGCTGAACCTTTTACCCCCTGTCAGCTGTTCTTCATCAACTCTCAAATCCGGACCTTCACTAGAATAGCCTTTGTGAACGAGGGGCTTCCAGCACCACTGGGACATCCCTCTCCGAATCGAGCTTTTTGCAAAGTATTACAGTTCAGGAATATTATTATACATAGTATACTATATAATAATAATAATAATTTATTGAGGCCCGCTAGACAACGAATGAAAGAGCGGAGTAATAGAAAGAAAGAAAAATGAATTACACACAAAGAAAAAGAAACACTACATAAACTACTTTATATGTAGTTTATAGAGTTTTTATATAATGAATGAATGAAGGATTTATGACGCACTGCCCAAGGGCGTAAGTGCAGTAAAAAGGACAAAGAAATATAAAATAATCACAAAAACTCAAAAATATTTTCACTAATTCAGAATCACATTGATGGGGTCGTGGACAGGTAAGTTTCCAATCGGAGAACACAAATTAGAGGAGAGGGCTTCGAGCGTCAACAATGGGTCGGAAAGCAACAAACGGCGGATCAGGTAGCGGTTCCGCGTGCGCCGTGGTAGGTAGAGAAGAAATCTCAGATATCTGAAGTATGTCGAGCGTAGGCGTTGAAGGTCCTTTCTTCTAAGTATAAAATGCAATCCAGCAAGGAAGTTAACATACGGTGCGCAAAAGGCAGTATATAATTTCCCAAGCCCAGGTCTGCTATACCTGGAACGGTTCGGCACAATTTTGCAGTAACCAAATCTGATTCCTTTAGCGGCTGATTTGACTGCTTCCTCGCAAACCTTTCGCATAGTTTGCCCAATTGTAATCCCTAGCCATCGAATTTTTTCCTCAGTTATGAGAACATTGCCTCCAACATTCAGAGAGGGTTTCCGAGGAGTAGCAGGAGCATTGAAACAAACGTACTGACATTTACTAGCGTTGACTGATAGGCCAATCTTGCCAAGGGAATGGTTCAGGCTAGCTACGTTTGTTTCAAGACCCTTCCTGGATCGGCTGATAAGGAGGACGTCGTCAGCATAGGCCAGGTAGCTAACATCAATTCCACGGAAGTTAAAAGTTGGCGTAAGCTTTCTTAGGCACTGAGCAATCGCACATTTAAAAACCTGTGGCGATAGGACCCTGCCCTGTGGAACTCCCTTTTTCACTGTAATAGGGTCACTCAGCCTGTCTTGCCATTTGACTACCAGCTTGCATTTGGAGTACCACGATCTTAAGGCTAATATAATCGACCTATTTACGCCGTTTTCCATCAAAGACACTAGAGCCTGGACGTGGTTAACGTTGTCAAAAGCTCCAGCGATGTCAATTGCACAAAGATGAACTGTCTCTCTCTTTGCTGATGCTTGCTTTAGAATTTGGATCAGAGACTTATGGGCATGGGAGCATCCAATTCGTTTTCTGAAACCATACTGTAGGCTTCCAAAGTCACATTTGGAAATAATTTCAGGTGCCAAAGTGTATTCGAAAATTTTGCTGAGGATGCATGAAACGGTAATTGGTCTGTAAGAGCTGCAGTGATTTGCATCTTTGCCTCTTTTTAAGACGGGGGTAATCGTACCGAGAAGAAAACTCTCCGGTAAGGTGGATGTTGACAGGATCATCTGGAATAATAGCTGGAGGTGGTTATTAATAGCTGGTAAATCGTACTTTAAATGCTCATGGGAAATGCCATCTCTATCCGGGTTCTTCTTTTTCTTCATGGTTTTCAATGCATTCTGGATGGCAGATATTGTAATGGGGAAAACTTCATGCTGTTTTAATTTGGGTGACAAGTAACGGTCAGTGTAGACTGAAAAGACGGAAGATACCTTTTCATTGCAGACAGAAAACAATCTTGTATAGTGAGACAACCAGTCCAAACAAGAGAGGATGGAAGGTACCTCCGGATTACATTTGTCCGAGCGAATGACGTTCTCCCAGGCCTTCTTATTCTGTGGGGCATCGGCTGCGTTCAGGCGAGTCTTCCTTAGACAGGATTTGTATTCCCTTTTTGTCTTTACTTTTAGCTTGGAAACTGCGCCGGATGTAGGCCGGCCGCAGGCGATCCATATTCTCAACCAAAGTTTTGCTGAATTTTTTAGCTTTTTTATCTCCGGGTTGATTTTCCAAAATGGTTTCCGTGTACCTCGACGGATTTTCTCAAGCGGGACGGATAAATCCTCCGCTCGACGCATACACCATACTACTTGTTGATAGTAACAGTTCAGATCAATTTGATAAATAGAGTGTTTATATAGTAACTAACATATACATTACTGCATATGGTCTTCGCGTTTATTCCAATACACATAATATTATGTTATACTTTAAGATAGACGGTACGAATAATTCAAGAACAAAGTAACTCTTGGTCAATTCCAATTCCAAATTCTAAAGTAAGATTCAGCTTCACAACTTCAACCCTTTTACCACCTTAAACAAATTTGTATGGGTAAGTAGTAAATGTTCCCCCATTTTTCTATTCAGTACCCTATTTTCAATTAACTTAAATAAAAAATTCAACATTCCTTAAAGGGCCCCTCGCACTGTTTACTCTTCAACTTGCAGTATTTTAAAATATTTGAATACTTTAAAACTAGGCTGTGCTTTCAACAAATAACCCACGGTTTTGGCTGTTTTACGCCTTTTCCGAGACCCGTTGACTTGTAGCGAAAACAAGGAATAACCGGTTTTTCGGATGGAAAAACTTCTCGCAGACAACCGTCGACAGCATGATACGCATCGAAGGTAGCAAAACACGACAAGTGTGAAAATCAGCGTGGTTTTGCTAGAGGGGTTAGAATGTACCGAGCGAAAATGGGGTCTCCGGGTTTAGAAACATAAGGAGTGATTATGGAAGTAGGTTGCATTAGTATTATGGGTAAGACAGGTCCTTTAAACAAGACAACAAACATAACGCTCCCAAGAAGGGCACAACCGTGTCCTGCGCGGGAATGCACAACTTTTACTCACTCATTACAAACGATAACACACATTTCTTATCTTAACCTTCTCTTTTATTTTTCTTTCCCCCCCCCCCCAACCCTCAGTCACTAATAATAATAAGGAAATATTCACCTTAAATAAAATACCAAATAAATCTTCCGCATTTACCTAACTCTCCAAAAAATGATTTTTCAATCTATTTTTAAACAAAATCTGGTTCTCCGACTCCCTGATTCTCTCCGGAAGATGATCCGGTTCGTAAACAAGTTCGTCTAATTTTCCTTTCGAGAAGTATTTTAATATTTAAAATTTGAACTTGGTTTAATTTTTAATTTCAGAAATAGATGTAACCGTTTTATGGTCTCTACGATGAAGACTATCCGTCTTGATTTCGCTCCGAAAAATAATCAACTAATGCTAGCTAAACTTTACATGTTCTAGTAGCTGTGGAAGCGACACAAATTATTTATATTCATTATATTACTATTCCATTATATCATTAATATAGTATACTAATCAGTATTCTTTCATCCGAAGCTGGCTGCGAATCATATTTGATTAAATTATGATTGATAAGTCAGCTGACTTAACCGTTTAGCACAGTCAAATATGTTATATATCGTATAATATGTTATTAGACATTATATTACTGTTCAATACTAAACTGCGTAGTTATATTACGAAAATCCCGACTATTACAGCTTAACCCAACAAAAAAGAAGAGTTTGATAACCTGAAAAATGAAGAATGGAGCTGAACGCGATATGAACCCAATATGATATTTATTTATTTATTTTTATTAATTTATTTGTGACCCGATTTTTGGATAACAGCGGAGTATGAGTAAAATACACAAAGCAAAATACACATATTAAAACACTCAACAAAACAATGCAAATAATTATGACTACATTCTTTAAATGTGCTTTTTTAATATTGTTTTAATTATGATATTTATTGCAAAAAAGCCCGAAGGCCATGGCAAAACAAATACGCAACGAAAAGAACAAAGCACAATTCTATTTAACATTTAAAATTTGATCTTGGTTTAATTTTTAAATTCAGAAATATATGTAACTATGATGAAAACTAAATGTCTTGATTTCGCTCCGAAAAATAATCAACTAATACTACCTAAACTTTGCATGTTTAGTAGATGTGAGACGCGACACAAATTATTTATATTCATTATGTGACTTGTCTATTATATCATTAATTAATATATTGTACTAATAAGTATTCTTTCATCTGAAGCTGACTGCAAACCATATTTGACTATATTATGATTGATAAGTCAGCTGACTTACCCGTTTAGCGTAATCAAATATATTACATATCGTATAATATGTTATTAGACATTATATGTTATTAGACTGCGTAGTTATATTACTAAAATCCCGATTATTACAGCTTAACCCAACAAAAAAGAAGAGTTTAATGAACTGAAAAATGAAAAATGAAGCTGAATGCAATATGAAAAGAATATGATATTTATTTATTTATTTTTTATTTATTTGTTTGTTACCCGCTTTTTGAATAACAGCGGAGTCTGAGTAAAATACACAAACTAAAATACACGTATCAATACACTAAACAAAACAATGTAAATAAACATGACTACATTATTTTAAATATGATTTTTAATATGGTTTTAAATACGATATTTATTGCAAAAAAGCCTGAGGGCCATGGCAAAACAAATACGCAATGAAAAGAACAAAGCAACAGCAAACAAACAAACCAAATGGTGAACCTCATTACACAAACAAATCCCTAAATGAAATTCTCACGATGCCTCATGGCCAGCATGAGGAATCTGAGTTCTTCCAGTGTCTTTGAACATCACGCTTGCTCGAAACCGGTCTACAGGTCATTTTTCTGCTTGGATATAGATGATGACAAATTTTGTATTCAGTCCGAACAGAAAAGTAGAACAGAAATGAGAAAAATGAGATACAGAAAGAAAAAAGAAAGATGTGCAAGGTAACAAAAATTCAAGGAAGGAAAAAAAGGTTATATACTTAAATATTACATATTAAATGATATGTTGTTACTATTAATGCGTATATTATTCTTTAATGTGATATTATATAATTATGTTAAAAAAACATCGATTCAAATTCTGATTGTTGTTTTAGAAGTGTTTACACACTCGTCTGCCATCGAAGAAAAAGTATCGAAAGTCTTCTTTGTTGAAATCAACATGTATAAGGATGTAACACATACAAATAACAAGACGAAGAAGAAGAGCATTGCTCCAGATATTAAAAGGGGGTGAGAATCATATACCCTCTTCTTCTGTACTGTCGGGAAGAGTATCTGTTTCGTTGATCAAAAGTCACAAAAATTAATTAAATTCTGCACCAACTGATAATAAGATACCGGAGCGCAGTTAAGGCCTAGAGGGGGGGGGGCGATAAAATGTGTGCCTTATTTAAGGCCCCACAAGGGTCCCTCCAGAATCCAGGAGACCGGATGGTGCCCCTACTTTTCCGTGGCGCCTCTGAATAAGTAACTATTATTATTTTGTAGGTTTAATGATTTATGTATATTTTGGACGGTCCGCAAGCTTAAAGTTTGCCTTGTTTTTAACAATAAGAAATAAAAAGAAGTCTCCTCGTTGATATCACTGAACGAAAATACACACAAAAAAATTGAGTAAAAATTAACACAGAGAACAGTGTAGGCTATTAACTTTTACTTGAATTCTAATAATAAAAAAAAGGAGTGAGAAGCCCATTCCTTTTTACCACCAAGACCAGCCCCTTGATCGACAGACATATTGCAAGGTTTCAATGTCCCTCTCGAAAAGTCACTAGCCGCTCGGCCAAAATGCTCACGACCTGCTTCTCTGTTTTTCTCTTTTTTTTATCTGTAAACATATTTTTTGTGTCTCTTCCTCTTCGTCTTTTCTTTTGTCTTTCACTTTGTCACTCCGACACATCCCTCTTTTCGTCTGTTCTTTTGTCAATCCGCCAATATTTTTGTGTCTTCCTTTTTGTCTTTTCTTTGCCGATCCGCCAATATTTCTATATCTTCCATTTCGTCTTCTGTCAATCCAGCAATATTTCTGTATCTCCCTTTTCGTATTTTCTTCTGTCACTCCGCCCTTTAAAGGACCTGTCGTACCTATAATGCTAACGCAACCTACTTCCATAACTACTTCATATATTTCTAAACCCGGAGAAACCCCAAATTCGTACGGTACATTATAACCCCTCTAACAAACCCACACTGATTTCCTCACTTCCGGAGCTTTGCTACCTTCGATGTGTATCACGCTGTCGACGGTTGTCTGCGAGAAGTTTTTCCATCCGAAAAACCGGTTATGTAAATTGTTTCCCTGTTTTCGCTACAAATCAACGGGTCTTGGAAAAGACTTAAAACAGCAAAAACCGTGGGTTATTTGTTGAAAGCGCAGCCTAGTTTTAACGTATTCAAATATTTTAAAATACTGTAAGTTGAAGAGTAAAGAGTGCGAGGGGTCCTTCAAAAACAACGGGTCAGAGAGAAATAACTTATTTACTTAATTAAGTGACTACTCTCTGTCCACACGTATGGAGGTTGTTATCCCCTGAGCTCAGTGTCTGTGACCATCGTTTCTTTTGCGATAGTACCGCACATCCGGAAAGGGGCCCCCCTGCCGTGCGTTTTCTGAATAGGGAGTATCAGACCTCACGCGCTCAACGTAGGCTTATAGGAATCAGATTCAGGTTCATTAGTAACGTCATTCCCTTTGAATTTCATCTGTCTTTTGTCTTATCTAACGTTTTGGAACACCTGGGCTTCATATCGAGTTCTACAAGGTGTTTTAAGGCTAAGGACAGCCGGCATCGCTGACAACTTTATTCCAAAGTCCATGCGAAAGTTCAAGGCACGAAGTTGGCCTATAGGGTAAAACCTAGTCGTCTCACACATCACACTGTCAGAAGTTTCATAGCAGATAACACGAGGGTGCGCGGTTTCAACAGATAATGCGTAACAGATAACATGTTCGGATGTTATTTGTTGTGTTTGAATACGTTATGCATGAAATGTTATTCATAACAAGGTTTGTTAGGAAGAGCCAAAAAACATCTACTGACTTTATCCCTTATCGTCATGATGTCGGAAAACTCAGCAGATTCTTTTGGGCGTTTTTTTTTTCTTCCTGATGGTAACGCTTATTATGCATAACATTTTGAAACACAACAGATAACATCTGAAGTGTTATCTGCTACGCATTATCTGTTGAAACCGCGCATCCTCGTGTTATCTGTTATGGAACTTCCAACTGTGTAGTCTAAAGGCAAAACTGAGAGGACAACTCTTACTACAAATGATCTTTTTACGATGAAATGGCCCAGAAATTTCGTTTCTCGAAAATACCATTTTCTTTCCAAATGAAATTAGCGATTTTCTTGTTTGCGGTCCACTGCTTAGCCTACTGTCAGAGGATGCTGATTGATTGCCTAATCTTTGCAAATTCTCTGTTCATTAAAAAATGTCTATTTTGTATTGTTTATATAAAATACAGGAGGTGTAGCCTATGTAACTTTGAACAGTACCGAGGAGTATCAAAGAAAGATGCAATTAAGGAACTGCTTTGATTGACCAGTATTTTCCTTTTATTGCAGCAAGTGTATGAAATGTCGCTGTTCAACTATAAAGAGATAACTGTAAAAATATTCAGACCTCCTGTAGATAGCCTAGTAAACATTGAAGTTTGCCTACCTGGTAGCTTGCATTCAGCAGACACTTGCAGTCAAGATCTTTCTCTAACAAACATGGTTTTGCAGCTGACATTAAATAGGTCGTATAAACATGATAATTTCAATTCAAACACAGGTTTTGATCCTTCAATCCCCAGAGCCTAGCTACGCATGCGTTTAAAAATTCGCTCCGGAAAAAGTAGAATATTTTCTACTCAAATCGGAACAAAATTATCGGACCGAATCCGCATCAGGACCGCATGCGATGCGTCAAAATCCTGGAGCGGGAAAGGAAATTCGGACTGTGGGTGCACGCTACTTAAAATGTGGGAAAACCAAGCCGAAACAGGAGTCAGACCTGGGCCTACGCCTACCTTAACTTGTCTTCCAAAATGAAATACAGAACTTTGAAGGTTTTCATGTCCTTATTTGTGAAATCGTAAAGTTGACCTTGAAACTTTTTGCAAAGTTTGGGTTGCGTGACTGGCAAAACTTGGCTCGGCAGAAAAAGCGCTAGAAGTCGTAGGTACAAAACGAAACAATAGCGAAAGGTGGGGATTTCAGTAGCTTATAATTCCATAAGGGAACTAGGGATAATATAAAAGGCAGAACAAGCAAGAAAGGTTGTTATACAGTCTGAAGCTGACAAAACACTGTGTTTCCATCCACCATTTTCCATCTAAATTCTAGGCGAACAGCGACGACCGAGGGGTGCGATGTTAGCTTCACTGTGAAAAATCTTGCAGTATTTGCTACTGGGATTAATCTTGTCTCTAGCAAGATAATCTTATCTGTCATCCGGATTATTCTTATCTCAGTAGAGATAAGATTAATCCCAGTAGCAAATACTGCAGTTTACTTTAATCCTTACTCGGAGAAACTTTTTACAGTATTGGGGACATTCTAACGGCAAATCTGGGGGGGGGGTCACAACCATGCGACACTATGCAACCCTGTAACAACCATGTTACTCTGTAACACTAACATATATAATCAAAAGTTATGTCTGTTGGACACGCGCATCCGTGTTGAATTTTATCAAGCTTATGACAGTGAAAGAAATGTTATCATGCACTGAACACCTCCTTCCGTAACCTGACAACTTTGAGTCTCTTTTAAATTCAAGAACAGGAGGTAGAAAAATTGAACGCTCCCATTGCCCCCACCCCCACCCCGCGAACTGGCGAAACCGGATCTCGAACAGGGACCATCTGGGCGGTCGTTCTAAACCCCGCCATGTGATGATGATGATGACCTTTTTTTACTGAAGAAGAAAAGGAAACAGTCCAGTATGACGAAAGAAAAATAAAACAATTACAATCAGCTTCGATAACGCGGCGCGACATCAAAGAAACCAAATCAAAGAAGAGAAAAAGGACAACCGGACCTAAAAAAAAATCTTATTCCTAGGTGGAAGTAGAAAATATATAGCGACGGTTTAGGATGATATTCTATGATATTCTTCTCTTCGAATCAACTTTTTAGTACGGAGACAACGGCGCCGCCGGATCGGACAAGCGTATCGTGGTGAAGGCTCTAGGGTTCTTACCCACGCAGATTCGAGAACATAAACATGTCAATCAGAACTCTGCAGCGATTATCAATTTTCAAGTCTAAATTTAGGACAGTGCGATCTCCTGGCGGGGGAAATATTTATGACGAAACGAGACTGCGACTCTAATCTCTGACGACTTTTTAACTAATCCAAATAACCCCTAAAAGACCCCTCGCACTATTTACTGATCAACTTACAGTATTTTAATATATTTGAATACTTTAAACTAGGTTGTGCTTTCAAGAAATAACCCACGGCTTTAAGCTGTTTTAAGCCTTTTCCGAGACCCGCTGACTTATGGCGAAAACAGGGAAACAATTAACAAAACCGGTTTTTCTGATGGAAAACCTTCTCGCAGACAACCATCGACAGCGCGATACACATTGAAGGTAGCAAAACACGGCAAGTGAGAAAATCAGCGTGGTCTTTTTAGAGAGGTTAGAATGTGCCGTACGAAACTGGGGTCTCTGGGTTTAGAAATATATGGAGTGATTATGTAAGCAGGTTGCGTTAGTATTACAGGTAAGACAGGTCCTTTAACGGAGTTAAGGTACAAGCACACAAAGTCGGATGCCAATTCTTCTTACGCTCCCATATTGTGAGGCGTCGCATTTAGGTTTCCCCATAGTGACGTAAATTTCGCATGCTATTTTCGCATGCGAAGTCTTACCTGACTGTGTTATTATCTAGCTTCAAAACGGAAGCATTCAAACACTTTCAATGTCTAGTTCCCCCTCCATCCAAGTCGCTTCTTCACGAGGGATTACCCACTCCCCGGCACCTCTGTATACCCTTTCCCGGCACCAGCCGAAAGCGGTACCGGCCATAAATTAGGCGATTTCCACACATGTTACTTTAAATGTTCTAACAAGTGGCAACCAGTGCCAGCGGCTTCCAGCCGGTGCTGGCACCGGTCATGAACCGCTGCACCGGGCACTTGCTATAGAGTGGGCAACCCCTCCATTGATTAAACCAGGACTCGACGATCGTGGGATCATCTAGTGACGCGATTCGGAAACATCTCGACTGTGCTAGTAAATAGATCGTGATAAGAAAACAGACAAAAAGAAAAACAATAAACATTTAGCTAAATATTTGGAAGTCTCTATTTCTTTTAAAGTTTAACTGAAAAGCCAACTTATTTTTGTATCATCAACTGAATACACTGCATTATTTGGATTGTGTTAAAGTTTAGATGAAAAGGGCTTAGACTGGACAATCTGGTTACCCATCACTTATTCACTTAAAGAACCCTGAAAACCCGGCGAAAATGCATTACTTCGTTGCTCCGCTATTCACGAATAATCGAATTTCAAATAGCGGAATTTCCTTGTCTGATTTGTATGCTCTGTGCGCTTGTATCTGTGTTGTATGCTTGACGAAGACGATTTACGAAAAGTAAGTGTTCACGCAGTGAGCTACCTTCCGTAAGCTGATCACCGGCCACTGAAACCCCGGGTATGTATTGAGATTCAGTTAAATGATACAAAATTCGTCGGATTTTCAGTTAAACTTTAAGGGATTTCTTATATTTTTCACTAATTGATCTAGTATAACGCCCAGAATATCTACGACCGTCCTCACAACCCAGAATTCTACTATGACGCAGAAAATATGAATCTCAATAAAAACACGGCTTTTCAGTGGCCAGTGGTGAGCTACATCATCACTACGTCATCTACTGACACCACTGACGTATCCGTTTTGCATTGTCAAAGATGATTCGCAGTCACCCGATGAAAAATTCTTTGACTGTGTAGTTGTATGGTAGTCGTACGAAAAAGTCGCATGTATGCTTTGATAGAACATGCATCCGACTGAGTTAGTCTTGAGTAGTAGTATCCAATAGCATCCAATCTTGCTGTAGTAGCATCCAGTTGGCTAATAGTAGCATGTAGTGGCAACAGTTAACAGCATGCTACTTTTTCGTACTACTCCATACGACTAATTCCCGAAAAAATTTCATCGGACAGCTTGGGCTGAAGGAATATCTACCTAAGGGGGGCGGCGGGCAAAGATACATTTTTGGCTCCTATTCAAGGTTTATCACTTAAACTAGAATTTAACTAGAGTTTATGTGTTTTGTTTATTTTCTTTGTTTTCTTCATTTAATCCGCCTTTTCAAAATGGCGGGTCATAAATAAATTACTTACTTACTTACTATTTGCCTTTGAAACTTATTTAGGGGCAACAAAATAGTAAGCTACCAAGATCGAAGATTTTGGACCGAAACCTAGAGGGGTCATACCCCCCCCCCCCCAACTAATGGTTTAAATTTAAAGTGGGACCCCTCCAAAATGGCGGTTTTACATAATGCAAAGAAGAAAAGCCTTGACCGCTGGGCTTTTCAATCCTCTTCGACCTACTGAATAATTAGTGAGCCGACCAGATTGACGGACTTGTTGCTGTAAGAGGTGAATTATTTTTCTGTATTTGCCAACAGTATTGGCGGAGGTTAGAATTTGCAGAAAGTAAGGTTGTGTTGACATTAATCTTCTGCCCCCCCCCCCCCCCCCCCCGTCGTCCGTGCGTCGGTCCAAGAGGAACACTGGCAATCAGTTTTTGCCGTATCCTTCCAATTCGTCAATCCAGTTATTAAACAGTTTCATTCCAACATTTTATTTCAGGTCACATCTTGAGAAGTGTATTAGTTCATTTGTTGTCGCTTTGTGTTTTTCGTAAGTATTTGCACATCTAGCTACAAGCTATTTGGAATTAAATTTGATTGACCGATTGATTAATTATTCCAATCGACAGGTAATAATTCCTCCCGTTTTATCTTCCACATCAATTAGCTTCTTTAAGTGTCCCTAAATTCCAGATGTTCTTTCAGATGCTAATTAGTAGCAACAAGTACGAAATGCGTGGAGCTTTACTTCGTATCACGCTGATCTGTAAGGGATAGGAGGGCTGGAATAGAATTTAAATGAACTGATTTCATGGTGTGTGACCGAGCGTTAAGCCGGAGGTCGGAGCATCTGCTAGTCCTTTAGTGCACCTTTCCCTCTAAAAGGGGCTTCCCTGCTTGATATTCTTCCGTTTCACTGAAGAGGGCCATAGAACAGAAGGGCAAGTAGTAAGGAGGGCGACTAGAATGCCTTTCAAATGAGGGTACTCAAGGAAAGCGCCTCTTGCCTTTCAGATAGTTTTGGTAATTGTAGGAAACAAAACTTTAATTTTATTTTGTATTTATTTATTTCTTATTATTAGCTGCGTTCGTTGCACTCCGGGCTGTCTCTGGTGTTTAGTCACCAGTGTCCGGTTCTTCCCTTAAAATGCGTTTTTTTTGTTCATCTGTGAGTTGATGAAAACTGGCTAACTCCTTGCTGAAGCCGGGCTCACGAGCAGGTTCTGGTTAGTCCGCACCGGTGAGATAAAACCGGACACTGGTTAGTTCAAAAACGGGTTAGAAGACTGGTGAGAAGTCACCGGTGGATGCAAAAACGGCTTATAAGAAAAACCGGAGACCACTTGTGAGAACTCCCGTGACAAAGAACGCAGCTGTTATAAGTATAGTTTGAAATAAAGTAGACAAGTACCAACCAGGTCCGTATCCAGGAATTTATTTGGGAAGGGGATTTTGCCTGCAGTTCAGATTGTATTCCACACCAGAAAGTACAAAAAGACCTAGATCAGAGGTTTAAGCGTATAAAAACGTTTATTTTTTTATGTCTCGGATAAGGCCCTGGTACCAACTATAGGTACCTTTTCTGACGCACTAGTTCCATATGAGCTTTCAGCTCTTGTTATCTTGGAAACAGTCAATATTTCTTAAAAACAGCCGGTTTTTCGTAAAAATAGTTCATTTTTTCTCTGAACTGTCAGTTTTCTCAGTACTAGTAGATTTTTTCTTAAAAACAGTAGTTTTGCAAAACAGTCAGTAAAAATGACCAGGCAGTCGGTAAATACCTTGTCCACCCCCCAAAACGCCCCTGGTTTCCTGTAGTTGTGTTCGGCAAGGTATTGCCGTCCTTCACCTTCTCTTTGGTGGTCATAGCTCTTTAGTTAAATTCAGTACATACATCACAGTCACAAGCTTCGCTACGAGTTACAGACACCGAAGAGCGCCCGGGCCATTTGCGAGGATAGGGCCCGAGTTTGCCTAGGTAGCCAGAACAAACCTTAGCCAGCACAATCACAGCAGCCTACAAATAAAAACGATTTAAACTAGCATAGATGCAATTTGAGTGATCTGTTTTTCACTTTTTTTTTAAACATTTTTATTCTTATTCATTTATTCATTACACAAAAGAAGGATAATCTTTCGTTTGTCACTATTACTTCAATCACTTTTGTGTTTCTACGTGTTCTTTTCTCAAAGGACTGTTTCGACGGGCAGGAAGCTGCATAGAAAAGAACTGGAAATGAGAGGCACCACAATATCTTTCAAATGAATGGGTTCAAAACCGTATACGACCACCTTAACTAGTACAGTCAGAGCGATTTCTAGCTAGCCTATCGCTAGCATAGATTCTATTTAGGCGATCCTTTATTTTTATCAAGTTTTAACAAATTCAATCTTATGGTACAACTTCATATGTATTTCTACAGTTTTTTTCATAGTCGAATTTTGTAGGACAGGCAAATGGGTGGCAGGGTACGTAACAAGAGCTGTAAGCTCATCTGGCACTTGCATGTGTCAAGATGATTTGATTGATCAAAAGTAAGTTTCGACTTTGCGGTTGACATGCGCGCTATAAGGGAGCTGGAACTTCATTTATAAGCAAAACCCATGAGGCAAAACTGCTAATGGGCTGATGGGCATCACGAAAATGCATATGTTGCTTAAAAGTATTTTTTTTTACTTTGCGGTCAAGATTGGTACTTTAAGGAATAATCGGATTTGGGAAGTAGTAATTTCTAAGCAAATGTTGTTGAGTCTCCAGTATTCCAGCGAAGTTTCATCATCCTAGCACATATGGAAGTACCTTAACGCGCGATCACCGGAATCCCAGACCCCCCTCCCCCTCCTCCAACTCCACCCACAATAACAGGAGCCAATCCGGTTCTGTAAATGATTAATCCAGAGCATCTGTTTGTCATTCCCACGAAGTTCGATCCAGATCACACCAGTCTAAGCGGGTCA
Source organism: Branchinecta sandiegonensis (assembly GCA_030848855.1). Taxonomy (NCBI): domain Eukaryota; kingdom Metazoa; phylum Arthropoda; class Branchiopoda; order Anostraca; family Branchinectidae; genus Branchinecta; species Branchinecta sandiegonensis. The sequence continues at coordinate 9,425,671 of JAUPMV010000014.1, read as the reverse complement.
AGTATTTTCCGCCCTCCCCCCAATAATTGCCGGATTCGGTCCGGAAATGAAAAAGGTCACAAGAGAAAAATGTCCTCTGTTTAATTATTAAATTTCACTCGAATCCGATCACCCGTTCCAAAGTTACGCATGCCTCAATATTCCGGATTCCCCTCCCTCAACTCCCCCCCCCCAAGATTATCATATCGAGGATTTTTTTTTTTATTCCAAGTCAGTTTGACCGGGTCCCTGATATGCCTTCCAAGTTTCGTCGTGAAAATCCGCCAAAAAACGGAATTCCGGGATAACCCCTCCTCCCCCCCCCCCTCAAGTGTCCGGATCCAGTCAAATTATGTAAAAGATTTACATGGACCAGATGTTTGTTCTTCCCAGCAAGTTTCACTCCGATACCCTAATTCTAACCGTTTCTCTAGATTTCCGGTCCACACCCCCCCCCAGCTCCCCCGCGGTGCACGTAGCCAATCCGATTCAGCAAATGACTTACCTAGAGCATCTGTTTGTTCTTCCCACAAAGTTCCATCCCGATCCCTCCATTCTAAACGGGTCACGTATTTTCCGCCCCCCCCCCCAGTAGTTGCCGGATCCGGTCCGGATATGAAAAAAATTATCGGAGAAATGTCCTCTGTTGAATTCTTAAATTTCACTCGAATCCGATCACCCATTCCAAAATTACGCATGACTGAAAATTTCGGATTCCCCTCCCTCCACTCCCCCACCATTATCTGATCGACAAAATTTTTATTTTGAAGTCAGTTTGATTGGGTCCCTGATATGCCTGCCAAGTTTCATCGTGAAAATCCCCAAAACCACCATCACCGGAATTCCGGGACCCCCCCCCCCATAAGTGTCCGGATCCAGTACAATGGTCTAAAGGACTTATCTAGAGCAGATGCTTCTTCTTCCCAGCAAGTTTCACTCCGATCCCTCCATTCTAACCGTTTCTTGAAATTTCCGGTCTCCCCCCCCCCCCAACTCCCCCCTGGCTACCGAATCCGGTCAAGACTTTAAACGGACATTACAGATATATATTCTGTTCAGTTATGAAGTTTCATTACAATCCGATCATCCGTTCGAAAGTTACACACTTCTCAATTTCCCGGATTCCCCTGCGGATTCCCCTCCCTCAACTCCCCCACAATTATCCGATCGACAAATTTTTTATTTTGAAGTCAGTTTGATTGGGTCCCTGATATGCCTGCCAAGTTTCATCGTGAAAATCCCCAGAACCACCATCACCGGAATTCCGGGACCCCCCCCCCCCCATAAGTGTCCGGATCCAGTACAGTGGTCTAAAGGACTTATCTAGAGCAGATGCTTGTTCTTCCCAGCAAGTACCACTCCGATCCCTCCATTCTAACCGTTTCTTGAAATTTCCGGTCTCCCCCCCCCCAACTCCCCCCTGGCTACCGAATCCGGTCAAGACTTTGAACGGGACATTACAGATATATATTCTCTTCAGTTATGAAGTTTCATTACAATCCGATCATCCGTTCGAAAGTTACACACTTCTCAGTTTCCCGGATTCCCCTGCCCTCCACCCCCCCCCCCCAAAATGGTCGGATCAGAAAACTGATTATTCCTAATTTTGTTTGGTCGGGTCTCTGATATGCCTGCCAAGTTTCATGGTCCTAGCACAACTGGAAGTACCCTAACTCGAAAAAGTATGACAAAATGCCCTAAATTTTCAAGTTTCCAGCGCCCCCACTTCCCCGCATATGGTCGGATTGGGAAACTGATTATTTCCAGGTTAGTTTGGTCGGGTCCCTGATATTCCTGCCAAGTTTCATTGTCCTAGCTCATCTGGAAGTACCCTCACTCGAAAAAGTGTGACAAAATGCCCTAAATTTTCAAGTTTCCAGCGCCCCAACTCCCCCGCATATGGTCGGATCAAGAAACTTATTATTTCCAGGTTACTTTGGTCAGGTCCCTGATATTCCTGCCAAGTTTCATTGTCCTAGCTCATCTGGAAGTACCCTAACTCGAAAAAGTGTGACAAAATGCCCTAAATTTTCAAGTTTCGAGCGCCCCCACTCCCCCGCATATGGTCGGATCGGGAAACTGATTATTTCCAGGTTCGTTTGGTCGGGTCCCTGATATTCCTGCCAAGTTTCATTGTCCTAGCTCATCTAGAAGTACCCTAACTCAGAAAAAAGTGACAAAATGCCCTAAATTTTCAAGTTTCCACCGCCCCGCACTCCCCCCCATATGGTCGGATCGGGAAACTGATTATTTCCAGGCTAGTTTGGTCGGGTCCCTGATATGCCTGCCAAGTTTCATTGTCCTAGCACATCTGGAAGTACCCTAACTCGGATATGTGGGACAAAAAACTCGGACCGACCGACAGACGGAATTGTGATCGGTATATGGCACTTGAGCCAGAGGCTGCAAGTGCCATAAAAACAGTGGCTCGATTATCTTTGAGATGACAGGCGCGACAAACCTAAATAGGCACATTCACACCAGCATAGCACCATCAACGTTGACATAGATAGTGTCCCCTAGCATTGCGAGAGCCCAAATCACAACAGTCAAAGTTATACAGAGTCCCCCTTAAAGAACAAAATTTCACTCATTACAACCTATACTTGATACTTATTTTTATTAATAAACACAATTTAACTCTTTACTATTTACATCTACTGCACTAATGGAAAAACCTACGTTTTTGCTGGCGTGCAGTAGTAAAGGTTAACCATTTTCTAAACACACCAACAAAGTTTTCAATAGGAGGAAAGCTGGCACGGGAGAGACTTACCTTTGCCCTCTTTGCAAGTGACAGGAGGAGGATTTGAACCACTTCCGCTTAGAGTGCCAAGCGCTTTCGCATTTGAGAGTAACATTTGTTGGGGGTGGGCTGGTATCGCTTCCCCGTATCCTGAAATCTACGAACCCCAAATGTATCGTAGATGTTTGTAAATATGTGACGAAAGGATTTAGTCTCAGGAATGAAAGTTTAGCTTAGTTTACGAAGTATAGTATTTGTAGAGGTGTAATAGTTTATTTGTGAAGTGTATTAAATCTGGTATGGCCTTTGAGCTCAATAAACAAGCATCAGTATTAAAAAAAAAACATAATAATAAGTAATTAATAAGAAAAAAAAAGAAAAAAAGAACAAACCACCAAAAAACATAACAAAACAGAACAAACTCCTTCACATTATCACCTCCAAAATCAAGATATACCTCCCAACAACCCTACTCCCTCCCTACCACCCCAACTATCCATCCACCAATTCCTCCCTACCACCCCCAACCAACCGTTGCTCCCTACCAACCAGACCTCCCTACCACCCCCTACCCCCTAACAAATGAATACATTTCTCAACCATCTTTTGCTAAATATTCTTTTAATTTTCTCTTAAACTCTAAAACTATATTTTAAATAAAAAAAGAACCCAACAATTTAATTCACTAATCTATATCCCTCCACCGCTGAGTAGTGAGAATGTAAAAACTGACAATAAATTACAAACAAATCATTGTGTACTCTTACCATCACTGTAAATACAATGAGTTAAGAAAATAGGAAAAAAACAAAAAATCGATATTCCTTCAGCCCAAGCTCACTGCGAATCATGTTTGACGATGCAAAACGGATACGTCAACTACTTTTTATTAGAGCTCTACTAAAAAAACTCAAAAGTTATCGACGTCCAAAATTAGCTTCTTCAGGAATCAAAACATATAATCTATAACCCTTATTTTAATTTGTTTTAGTATACATATTCTCTGTGTATTTCTCTGTATGCCCTATCGGCAAATTATACATTCTTCTTATTATGGTTTTGTTATCTTTGATAACATCTTAGCCATAGAGGGGGGTAGTCGAGGTGTAAGGGTAAATCAGAACAAAAGAAGCAGCTGACACTATGCATTATGATTCATGACAAAAAAGGAGTGGGACGTGACCACCACTGGCTGCTACTGAATAGAACGCCTTTAAGCTACTGGATATTAAAGACAGGTGTCGAACGTGGCTACACATTTGAATGAGTCTAGACTCGGGACTCCTTTCAAGGGAAGTTTGCCATTTATCCCCATTTGCGCTTCTGCATTGTCAAGGACAGACGAGACATGAACAACCCTTTACTCTCTATTTCAATGGGTTGGGGTGAGGGGGGGGGAGGGTATCAATTTCAGTTTCAGTAGCTTAAAGGACCTGCCGTACGTATAATACCAATGCAATTTACTTCCGTATTTGCATTCATTGATCCTTGTACCTAGAAACCCAAATTTTAAACTCGCTAACGACACCTCACTAATCTTGCACTTGCCGCGATTCACTATTTTCAATGCGCATTATGCTCCGACGAGTGTTGGCGGTTGAGACGTGAAAACAAATGAACCTATATCTTTCACGGTTAGAAAATGACAACGACAAATATAGCTTAAAGGACCTCTCGTACCTATAATGAACAGACGAGACAGGAACAACCCTCTACTTTCTATCTCAATGGGGGGGGGGGAGGGAGGCATCAAGTTCAATTTCATTTATTTTCAAATATTAGAAAACAAATGAACCTATATGGTTTCCTGGCCAGATGATAACAACGGCAAATATAGCTTAAAGGACCTGTCGTACCCATAATGTCCATGCAGCCTACTTCCGTCATTGCATTCATTGATTGTTGTACCCAGAAACCCAAATTTCACATCTTACATTCTAAACTCGCTAACGACACCTCACTAATCTTGCACTTGACGATGCACTATTTTCCATGCGCGTTATGCTCCCGACGAGTGTTTGGCGGCTGAGACGTAAAACTGGTTATCTGAATTTTGACGAGTCGTTACTATAAGTCGATGGGCGTGGGAAAAGGCTTAAACAGCCAAAGCCATGGATAATCTGTCAACAGCGGGGCCTAGGTTTATATTATTCAAATAGGACTGAATATTGGAACATATGCAGTAAATAGTGCGAGGTGGCTTGAAGCTGAAAGATGGTTATTCATAAATGGATACGATAAAAGCAATCATCGTCCGATCCCAAGAACGGGGACAACTGGCAAGTAAACACCTCAATAAATAAAACTTAAAGTTAAAAAAAAAAAATGTCAAACATTGCCACAGCCTCGTGAATACCGGACCTTATAGATAATCGGAATAGTTTTATAGCCGAACCTTCGAACTTGTACGGACTTGTCGCAAAACCTTTCCAACGTCTTAGTCATATTGAGCTAGTTCCTATGGCTAGAAAGCCTTTGGAACTGTGAGCATATTCTGTTATATTTCGTTTTTGCGGCTTGAGCCTGAATAGCACCCTTGCCAAGAAGGGCCGAAATCTCGCAAGCTTAAAACTCAACCCTTTTCACGCAGTCGATTTTGATTCGCAGTCGGCATGCGCTGAAGGAATCACCACCGGAAAATCTCGGAAGTGTTTGATCTCCGGATGCGCCTGCGGAAGAATATTTCTCAAGTCCAGACTTCAAACATTCTCTACCCCCACCTAATTTCCGTCACGTCAGGCAATGACATCCCAAGTCAGTTCTTCCATTACAAGTTTCAGATGCCTTTGGTCAATGTTAACAAAACTTTTTCTCCTGTGTCAAAAACTGTTTTATGTAAATAATTCGTTAGTTTCTATCTTTCTCCGTTTTCCTACGTGTCCTTAATATATTTGTTCCTCAGCTTCGATTCTTCAAACTCGAGTTAAAATAAACTGATGAATAGAATATCTATATATAGATATTCCTTCAGCCCAGAGCGAAATATTACTAGGAGTAGCCCCAAGACTTGAGAAAATTGACACACCCTCGAGTAGCAGTGATACTATCACCACTGGCGATATAGAACATCCAATTCCCTACCGAAGCTGATTCAGTCGTTCACCAGCGCTGGCTCCGATTACTTCGTATCCTGAACATTGCAAAAAAATGATACAGCCTCCTTTGTTTCCTTGGTGTGTGCAGACCGTACCTTTGTTTTACTAGAAATTTCTAAACGCGCAAGTTTGTCTCGCTTTAAATGCCGCAAGCGTAGTTGGCGGCGCTACGAGTATGATCCGTTTGCAAAGCATGGAGAGCATAGGTCTTGGCGCTACTCTCTAGTGTTCTTTTGCTCTGCTTCAGCCCAAGTTGACTGCGAATCATATTTGACGGTGCAAAACGGATAAGTCAGCTACATTTTCTTAGAGCTATATTTCGCCCTTCTTGGCAAGGGCACTCTTCAGGCTCAAGCCGCTCACGCTGCAAAATGGACTTGTGGAAAAACAATTAGAGATTCTTCCTTAAATATCTGATTCTGTGAGCAGCCGTCCAGACTGAAGTTACAGCACCACGTTTAACTCCAACCAATTTCCAGAGAAGAAGTTCACAAAATCAGATATTTGAGGAAGAATTTTTGGATGTTTCTAACAAGTTCATTTTCCAGCTTGAGCGGCTTGGCCCTGAAGAGGGCCCTTGCCAAGAAGGGCCGAAATATAGCTCTGATAAAATGTAGCTGACTTATCCACTTTGCACCGTCAAACATAATCTATATTTAAATATTACAACATATTACAGAAGTAAAATTTGACACTGATCGATAAATTGATTTGATTCTGATCGATAAAAATAGGTCAACAATTACACATCCATACATGCATATTCTAAAATTAATTTGCTATGCATAAAATTTGATACAAAATGCCATATATAAATAACGAATTGTTACAATCACTAGTTAATTTCTAAAAAATAACAGAAAGTAGCAAGTTAATACGAAAAAATATACTATATAAGAAATGCTATAGCATATTACATAGATATAAATTTTATCCTGATGCAAATTCGATCAACAAAATGTATCCATCTCCGAATTTTCTAAAAAATATGATGTAAAAGTACCTACATAAATAATGGACTGTTACAATCATTAGCCTAGTTTATTTCTGAAAATAACACAACCTAGCAAGCAGGTTCGGATCCAGGAATTCACTGCCCGCGGGTCGGACTACACCCCCCCCCCCCTTGGATACGGCCCTGGTAGCAAGTTGTGAGGAAAAATATACACCGAAACCGATTTTTTTAATCATCTCCTCGACAAGCTGCTAAATATTTTCACTTGAAGTATTTGACACATGACCACTGACACGATCTCAAGGCTAGCGTGAGATCGTTTGTAAGTGCCTATCGTAAAACAACCATTTGTGTGATTTGTGGTATTTTAGACACACATTCAGTCAGGAACCGACATTAATATTCCATACTTGTTGCTCGCGCGAGAAATCGAAAACTAAACGAATTCGAGAGTGAGAAAAAACTCACGTCAGCCCATGAATATATGTCAGATTATACATCAAATCTGCGAAAGTGGAAGAAGAGCGCACACTCCCTACCCTTACAAACGATATGATGAACTCCAGGAAATGGTCAATATCAACTACATAAAGAGGTAAAGGTGTTGGTCATTTTTATGGAACTTGCAGCTTCGCTCAAGTGCTAATACCGATCACTTTCCGGTCAGTCTGTCAGGCCACCACTATTCTCGAGTTAGGGTACTTCAAGAAGGGCTAGGACGATGAAACTTGGCAGGCGTATCAGGGACCCGACCGAACTAACTTGGAAATAGTCACTTCCCCGATCCGACCACCGTGGGGGGGGGGGGGGGGTAGTGGAGGGAAGGGGAATCCGGAATCTTGAGAAATGTTCTTTGGAACGGGTGATCGGATCTTAACGAAACTTGGTATTTGGAAAGACCTTGCGTCTCGGAGTCCCATTTCAAGTCCGAACCGGATCCGATGAATTTGAGGGGGGGGGAGTCATATAGGGGAACCGGAAATCGTGTGACACGCTTAGAGTTGAGCGATTGGGATTAAACTTGGTGGGAAGAACAAGCACACGAATTAGATATATCAGTGATCCAACCGGGTCGAATTTGGGCACTGTGGGGGGAGGTGTCCGGAATTCGGTGATCGCAAGTTAAGGTACTTCCAGATGTGCTAGGACGATGAAACTTGGCTTGAGCATTAGAGACTTGACAGGATCGGCTTAGAAATAGTCAGTTCCCCAACCCGAACATCGTGGGGGGAGTGGACGGAGAGGGAATCCGGAATCTTGAGGCATGTATAACTTTTGAATGGGTGATCGGATCTTAACGAAATTAGATAGTTGGAAAGACCTCGTGTCTCAAATGTCCTACTCAAAGTCCAGACTTGATCCGATGAATGTTGGGGGGGGGGGGTGGAGGGGAGAACGGCCTTGTGACACGATTAGAGAGGAGCGATCGGGATGGAAATTGGTTGGAAGAACATGCACAAGAACTAGATACATCAGTGACAGAACCGGACCGGGTTTGGGCACTGTGAGGGGAGTTGGGGGGGGGGAGGGATTCCGACTATCGCGTATTAAGGTACTTCCAGATGTGCTAGGACGATGAAACTTGGCTTGGACATTAGAGACTTGACAAGATTGGCTTAGAAATTGCCTCTTCTTAGATCCGACCACCCCTTAAAGTACTATATAATCCTAATCGCGAAGTACAAAAAATACTTTAAGCAAAATATACATTTTCATCATCCCCATGAGCGCATGGTCATTTTTGCCTCAAGGGTTTTGCTCAAAAATAATTTTTTAGCACCCTTAAAGTGCGTATCTTAATCAAAAGGTCAAAAAATACTTTTGACCAAACAATATATATTCATGATCTCCAAGGGCCCATGGTCAGTTTTGCCTCTAGGATTTTGCTTACAAGGCTTATCATCATTTGTGCTTCAAGAGTGTTCAGCTGAATGTTACAGATGTTATAGATGAATCTTTAGCGCCCTTAAAGTGCGCACCATCACAGCCAGATCGCAAAAATAAAATAGTTTTCACGAACGATAGCCTACATTTTCATGATTTCCAAGGATCCATGATCCTTATCTCAAGGGTTGGCTTACAAATGGTCACAACAAACCCACGAATTGACGAATTCCTACTTTCATCATCTGCCCCAGCCTTGCAAGTGCCATATGAGCTTCCAGCTCTTGTTTTTTTTTTTTTATTTCAATTAGTCACCAGCCCAAGAATATATGTCAGATTATTCATTACATCGTCAATCAATCAATCATCATTTCATCCCTTAGCATCAATAAGCTGTACAAGATGATAGCATAAGACTGTCAACACATGTTAAACATAATTAAAGATTTGGCAGAAAGCACACACTGTCTACCTTGATACAATCGATACGACGAATACGAAAAAATGGTTGATAAACAAATCAACTATAAAAAATAGGGTAAAGGTGTTTTTCTTTTGAAGTAATTTTAATTAAGGTTGGAGTTTGTCTACATTGTTGTGATTGTTCGTGGATTGGAGGACAAGAGAACAAAAATGCTTAACAAATATTATGTGAAAATAAGGATTACAAGTAACATTGATTAAAGAAAATATTTTAATGGTAAACAGAAGCATAAAAATGGTTTGAAAAACTGACAGGCTAAATATAAATGAAGTTCTTGAAGTTAAATATATTTTTAGACGAACGATTAAAGTAAGTTTGTACGTATTTTTGTTATGGAAAAAGTTCAGGACGAAATACCGCGAAATACGCACAGGAATATTGTTTTTTAGTTGATGTCGCATATTCGTTTCATCTAGCGAGGACCGAAGCTATGAATGTCCGAAATATAACTGAAGCAAATCTTAGTTGGCTATTCCCTTGAGCGCCCTAAAATATGATTTCAGCTTAGGCTTAAGGAGTCTTTACAAATAATGACTACCAAGGGAGCTGGATAGATTGCAGATCTCTGCAAATGTTAAGACTCCCAAACCTAACCGTATCTTTTGAGAAATGAACCGTCCAGGCACTGGTCCTACTGGCAATACTGTCAAGAACCCCATTTGAGAATGACTACCAAGGAAACTGGATAGATTGGACATTCTGTGAAAATTTTAAGACTACCTATTCTAACCGGATCTTTTGATGAAAGAACCGTCCAGACACTGGTCCTACCGTCAAGAACCCCACTTGAGAATTAGAAAGACCTATCTGGCTACCCTCTACCCCTGGTCATTAGCCGAAGGAATCCTTGGAGACGATAATCCTTCAAATCTGACGGAGGGCGCCCTCCGGTAGCTTGAGCCATCACCACCGAGTACGCTCTTCCGCTTTATTAGCGAGCAGTGACACCAAGATGCTATTTAAAACAAACGTTAATCATTAACTTTTTTGTCGAAAGGTGATACCCAGAAGGCCCGCATCTGGGTCAGAGAGACATCGCCCTTCACGAAATCCTGTTCCCTGATCTTCGACCACCACCTGCCCGGCAGCAGCTGGAAACTGTGTTTAAACACCGGGCACTCGAGTATTTGAACGATTAGATAAGAACCCCGTCCAGACGCGTCGGGACATCTTTGGAAACTTCCTACTTTCCGGATGCTGATTAATGGTCGCTAATATCACCCTCGCTCCCACGAACTTGTTTTGACTTGACGGAATCGTAAAATCGCGTGCTCCCGTTCTCCTAGACGAAGTAGACGGAATGACTATTTACCCGACGTTATTAACCATTGACGACTGTCTTAATGACACATTAGTACTCGCTACAGGACTTGATTAAAGTCCGTATCCAAACCTGGACGTTTTAATCATAATCGAATCTTCAGCTTTTGCTAAATACAAACCAAACCCTCTGTAATGGTAAGTAGTAAGTAGTAAGAGTTCGTGCATCAAACATTCGAACTCAAAGTAGCAACTACTTTCAAGCTAGAAAGACAGTAAAAAAAGAAAGAAGAAGTACAGAAAATTCGCAAAGATGAACCATTTACAATCTGCTGTATAAAAGTATGCCATTGCTAATTATAAACTGACGATTCATTATGGTAGATGAAGGAATTTATAGCTAAATGGAGTGACTCTTGGAAATGACAGTGCCGATTACTCGCCGATGATTAAATTTTGTTAATAAAAGTAATTTAGAATCCCGGTATCGCCGAACTGCGTCATGTGGTGAGAAAAGGGGTTAGACACTTGCAAGCAGCAACCTGAAGAAAGTCAACATATAAACAGCTTTGTTGGTGTGTATGATACTTTCATGGAAAACTTATACTTTCGTTGGTTTTAATCAGAAAACAAAACTTTGACTAGCTCTTCAGTTACTGACAAAAAGATGCTGTGATAAGTAAATTACTGAATAACGAGCAATCTTTACAGACATGTTATATAATTTTGAGGTTTTTGCGCCTTCTACAAGAAACAAGCAATTTTCGACTGGCTGAGTACCAAATGTCGGCCAAATGAGTGTCCGATTTGCATGTTACCCGAGCATATACTTTTTACTGCTCCGTCTATTTCCCGTGCCATTTATGGGCAGAAAAAGTCAATTCAGGATGTGCCTGTTCCGCGGAACAGCGTGTGAGAGAGGCCAATGAACCAAAACCAAACTGTGTTTTCCCTTTTGTTCTATTTTATGATGTCTGCCGATGGGCTACAGGAGAGGCATGTAAACGTCACCTTATTGCGGATTCACACTGGCACGAACATTTGCGAATTTTTTCGCAAATATTCCCCTCCTTGTTTCTTCTTTTGCAACAAAAGGAGCCGTTGTCACTGTAAAAAAAAAATCTTGCAGAATTTGCTACTGGGATTAATCTTGTCTTTAAACAGATAATTTTATCTCAATTCGGATAATCTTATCTCAGTAGAGATAAGATTAATCCCAGTAGCGAATACTGCAGTGAACTTTAATCCTTACCTGGAGAAACTTTCTACAGTACTTTTGCCACAAAAGGCCCGTTTCTTCTTTTGCCACAAACTTAGCGGCACAAAGCTACAGGTTCGCGACAATTTTTCGGAAAATCGATGTAGCTGGAAAATGTCAATTACAGCTACGATTTCTCGCCACAAAAACGTAACAGTTTATACAAACTGATAGCGGCTGTCAGATGGGGCGACATAAGATCGCATTGCAAGTTGCTGGGGAGGATTTGGCCCACTTCTTACTAGAGGACCAAGCCCTTGTCTTGTTTTTTTTTTATCCACACCATTTTTATTCTTTTTATCGAAAACGTCACTTTCTTTCAATCAATCGGCCATGAGGCCACTGAGCTTCAAATTTTGCAGGGATTGACAAAACTAGCGAGCTGGGTTTTTTTTTTTGTTATCTTATTTAAAGATCCAATCCTTCCGAAAGTGGATCTTTCAAAATAAGTCTAACGTGGAACAGAAAGGTCATCCCTCTTTAAGGGATACTCGCAACTGTTAGGATTGAGAGCCTGTTGTTCGGTAGCGTGGGTAACCAGGTAAGTAGAACGACCTTTATTCTTGTGTCCAAACATAAAAACCCTGAAAGAGGAACACAAACATAATATTTATACCTCTTTCAATTTGATCACTTCACAACGTACCTAAATATCTTCTCCTATTTACATTCACGTATACCAGTATTCGAATTCTAACTTATTAAATAAATATACTAACCTATCCGGGTTTCTCAACTACTTATTTTTCTGTATTTACTTTTCTTCATCTTCTTCTGCGGATCATTCGGATACTGGTAACTGTCACTAACTAAATACACATAGATGGCGGGGCATATTTCAAATAACATAAATGTTTGTTGTTTTACAACAGCAACCCTTTGACAAGGTTTTTATTTACCACCAACATAACGAAAGACGGCTTTCGCCCATTTAATTAAATCTATATACGGATAACCGGTTTCTGCAGATATGCTCTGGCAGAATCAAGGGGCCCTTAACTCCAAAATGAGGGTACGATACGACGGTTACATGTCAATGGAGCAAAAACAAGGACTGTCGAGGTGTGAAAAAAAAAGCGACAGGACAAACGTTGAAAACTGTGGAAGTCGTTATCGTCGTGTCAGAGGTCCCATGCAGGGCTGTATCCAGGGGGGAGGGGCAGATGGTTCGACCCCTCCCCCCAACATACAAAAGTAATAATTTTTACAAGCTTTGGCCTCTGACCTATGTTCTTGTCTTACTGTGTGGTATGGTTTAGGCCCGACTCGCAGGAAAAAAAAACCTCCCGAGATAAATTCCTGGATACGGACCCAGTCCCATGACATTAAAGAATTTGAATCATGTGGGCAGAGAAGGTGGGAGACATCATTATCTTTCGAAGGTTCAGATTTTACGAATACGCTGATTCCTTTGTTTTCTTCAAAATCCTCATAGTAGACAACGTTCTCCACAAACTACTGGAATTCAATTCACTCTTCAAAGCAAGGTGGCCATTGCTCATTAATTATTCAGTGATCTCCCGTCGGACGTTAAAAGGGGTACTAAGTCTCCGAGAAGATCGATTGGCGAGTAAGAGGATTAATATAACTAAGTATATTAAGAGACATCACCCCGTGAACGTTTAAATATGGCGAAAGAGGAAATCATCGGCCACTTTGACATTTTTTAGTCTCGGAAGCTGAATAATATTCAGCCAAATTTCAGAATCTTCAAAAAATCACTATACCAAATTTAGTATTATTTACGGCGTTTGTTTGTTGTGATCCAGTTTACATAATTTCTTCTTTAGACTTGCGGCAAATAACACGAAAAAACAGAAAACAAAATACGAAG